>CANTUT010000727.1:2500-572500 GCA_947687605.1 Reutealis trisperma | reverse complement strand
TATATTGTTTCAAACCAAAAACCTAGTTCCTGAGCTCAATCTGGTTCGAGGCTAATGATTTTATCCATGGGCAAATTGAAGTTAAAAATTAATGGAGTCAATTTGGGTTTTTTCCTTAATATTTTTTCAACTAAATAAAAATTAAGGTGAAGACTCTTAAAATCATTTTTCAACCAAATCCAAACCCGAGAGTTCCATCATGAGACTAAACCCAAATGAGCATCCCGATTCCCTCTAGCAGATCGAGCCGGTGCTCAGGCGAGGCCTCACATAGCCGTAGAGGCCTCTGCGGTGTAGCAGAGGCTTGTGTTGTAACTGTAGCTAATTTATGTTCCCACATTTGAAATTTGTGCCTCTATGCTTCAGCTCTCCCCCTATATATAGATGGCCTCTCTACTCTTGAAAACACACAGACTTGGAGGCTTAAAAAGCACTAACTTTAAGTAAAATTGCTTTTCCTTTGCTCTTTACTTCGCAAAATGAGTTGGAAGGTTTCTCCTTGATTCTCGCTTGACTAGTTTAAGGCTTTCCACCCACTTGTTCGAGGCAAGTTTCTTGCCTAAGGCTCATGTTGGGGGGTTTCTCATTGATTCTTACCCGACTAGTTTAAGGCTTTCTACCCGCCTGCTCACGCCAAGTTCCTTGCCCAAGGCTCATGTCCATCATATGGAGAAGGTAAGGTTGCATTCTGATGGCCCAAGGCTCATGTCCCTTGTGTGGAGATGGTGGAATTGCGATCCGGTCATCCACTTCATCTACTCTATGTCCCCAAGCTGCGAAAGTGCAAGGTAATCTTATTTTCCTTTCTATTTGGTTTAAAGCTTATTGTCTCTTTTAGTTAGTTAATTAAATTGGTTCATTTAGGTTGCTAGTTAATCAACTCGGTAATCAATTAAATTAATTAATTAATTTAACCCTCTTTTAATTAATCAATCAAAACATGATAAAGTGCCTAGGCTAAACTAACCCCTTCGCGAGAAGGGAGAACTGCATGGGTTTTGATTGCCATTCAAAAGAATACGTAGGCATGCTTGGTTTAGGCATCAAATCCAATTAAAATTTATCAACTATCCCTTTATCACCTTCTTCACTTACTTTTGTGTTTGTTTCCTTTGCTTTATTATTAGGATTAGTTTGGAGAATGTGTGACTTCCTTAGAACTCATAAGGGCTAGAGGAGGTATCCCCTATATTTGGGATTTTTATTTGTAATGTTAACTTTCTTTTGGACTATTACTTGTATTTATTATTGGATATGTGGAATCAATGGTTATGCATATTATAAATTGTCCATGCATTTTAAATTATTCATGAAATATAATTTTAAGTTACTTTTATATTATTTGGTCAAACATGTTCATTAAACTGAAAACCTAGTCTCCGAATCCTCTTTGGTTTCGAGGTTAGTGATTTTTTTTCCTTTGGGTAATAATGGGAGTCAAATGGGTTTTTTCCTTATATTTTCCCAAATAAAAATAAATTAAGGTGGCAATTTTAAAATAATTTTTCAAAGATAAGCCCAAGGGTTTCCTCGTGAGTTCTTTCCCAAATAAGCATTTTGATTCCCTTTAACAGATCAGACCGGTGCTAGGGCGAGGCCTCACAACTAGCGAATCCACTAAGGAGTAACTTTCTATTAATAAAATGAAAAATAAGTGGACTACTAATTGGTTTAAAAAGAGTTTGGCCTTTTAATATGACTGTGACTTTGTATGCATCACTTGCATAGGCTCTTTGCCATTCAACTTAGTTTTCAAAAAACAATGGATAGTGAGTAGCATCAAGTGGGCAACACTCCTTGGGTCTATTCACCGATAGTGAAATCATCCACCCTACAACAAATCTTTTGATCCTTTCAGAGGTGTAACGAATATACACATATTGTTGGACCCACATGAGGCTCCTTAACTCACATGTGGTAAGTTATATTACTGCTCTAGTGTGATGGGCACCCAAATTAAGCCACCCTTACCCTTTCATGTAATGAACTTAGATCCTAGCCTTAGGTTGTATGTACCATAATTAAAACCTTGCATCTTTGCATTCTCATGAAATGTTTTTCTCATGCATATCATGCATCCATATTGTATAACAAAACATGTATTCATCTTAAGTCTAGGTCGAACCTTGAACTGAAGAAAGATCAAACATTCTTATCTCCATTCAATCATCTCCCATATAAACACTTTCACCTATATCCCATCACCCTATCCAAATACCCTTAAACCATCACCCAAAACCTTTGGCCTAAACACCATTATCCTTAACCCAAAACCCTTTCATCTCTATCCAAACATCTTCACTCCTAAACCTTAAACACAATCACTTATATCCGAATCACCTTTGCCTCCACAAGCCTAAACACCTCACCCTGACCTTTAATCCTAAACACCTCACCTTAGCCTTTAAACTTAAACACCTTACCCTAGTCTTACCCTAAACACCTTGCCCTAGCCTTACCCTAAACACCAAACACCCAAACCTCACACCTCAAATGTAAACCTAAACCACCTTTAACCTTTGGACCTTAAGCCATAAACCCATGACCTTAAAACCCATATCCAACCCTAAAAACCCTACTACCTTACCATAAGCCTAACCCACAACCCCTATCTTTATCCCCAAAAAAAAGGGCAGAAACTAGACACCTTAGGTTCTCTATACCAAAACCATTATTTTGATTCTATCCCTTGTCCAAAATCAAACCCACTATCCATAAGCCTAACACCAGTGGCCCATCACCTTTCAAAACCAATCTGTTATCCTTAAGCCCAATAACTTTAGCCTAACACACTACCTTAAACCTAATTCCTTTGGTCTAGTCTACTACCCTAAGCTCAAAACATTTGCCCCATCTCACCTTAAGCCCAAAAAATGGTTGGTTCATGATACAATAGGGAAGCCTTTTCTCTTAGGATATGCATGCCTATACCTTCATCACTTTTTCTATTCTATATTTGTCACTTACCTTGTTGCTTTGGTTTGAAGGTACCAATGGCTAACCCGTTTGACATGGCTTCCCTGACCACACTTGTGACCAAACTCCTTAAGAAGCAAGAAGAGCATTTCCAAGCTATCCTAGTTGCTCAATAAGCCCAATTTGAGGAACAAAGGCAATTCATCATTAAGAAAGTGTGGGCTATGATTAACCAAGCCAGCCTTAACCATCCTAACCCAAACCTTATCTTAAATCAGACTAATCCTAGCCTAAATTCAAGCCAAACAAACTCATATCTAAACTAAGGTGGGGAAGTTTTCTCTTATCCAGACACTAGATTGCTCATAGAGAAACTTGAGGCCATGGAAAGAACCATCAAATCCCTAAAGCATCACAATGATCTAATTGATGCGGACAATTTAACCTTATTCCCTAATGCCAAGCTTCCTTCTAAATTCAAAATGCCTGCACTAGAAATATTTGATGGAATCACTTGTCCTAATACTCATCTAAAGACATATATGAGGGCAATGAAACCTCTGGAAGTTAGCGAAGAGCTCTTTGCTCAACTGTTCCAATAATCACTAACTAGTGCTACTAGTAAATGGTTCCTTTCACTAAACAAGAGCAAGAAAAAGACATGTGATAATATTTGCTATGCCTTTATCCAATAATATCATTATAACAGTGAAGTGGATGTCACTAGACGTGACTTGGAAACTCTTAAGCAACTTCCAAAGGAGTCTTTCTCCATGTTTCTTACAAGGTGGAGGGCTAAAGTTGCCCAAATGGTAAATAGACCAACTGAGTAAGAACAAGTCGACATCCCTGTCAAGAATCTACTTCTAACCTATCGAGCCCACTTGTTAACCCAATACCTATCCACTTTCAAAGTTTTGGCTGCAACTGCATCAAAGGTTGAAGATTGCATTCAAAGTGCATCATTTCAACTTAAATTCCTCACCACCAACCCAAGTAGTGATGAAAACCCTTAATACTTAAATGATATTCCTTATCCTCCTTTCATACTTCATTTTTCAATGAATTTGAGCATCTCTACTATTAGACTGATGTCAACTTTCCTTTTCTCATATCCATATTCTTATCTTGATGAATTCTTTTACTTTTTACTATATAACTTTAGGCTTTTATTTGAACTATGGTTACCTTGAAATACCCTTCATCTTTTGCATTTGAGTATATCCTTCTCTAATCAAAACTATTTTCTTTATTTCTAAGAATGATCCTTGGGAAATTAGTACCATCAACCTTTTCTTGTCACTGGTCATGTGGCATTAAAAGGCATCTATCAAGGCATCTATAACATAACTATATGATTGCCTTTATAGACCTTTAAACAAAAAGCTATATTTGATTAGTAATTCACTTGGATATTGAGTTCCTTATAAAACAGTTCATATTGTTGAACTTGCTTCAATAATTTGAGTGAGCTCCTTCACTTTTGGACATTTAGATTGCTACTATAGTATTATAGGAGGGGGTCTATTTCCTTGACCATCTTGTTTCATCACATCATCTCTTATCTAGTAAATTTTTCTCATCTCTGGACTTCCATACTTAATGGCTTATCTCATTTACTTTTATATTAAGGGTTCTTGTCCTCATTGAGTAAATACCATTTATTCATATTAACATTTCAAGGTATCCTCTCATTATAGGTGAATCTTTCCAGTTCTTGGTGTCCATCACTAGGGTGATAATTATAGCTTTAAATATAACATTTATATCTCTATGAGTCATACTCTTCTTAAGAATCTCATATGTTATATTACATATCTCCTTATACACTTTGCATCAAATGACTCATTTCTTAACAATTCTATATTCTCTTTATTTCTAGGTCTAATTCATTCGGTACATACACCATTCTCGATATAATCCCATCAATACTATTCTATCATACTCATATATCTCTCATACTATTTAAATTTTGTGTCACTCATAAACATTTACATTTCTTGTTTTTACTTAACATTATTAACATCATTGTATCCAATTGACTATATTGAATAGAATGAATAATTCACTAGGACTATTCCCAATTGCAACATCTTATTAGCTAATTTTTCTTTCCATATTCAAGTATTCATCCTATTTGAGATAACTCTTCATATCATTCACTTGTCTCTATAACTTTTCTCTATTTACCTTTCTATAATCTTATCCTTATTAATAAAGTCCTACATCCATCTTATCTCTTTTCTTATATTACATTCTCTTTGTCTAATTTCCTTTGCTACATAATTTTCTATCTTAAAACTCAATTCATCTCACCTTTGCTTCATTGAGTTACTTTCATAGCTTACCATTTCTTATGGTATTTATTTCAACTCATTCAATTCTATTTCATTATTAATTCAATTTCATCATAAATTGCTCATCTTGGATGGGATATGTCTAATCAGTCAATTTCATAAGCTTCTTTTATGTCATAACTTTTGTTTCCTTTAGCTTGTTTTAATTCTAAACTTCATATACTCTGGTATTTCCTCATATCCTCTTTGTCTTATCAATCACTATTTTTACCTTTCCACATCTCAATTACTTTGCTTGACTACATTCACATTGTTTTTGTAACTAACATATAACCCTCCAATATCATACTTATCTTATTTTACAAGTATTCTTCCCATTGTGAATTCATTCTCAATATAAGATTTTGTCAAAATCAATCCATGTTCTTACATCAATTCATTCTTAGCTTAGACTTATCCTTTTCAACTCAAACTGTCCTTAGTTTCTTACTTTCTTTTTGGAGACTATTCCTTAATCATATATACTGTCTTATAATTGTCAATTTCATGCACCTTTATTTTGAGATGATCCAACATCAAATCATATTACATTTTGGTCCTTTATTGTCCTCACAACTTTATTCCCTTAGTGATTTTAAGAACTTTTCTATTGCACATACCTAATCGCCTTTCTTATAAGTCACCATAGCACATACATGATTGATCACTTCCTTCTTTGAATACGAAGTGATCTTCCTTTAATTCACACTAAATTAATATTCTTCCTTTGAATATACTTGATATTTTCATTAGTGACATAGAAATCCTTACCTTTCTTATTGTTCTAGTATATAAGGTAGCATCTAGACCACAAATTTGATAATACCTTCTTTAACCTATCTCACATATATCTTAATAGGTAACAACTGTATGAACCATTTATAGTCCTAGTTGACCATTGTTCAGTATTATCTTCCATTTTATAACCTTAATGGTTCATAACCTCTTACAATTTCATATAAACATATCATTTCACAATGGTACATATCATTTAATCCTCTGCTTACACTTATTATAAACCAATTCATTATCTCTTAGATACCTTTCATAACACATTCAAGAAAACATGTAACATTAGAATTCAATTTACTTTCTCAATGGTCTCATTACGAGAACACGAAGGAGGAATTTCACGAAAGCGCTAGATAGAATAATCTAGTCATGATTTCAAGAGTACAAGAATGAGTTATTTCTTAGATTAGAGATTTAAGATGCACATCAATGTTTGATAACAATAATCCAAATGGAAGGAGGTCAATACATAGAGAGTCAAACATGGCCATAAAAAGAAATTTTGTAAATCTTTAAAAGCTGAGTGTAGGCTCCAACACAGCCAAGAACATGCCCGTGTCCCTGCTTGTGTCTGTCTACTACCTAGGTATACAAATTTTCAATTAATCACATGGCCAAGAACACACCCGTGTCCCTGCCCATGCTAGCTACTACAAATTCCCATTAATTACATGGCCAAGAACACGCCCATGTCTTTGGGCATGTCTAGCTACTGCTAAATTCCAATAATTACAGGGTCAAGAACACGCCCATGTTCTTGGGCATGTCAGCTTTTGAAATTTCCAATTTTCATTACTTTCAACACTTTTGAGCCATAAACTTATCATATTTGGTATACCAACTCAATTATGACTCATTAGATTCATATAACTATATTTGGACCTCAAAATACAGTGCATTTTGCAACTGCGATAGTCTAACTAATGGAAGAATAAGTCTTCTGCATAGTCAAATTTGAGGAAGCCATAACTCTCAGCTACAGATGAGTTACGAGGCCTATAATATATTAAATCAAAGTTTATTTAGAGATCTATAATCGGTTTGGGTTTACCTGACACCACCCACTTTTGGGCCCAAATTCAATCATTTAAAGTTGTTTCAAAGGCTTTAAAGTTTTTCTTTCAACTTTTTATACACTTTTATGAGCTATTCTTTTTTGTTTTGTTATAGGGGCTTTTAATCATCCTAACTTTCATACAATAGTCACATATTGTATAGGTACAAAGGAACTATAATATTGTATCACTTATTTTCCAATTTGAATTCTTTACCATGTGTACATACATAACATTTTCTATATTCAAAATCTATCCCTTCACATTGCAATAGTATAGATTCTCAGAATCTCTCACTATCAGTATATAACTTGCCTCAGGATATCTCGTATCCTCAACATTGCACATACTCTAGTATATACTGGGGTAAACATATTCATATCACTTTTCTCATTTCATGAACTTTTCATGAAATCACATTTAGGTTTTCACCAAATAGCATTTAGCTAACAATTATTATGCGCATATATCATAGGCACACAGGATTTAGTATACCTTCACTGAGCCATATCAATAATTGACAGTCAACTATAGTAGGAAATTTATTCCTAATAAAGCATACATACATATTCATTTAGACACTTTTCACATAAATAATCATTTTCTCATATACACATTTTATCCTTATCATCCCATTCTGATATAGCACATAATTTAGTCACATATATCAGTCATATCACATTATTATTCCTTTTTCCTTAGTAATGATGCATATATTATATATCAAACTAAAAGAGTTAATCTTTTATGATTAATGTGAATCTAGACTTATCGATAGACTTCAAGTGATAAGAAAGAATTCTTATGGTCCATGGTTTAAGCTATAATCCATAGTATTTATAAAGTTTATAGTAGACTTAAACCTTTGCTCTGATACCACTTCTGTCATGACCCATTTATTAAGCCGTGATGGTCCTAGAGTATAGGGAGACATAAAGTCACCTAAACATATAGAACCCCATTTAACTTGTAATCCTTTACCATTCATCATGTAGGACCTTATCCCAATATCATAACTTGATTAGTCTCCTTATTACCCATTACCTACTTATCAATTCCTAGTTAACTTATAATACCATTTACAAACACAACTTGCAAAATTTCTACAATTTCATTTCATATCAATAGCCAAATGTACATTATTGTAATAGTAATTACAATATGATTTACAACACATGTAAACTCGATACCATTTTTGTGCTGAACCTTCCACTACCATGGAGCTCTAAAATAGTAATCTTCATAGTTAAGAATCACGACACTTGATTTAGCAGAGCAACTTCCAAACAAAAGAATATTGGAATTTACCTTGCTGACTCGTCGACCATGCCTAAAAACAGAAGAATATTGGAACTTACCTTGCTGACTCGTCGGCCATGACTGAAAAATTTAAACCATTAAAGAATGAGACAAAGATCAATGAGTACATAATAATATAATATATATGGTGAGTACAAGGACTAATTTTAGGAATGGCTCTTTATAATGGAACATTTTCAATCAATTGATAAATCTACATTTTTAGAGTTATTTTATTTGTTTAAACTCAAATTTTGACTCAGTTCTCAAGCATGCAATAATATTATTACTTATTTTTAGAAATAAATAGTTTTATAATTTATAAAAAATTATAATATGTTTTTAGTATTTTTATTTTATTTTTATAGATCAAAATGATTTCACAATGATACAATAATATCATAACTCAAGCGATGATGTCATGAAATTAATGGTGCAGGTGATGATGTCATGAAAATAATAATGTAATCAATGATGTAATATGGTTGAAAATGAAGATGGAATTTGCCTATAAATAAGCATTACCTCTCTTCTCTAAAAACATAATTCAAAGTAGCAAAAAAATAGATGTAGAGATATTTTATATAGTTTCTTAATGTAGATTTCTTTTATTTTTATTTTGATCAAGAAGAAGAGTCTTTGG
Source organism: Reutealis trisperma (assembly GCA_947687605.1). Classification (NCBI taxonomy): domain Eukaryota; kingdom Viridiplantae; phylum Streptophyta; class Magnoliopsida; order Malpighiales; family Euphorbiaceae; genus Reutealis; species Reutealis trisperma. The sequence goes on along the minus strand of CANTUT010000727.1, from coordinate 563,459 downwards.
AGCTTGAGTTCATCAAAGATTGTATCTCAAAACAAGTTTTTTCTAAACTCTATTCTTGAATTCAATTATAAGTTGTTATTATATTTGTTATTATGTTAATTATTAATTTAATTATTTCTTCTCTTTTAATTATGAGTAGCTAAATTTATTTTTCTAGGATTTAGATATAATCTCTTGATTATTTTATGGTGTTCTATGATTGATTAAGTGTTTTGATTATTGGTATTAATATTTTATTTTAGGACTTAATGCTTGTGAATACTTGATCACTATTTACATGTTTAAAGATATTATGTGAAGTAGTAAGAGTGGAAGCATAAGATTAGTTCATTAAGATATTAAACCTAGGGTATGTGTTGCTTAGAGATAAGAACACTCCTTTGTGATTGTTAAAAGAATTTCCATAAAATTTAATGGGTTTATGTTAATTGTTTCTGATCACGAGAGTAGACATAAGGTTAACATGAATACTTGTGATTTATCTTGAGAAAGAAATTCACATAATTAAGGAAAAATCTAATAATTAATTCTAATAAAACTAAACCAACCAAGCAAGCATAAGAATACCATAGGTAATTAATTGATGAGATGTAAATCCTAGGATTTACATACATTGAATTAGTTTTTTAAATTTTGTAATTAATTATTCTATTGTTGGGTATAGTTTTAGTGAATTATTGTACTATTAAATTACTTATGTCGATAATATTCTGTCTAGGAAAGTGATTTTTAAGTGGTACTGCTGTGATCCCACCACTTACCTGGGAATTTATCTTAAGGTGATTTTTTAGTTCAATTATTTACACTTTACTTATCTGTGCAATAGCACTAAATATCTAGTTTAATTTAAATTACAAGACTTTTCATATGATAGTCTAAATAATAGAATATTCAATAATTTTGGTACTTGTCTACCCTTCCTCATGGGATCGACACTTATTTCACTACTATATTACTTGTTCACGACCTATGCGCTTATAAAAATCACGCAATAATTTTTTGGCACTGTTGCTGGGGAAGGCGACTTTTGACAATATCAATATAATTGATTTGATATATTCTATTAATTTAGACATTTTGTGTTTTAAATTCTTTTTATTTTTTTAGTTGTGTTTGTAGATTTTGTTCATCGATTTTAACAATTTTCAGCATTAGACTTCTTATCCAAGTCTGCAATGGGGTTACAACGGAAGTTAGTATTATTACCAAGGATATTATTATCAACCTGACTTCCAAAACAATTATGGGTGGAATGAAAGACAAAATATACCGCCAATTGAAGTGAAGTCATCCCTTGAACTTACATTAGAGAGGTTCATAAATTCCACTTATGATGAGAGTATGCCATACAAGGAGGAAAAGTCATCCCTTGAGATTGAAAACATGTAAGAATTGCGAAGAGAAAGACAGATTGGATGCCAAAGACAATGAATTGACTAACAATTATAAAAGAATTGAAGAGAAAATTTGAGCATTGGTGAGTAATGTGGAGTCAAATCAGGGCAACTTCCCAATTCACACTGAAGTGGACACATCAGAATAGAGCATGTAAGGATGTTTAAAGGATGATGTCTCATTAGAAGACAAGTATGGTGGGGATAATGGTGATGTAAGGCATATGGGATACTATGAAGATGATGATTCAATTGAGCAGTCCCATATTGAAAAATTGGAAGAGGAATAAGTACAAAATACAAGGGGAGACCATTCCATATTTTGAGTGGTCAATGATCCATAAAGATGACTTCTTTTCTGATGATGAGATGGTCAATAGAAGTATTGATGAGTTCTCTAGTGAGGAGAATGAAATACCTGAGAACCATGAGAATGAAACACTGGATTTGGAAAGCCCCATCTCTTCCAATATTCCAATATCTCTACCTTTCATCCCAATCTAAATTTTCACCCTAGTCCAAACACCCACCCATCCATTACCTCAAATTCCATCAGTTGATATCCATCCCACAACCGATCTTACACTGTTACCATCTTTCTCTATGTGCTCAATTATGGGAGAATCAAGTATTTGGCTAGTGCTTGTATCTTCTAAACCATGTTTAAAAAGGGAACTTGGTTTTTGTGGAGGTTATGTTGAAAAAGGTAAGCGAATTTGGGTGGAGCATATCAAAGTTGCCAGAGGTGCATATAGATGAAGTGTAGAATTTGTTGAATTCCAAAGCTAAAAAATTAACAAGTCCATGGATAAATCTGTATGATCTTGTGCCTGGCATGATCAAATTGAAGTTTCCAAGCCGTAGAGCGATAAAGATACATCTTTTATAGTTTACGATGAAGTGGAGGAGCAGTAAGAGCCACAAAATTTGCATATTGCTCTTCATTCTAAAATGTGGAGGCAAACAACATGATGAAACCTCCAGGTCCATGGATGAAGATAGATAACATTAATGTCCAGCTAATATGACGTTAGCGAGGCAACCCAAGTTATTTGATTTTATTGTTTATTTTTAAAAATTTTAATTCCTCTTTATATGTTGGGTTTATTATTTTAGTGTTTTTAGGTGAGAAGATAAGTGCTGCAGTTTTAGCCTCTTTTGAGAATAAACTTCGTTGCACAATTTGAACAAGCTCAAATCAAGTTGGCTGGACTTATTAAAGTTGGCAAAAGTCTATCTTTCCATAATTATCAAGATGATATACTTTGTGTATTATCCTCCTTGATGAAGATCTAGCTATAGTCAAGCTAAAGACTATAAATTAAGCGCTTTTGGGAGGCAACCCAAATTTCTAAATTTTTTACTTCTTTTTAATTTCTTTTGTTCTTTTGGTTGTTTCATTTTATTTTAATTTTGCTTTAGTGTTGTTTGTGAGTTATTAAATAGCTTATTAGGAGGAAACCCAAGTTTTCTCTTTATTAGGTTTCTTTTATTTCTGTTTAGTTGTTTCGTTGTAAATTTTCTCTTTCATTTTCTTAACTAAATTAATTAGATATGGAAGCATCTCTTGTAGTACTAAAAAATAGATTTTTAACTCTTTCCCAAGATGTACTTAGGAAAATTGATGAACCCAAACTAGAAAGAATGAAGGCATTTAAGCGTCTGAATCTTCCTGAGGATATTTGCTGGATCATAGAAGCCAAAGTATGATTGGCAAGTGAGCTTCATGACTCATTTATTAAATATTTGCCAGGTACAGGGAGAAGTTGTTACTCAAAGAAGAGGAAAGCTAAGAGAATGGGAGTCTACTACAAGTGTGCAAGATGGAATTGCAACACACATTGTAGAAACATTGGATTTGCATCCATAAATCGAGAAGACAAAATTAAATTCATAAAGGATGGACTAAGTAAGGAGTCTTTGGATAATATCCTACAGACTCTTGAGATGTATTGTTGTGGACAAGTTCAACATACTCTTTTAGATTTATAAGACTTATTCAAAGAAGAAAAGCAGCGTTACAGTTTAGGAAATCTGACATTAAAAGACTTTGTTGGCCAATTAATAAGAAAACTGGATGGGAAGCCTATCCTTGACTCATAAAAGGCGTTTAAGTCGTTGCTGAATGTGAAACCAGAGGAAGATGTGAGCCAAAATCATAACTACTGTTCATAATCAGGTGTATCACTAACTTCTTTATTTTTTGATGCATTATTTTTCTATATCTTGCAGTACTTTTTGACTTTTCAGCACCTAGATTTTCTTTTCCTGTAGATTTTTCTACTTTTGTCAGCTTTTTAGTCTTTTAATGTTTGCTTTTCGATTTTCAAAATTTTCTTTTTAACACTTGCACACATAGCATTGATTATTTTTGTTTTTATTATTATTTTTTATTTTTATTTTTTCTGTCAACAATTATTTTATTCCATTGAACTAGTCTTTTACTCTTCTAGTTTCTTCATATGCACATTCATTATTGTCAATATGTACACAACCCTTTGGAGAGATTTGTGAGTGAAAATGGCAGAACCATCAACACACAAATTCAAAATTATTTGTGTCTTTTGTAGTCCAAACTCTAGCAAGAAAAGAGAGTACTTGATAGCAGCTAATGAACTTGGTAGGATTTAAGCTGAACGAAAAATTGATTTGGTATTTGATGGAGGTAGTTTAGGATTAAGGGATTGTGTCACAAGTGCTGCATATATTGGAGGTAGTAAAGTCCTAGGAATAGTTCTAAAGGTTTTAGCTCAAAATAAACACATCACTGGTGAAACTATTAGTAATGAGTTATAAGTCATGAGCATGTACAAACAAATGGCATACATGAATCTCAATGCTAATGCTTTTATCGCATTACTTGGTAGTTTAGAAATATTTGAAGATATCTTCACCATTGTATCCTGAACCTAATTAACTATTCTTCAAAAGCCATTGGGATTACTTAATGTTGATGGTTTTTATAATGGTTTACCATTTTTTCTCGATCATGCTATCAAACAGGGTTTTATGATACTAGCAAGTCGATGCATTCTAGTCTCTGCTTCAACTATTAATCAATTGATTGACCAACTGCAAAACTTTAAATCTGAATCTAATCCATTGATGGCGCAGGTGGTTTGGCACCCCAGGGCCAATCACAGTAAGAAGCGTGGACTAGATTTGACTCTTCAGTTGTAACTTCCCTAACTCTTGTAGTTTTTCTTATCGCTTTTTATTTATTTTTTATTTATTTTTATTTTTTTTTGCACCTGATCAAGCGAATTTTTAAGTTCGATTCACTAAATGTAAGATGGCTAAGTAAAGAATTACTTTTGTACTCTTGATACACATCTTAAATTTATGTGATTTTCCTTTTCAAAAAAAAAAAACTAACGGAAGAGTTGTTTATACAAGATGACCGAGTAAAGAGTACTTTTTGTGCTCTTGATATGCATCTGTATTTTTTTTCCCTTTCTTTTTCTAGTTTCCAAAATAGAAAAAATTAAAAAAAGTTAAAAAAATAAATAAAAAAATTGATGTTTTCTTTTTGTGTGATTAATCTTTCATGCTTGCTTTTAGTGTTGTTTCATGATATTTTATAGGAAATAAGGAAGTCAATACATTCTAGTGTCTGCTTCAACTATTAATTAATTGATTGATGAATAGCAAAACTTTAAATCCGAATCTAATCCATTGATGGCGCAGGTGGTTTGGCACTCTAGGGCCAGTCACAGTAAGAAGCATGGACTAGATTTGACTCTTCGGTTGTAACTTCCCTAACTCCTGTAGTTTTTCTTATTGCATTTTTTATTTTTTTTGCACCTGATTAAGCAAAGTTTAAGTCCGATTCACTAAATGTAAGATGGCAAAGTTAAGAGTTACTTTTGTACTCTTGATACACATCTTAAATTTATTTGATTTTCCTTTTCAAAAAAAAAATAACTAACTAACGGAAGAGTTGTTTACACAAGATGGCCGAGTAAAGAGTACTTTTTGTGCTTTTGATATGCATTTGTATTTCTTTTCCCTTTCTCTTTCTAGTTTCCAAAATAGAAAAAATTAAAATAAGTTAAAAAAATATATAAAAAAAATTGATATTTTCTTTTTATGTGATTAATTTTTTATGCTTGCTTTTATTATTGTTTCATGATATTTATAGGAAACAAGGAAGTGGAATGCATGTCCTACTTAAAATTTAGAATCTACTTTTCTACAAGAGGGAGTATTTTCTTTCTTTTAGTTTCTTTCTTTGACATTGAGGATAATGTCCATTGCAAGTTTGGAAGAGGTTTAGTTTGTTTTTTGTTTTCAGTCATTTCTTTTGTGTTTTGATGAATAAATTTAAAATTTTTACTCTTTTATTGATAAAATATGGTTATGTTAAATAATTTGATAAAGGCCAGTGATTGATTATAATTGGTATTTGTGGACAATTTATTAAAATATTTTAGGTTGAGCAACTATTTTGGGTAAGAAATTAATTTTTATTAAGATTAAGTTTTGATTTGCCTTGCATTATATTGATTGTATTAAATTTGTGTATACTTACTTAAAGAGAGCTTCTACACATTTTTTATCTTCATTTGCCTCACCTATCTTAGAATATATTTTTGCAAACTTTTGAGGCGAAATTTTAAATTCATTTTGAAAGAGAGATGATTTAGGCATTGTTTGTTTAGCCTGTTACTTATATCCACCTTTATTTTAATTTTTTTCCCTAGTTTACCCCTTCATGCCTTATTAATTTTAGCTTTCCTTTTTTTGTTAATTAACCTTAATTGATATTTTTGACCATGTTTGTAAGATAATTTTGTTAAGTTTACAATCTAATGAAGAAAAGGGAATTATTAAAGTTTTAAAAAAAAATAAGAATCTCTAATAATTGAGAGCATTATTTATTTTAAAAGACCACCTTATGCTTAAAATAAGTTTGGGGGAAAGCAAGAAAATTGAATAAAATAAAGGTTAGTAATTCTTGCTTATCCTTAAAATAATGTTCTTGAAAAAAAAAAAAGAGAGAGACAGAAGAAGAAGAAGAAAGGGGCTTAAAAGAAGAAAACATTAAAGAAGAATGATACTTATCATAGAAGGGATCCTTTATTAACATAATCCCTTTATTTGAGCTATTGATTTTCTTTTGCAAACTTGGCATAATTATCTTACTTTTGTTCATTTAGCCTTTTCTTTGTTCAGCCAAAAGACCTTGTGTTAGCCCCATTACAAGCCTAGTTAAGACCTATTGATCTCTCTTGATTTGTGAATTCCATTAGTGGAAATTGTTTGCATTAACATGCTTATGAGATTTGTACATCTATTTTATATCTTTTGATGGAGGCATTTAAAGATATTAGTGTGTATATGCCTATCTAAAGTGCAACAATTTCTTTGCGTTGATTTAATGCATGGTTATTCAATGCAAATTTAAGATGAGGATTGTTTTGAACCTGAGAAAGAAGCTTGACTTGCAATACTCTTGATATGTTGTTTAGAAATATTAATTTTTTGAAGCCTTTGAAAAATTATTCAACATAAGCATGAGAGGATTAACTTTTCTTTTTTTGATTTTTTTTATAAATAGTTAAAAATTTAGAGTTTTATAGGTGTTTGTGGATATCACTATTGGAAGCCCTCACGAGACTATAACTCATCCTCTATGGGTCACCTAGGGATTTAAAGGCTTGTTATATTTGCTAAATGCAATTGTAATTTTCTACAAAAGTGGACTAGTTTAGGTTTTGAATTTTCTTTTGCTTGAGAACAAGCAAAAACTTAAGTTTGGGGGTGTGATAACTCTACATTTTTAGAGTTATTTTATTTGTTTAAACTCAAATTTTAGCTCAGTTCTCAAGCATGCAATAATATTATTACTTATTTTTAGTAACAAATAGTTTTATAATTTATAAATAAATTATAATATGTTTTTAGTATTTTTATTTTATTTTTGCATATCAAAATGATGTCATAATGATACAATAATGTTATGACTCAAGCAATGATGTCATGAAATTAATGATACAGGCGATGATGTCATGAAAATAATGATGCAATCAATGATGCAATATGGTTGAAAAAGAACATGGAATTTGCCTATAAATAAGCATTACCTCTCTTCTCTAAAAACATAATTCAAAGTAGCAAAAAAATAGATGTAGAGAGATTTTACATAGTTTTTTAGTGTAGATTTCTTTTATTGTTATTTTGATCAAGAAGAAGAGTCTTTAGAGCTTGAGTTCATCAAAGATTATATCTCAAAACAAGTTCTTTATAAACTCAATTCTTGAATTTAATTATAAGTTGTTATTATATTTGTTATTATGTTAATTGTTAATTTAATTGTTTCTTCTCTTTTAATTATGAGTAGCTAAATTTATTTTTCTAGGATGTAGATGTAATCTCTTGATTATTTTATAGTGTTCTATGATTGATTGATTGAGTATTTTGATTATTGGAATTAATATTTTATTTTAGGACTTAATGCTTGTGAATACTTGATCACTATTTACATGCTGATATTATGTGAAGTAGCTAGAGTGAAAGCATAATATTAGTTCATTAAGATATTAGACCTAGGGTATATGTTGCTTAGAGATAAGAACACTCCTCTATGATTGTTAAAAGGATTTCCATAAAATTTAATGGGTTTATATTAATTGCTTATGATAATGAAAGCATATATAAGGTTAACATGAATACTTGTGATTTATCTTGAGAAAGAAATTCACATAATTAAGGGAAAATCTAATCATTAATTCTAATAAAATTACACCAATCAAGCAAGCATAAGAACACCATAGGTAATTAATTGATGAAATCTAAATCCTAGGATTTACATACATTGAATTAGTTTTTAAATTTTGTAATTAATTATTCTATTGTTGGGTATAGTTTTAGTGAATTATTATACTACTAAATTACTTATCTCGATAATATTTTGTCTAGGAAAGTAATTTTTAAGTGGGACTACTGTGACCCCACCACTTATCTGGGAATTTATCTTGAGGTGATTTTTTAGTTCAATTATTTACACTTTACTTACCTGTACAATAGCACTAAATATCTAGTTTAATTTAAATTACAAGACTTTTTGTATGATAGTCTAAATAATAGAATATTCAATAATTTTGGTACTTGTCTACCCTTCCTTGTGAGATCGACATTTATTTCACTACTATATTACTTGTTGACGACCTGTGAACTTGCAGAAATTGTGCAACATCAATATTATCATTATGGTCTAATTTCTCATTTAAGATAGAAACAATATCTTTAGTAGAAATACCATTTTCTTGGGAGCAGGATGCTTCTCACACATATAAATTCAAGAGTGGTGGCTTAAGCCTTGTTCACTCACATGTATCACATTACGTAAGATTGATCAGGTCTTACGGTTAGGCGTTCCCCCCTAATAGAAATTGGGTACTCTCACCCTACCCATAGGCTTATATCAAGTGCACAAGGTCCGATGTATTACTCCACATCAAAAGGGGATTTCCGCTTATTAATAGGCATTTAATAAGAAAGTTTGTATAAGGTTCATGTTAAAAAATTCAATGGTCACATTATGAATTCAATATGATAGGTTCACAATAGTCAATTGTCATCAAGAAGCATTGTATCAAGTGGCTCAATATTCAATAGCTAATTCAAGCTCATCAAGGAATTGGGATACTTTAACAATTATAGTTTGAACAATAAAGGCTCAAAGCATATAATACAAGTGATATTATATTATTAAGTACTCACCTTAGACTCCTTTACTCCAATTTACATTTAACTCTGATGCTAGTAGTGCTCCTCGTACTTTTTGACAACATCCTTATCCTTATCTTTAGACTCTACACATTTGCATTACAATTACACATCAATCACTTTCTTGTTATAACATTTATTTAATTTAGTTTAACTTGCTAACATTTCTATCTTGTTCATTAAAGGACAACTTATCACCTTTAAGGTTAAGATACACTATACATACACTTGTTACTAATTTTAACATTTTCCTTAGCAGTTGTCACATCCCAACCTTAGAGATATGACAGTCCTAGAACATGGGGAGACATAAGGTCACCCACGCCTGTAGAAACCACTTACATATAAACAATCATGCCTACAATCTTACCAAACCTCTTACATTAACTCATTTAAAACATTTAGGTGAATACCATAAATTGCGGAAGACTAAAATAATTCATTACATATAAAATCCATAAGGAAAATAATATATATCAATAAGTATCAATCAACATTCCCAGAGCATCTAATGACAAGACTTCATAAAAATAGTATTATTGATAACTCGGACAAGGAATTCCCCAAGCGAAGTAGAATGCTTGAGCCATCACCTTGCCTCCTCACATTTGCTCACTTGGAACCACACAAGGAAAGAGGGGTGAGATAGATGATCTCAATGAGTAAATGAAAAGGCACATACATTATCACATATTCATTTAAAAAGGAAACACATAGCTTATACATTTAGTTCATGACTTATAATTCATGAATCAGGTTGCAATTTAGCAAGGGTTCAATTTGGCAAGTTTGCAGAAATCACACTTATCACTTATAAAGAGTGAAGGCTATTGCTCTATCACTCAAACACATTGAGGAGAGGTAGCCTTATACCAAATTCCAACTCCTATCACTTATAAGGTATGAAGCTGATCAGGCTCCATGGCTAGAATCGCCCCTTCTAGCTGAGGTGGATATATTGCCCCTATCCATCGGGTTAAGACCATGTGCACAGGTTCTGATGATTTCCCGCATCGGCATGAGGATTCTGCATAAAGGGTAAAAGGTACCATAGCTAAAGCTAATGGTAATCACAATTAACAATATCACATAAGGCAACAATAACATGTATTTTAATAACAATAGTGGTTAAGCTTTTAAACAATGATACAATGATAGTGTAGTTCCAAAAAGAATACAAGTTAGGGTGTTAATCACAAGAAATTCTCATTGGATAAACAAAATAGTTTTGGACCAAATGTCCCTTGATAACCCAAGCTTGTCAAAGAATTCATGTAATAATATTTAGAATAAAAAGAACTTGGGTTTCAAAGATCACAAAGGCTCACATGACAATATATCATATTCTTATAACACAACATGATGTTGTTCACACTTATAACATGAATGTGGCATTTGCCCACACTTGAAGAATGAATACGAAGTTTACTCACCTTGGGGTTCCTTTGCTCCTAGTACACGTAGTCCCTTTTGCACTTCTAAAGCTCCTCAAAATCTAACATAATATTTGATTTAATACTTAGTATTTATTTACTCATGATGCTCCTATCCCATAACTACCCATGCATATATAGCATATACATTAGAGTTCACATATAAGTGTACTCATCACTTGCACATAGCACGTTGACTTTAAAAGTCTTACATACTTAGGCCTTATAGGCTCTCATGAAAACATATTACAATCATATCAATACCTTTTTAAGGTCATTACAATATTATTACCTCAATATCAATTCACTTTAAGAATTATCTTAGTTCACTTTACACTTCCATACATGTCAACTTAACAATTTACCTTTCAAGCATTATGCTTAACTCTTATGATCCCTTTCATTCATTAACTCATAATCATATGTTCATCATCAAGTCATCATAACATCTAGTTCCAAATTCCCCAATCATCTAATCACAATATAAGGTTAAGATACCTTAAGTATACCAAAATGCATTTAAGCTTGTTTAGTTTCATACCTTCAACTAACATGAAATTTTATCATTTATTATACATACATACATGTCAACAATCATCAAAACACATCACATAAAATTTATAACCATTGGGACAAAAAGATTCGTGTAGGCCGAATGCATCACCAAGGTAACAACTAAATTCTTCTTCTTTTCGCACTTTCTGTCCATTTCAGAAATCTGTAAAAACATGGTTTAAATCAAGATTTTTCATATAAATGCAACAAAAATCATTTAGAATTTAAATTCATAAGAATCAGTCACTCTTGGTGTTAACTATACATAAAAATTCAACTTTTTGCTTATAGAGCACAAAACCATGAGTTTTCTTATTTTCAGTATTTTTCGGTCATTTCAGAAATATGTAAACAGGTTGTTTAAACTATTATTTTTCATTCAATCATAGGAAATATCAATTTAGAACACATCCCTTCATGATTTGGCAGCCATAGATAGGGTTTATACAAAAAAAATTCCAAGTTTAAAGGCTTAGGTGAAAAATCATGAGTTTTCGCGCATTTTGTTCATTTCAGCGATAAGCAGACACATGATTCAAATCATTATTTTTTATTTAAATAAAAAAATATCATATTAGAGTACTTATTCATACAAATTGGCAGCCATATGTCTATTCAAGAATAAAATTTTCCAACTTCCAAGTTCTAACACGAAAACCTTGAACTCCTTTGTTTTTCAAAACTTTTCGATCATCACAGAAATATGCAGAAATATTATTTAATCCAATATTTTCCATCAAAACAAAACAAAAATTAGTTTAGAACACAACCATGCACAAATCGCACCCCCCCTATGATGTTTATTTATAAAAATTGTGATTTTAAGTTATAGAATTCACCTTTGGAGGAATCTCGGGAAAGAATCATGTTTTCGGTAGAAAATAGATTTTCTCTCCCAAAAATTCACTCAAACATAATTAAATCTGTAAAAGTTAGTAATCAAATAGTTCAAAGTAATTAAAAATTAGTAATATGATACATACTTCCTTAGAATTAAGATGTGGAACACTGGGTGCATATGCGCTAAAGTTGGAGGCAAGGCAAGTCTATAAGATACTTCTCCAACCTTATCTAAGATTTTGAAAGGACCAATGAAACAAGGTGATAATTTCCCTTTCTTGCCAAATCTCATAACTCTTTTCATTGGCAAGACCTTTAAGAATACGTGATCTCCCACGACAAATTAGATTTCCTTTTGCTTAGGGTCCGCATAACTCTTTTGCCGACGGAATGCCGTCTTCAGCTGATCTTGAATTAATGTTACTTTCTTGGTAGTCTCCTTAAGCAATTCATGCATTTCTACATGCTTGTCTCTAGGTCCAATACAACAAATTGGAGAATGACATCTTCTCCCATACAATGCTTCATATGGCGCCATACCAACGGATGAATGATAGCTATTATTGTAGGCGAATTCAATCAAGAGTAAATACTTATCCCAGCTACTGCCAAAGTCTAAGACACACATCCTTAGCATATCCTCGAGTGTCTGAATTGTTCTTTCAGACTAGCCATCCGTTTGAGGGTGAAACGCCGTACTAAAATCTAGTTGTGTTCCTAACACTTTTTGTAACTTTTGCCAAAATCTTGAGGTGAATTGGGTTCCTCAATCTGAGATGATAGAAATTGGCACTCCATATAGTTTCATGATCTCATCTATATATAATTACGCATACTGAGCTGCTGAATATGTGGTCTTAACTCCTAGAAAATGAGTAGACTTTGTCAATCTATCCACTATGACCCATATAGAATCATGTCCTTTGGAGGTTCTAGGCAAACCAACAATGAAGTCCATAGTGATGTGTTCCCACTTCCATTCAAGCAGTCGAATCTCTTATAGTAATCCTGAGGGTCGTTGATGTTCATACTTGACTTGCTAGCAAGTCAGGCAGGATGCTACAAACTTAGCTACATTTTTCTTCAAACCAAGCCACAATAGTTAGCTTTCACATCATAGTACATCTTGGTAGTTCCAGGATAAGCATAATAAGGTGTCTGATGTGCCTCCTTCAATATCCTTTCCTTTAGTCCATCCACATCAGGCACGCATACTCTATTCTTGCACTTTAAAATTCCATTGACTACCTCAAACTTAGAGTTCTTTCCTTCTCTTGTCTCATCCTTCAAGTTCACCAAGTATGAGTCCCTATCTTGTGAATCCCTTATTTCTTCCATTAACTTATACCTTACTTGAAAATGAGCCAATAAAACTCTTGATCCTCCAATCTCCAGTTTCAATCCTTGATTAAACAATTCCTTTAGTTCCTTCACGATCAGCCTCTTTCTCACATCCATATGAGCTAGGCTTCCCATCGACTTTCGACTTAAGGCATTTGCCACTACATTCTCCTTCTTGGGATGGTAGAGAATCTGACAGTCATAATCCTTCAGTAGTTCAATCCATCTCCTTTGTTTTAGATTGAGGTCTCTTTGGCTCAAGATGTACTGAAGACTCTTATGATCCATGTAGATCTCACACTTCGTCCCATACATGTAATGTCTCTAGATCTTTAGAGCGAACACTACTGCAACTAATTCTAAATCATGAGTAGGGTAATTCACTTCATGTCTCTTTAGTTGTCGTGATGCATAGGCGATGACTTTACCATTTTACATCAAAACACACCCAAGTCCTACTCTCAAAGTGTCGCAATAGACAGTGAATCCTTCTTCTCCTTCTGGTAATGTGAAAACTAGAGCTGATACCAAACACTCCTTGAGCTTCTGAAAACTCTTTTCACAGGACTCTTCCTAATTGAACTTAACTTGCTTTCTTGTCAACTTGGTCAATGGAGATGCTATCTTAGAGAAGTCCTGTACGAATCTACGATAATATCCTGCCATGCCCAAGAAACTTCGTACTTCTGAAACTGTTATGGGCCTTGGCCAATTTGCTACCGGTTCAACTTTCTTAGGATCAACTTGAATTCCTTCCTTACTTACTACATGTCTAAGAAAGTTGATAGACTCCATCCAAAACTCACGCTTGGATAACTTAGCGTAGAGTTAGTGATCACGTAACATTTGAAGCACGATCCTCAGATGTTCTTCATATTCTTCTTTATTCTTTGAGTAAATTAGGATGTCATCAATGAACACGATCACAAATTTGTCAAGGAATGGCTTGAATACTCGATTCATCAAGTCCATGAAAGTAGCAGGAGCATTCGTCAAACCGAATGGCAAAATTGTGAACTCATAGTGTCCATATCAAGTACAGAAGGTAGTCTTACAGATATCTTCTCCTTGGATCTTTAGTTGATGATAGCCAGACCTTAAGTCAATTTTGGAGAAGTGACCAGCTCCTTGCAGTTGATCAAAAAAATCATCGATCTTCAGCAATGGGTATCTATTCTTCACAGTGACTTTATTAAGTTGACGATAGTCGATGCACATTCAGAACAAGCCATCTTTCTTCTTTACGAACAACACTGGAGTGCCCCATGGTGAACTGCTTGGTCGAATGAAGCCCTTATCGAGTAGATCATGCAATTGCGTCTTTAACTCCTTTAGCTCCATTGGTGCCATATGATATGGTGGTATCGATATCGGTTGCGTACCGGGTAGCAATTTGATGTTGAACTCGATCTCACGATCAGGGGGTAATCCAGGTAAATCTTCTAGAAAGACATCCATGAACTCATCCACTACTGGAATACTCTCATCTCGAATGGCAGCTTCTTTGCCAGTATCGATTACATGGGCTAGATACATTTGGCATCTTTTCCTTAACATCCGCCTCGCTCCTAAGGCTGATATCAAGTTCAGAGGACTCTCATTCCTATCTCCTTGGTACACAAACTCCTTCCCATCTCTAGTTCGAAACTCGATAAGTTTCTATCTATAGTCGATACGAGCTCCATGCTCATACAACTAGTCCATCCCTAATATCACATCAAATTCTAGTATGTCCAATTCTAGCAACACTACTGGAAGTGTTTGTCCATTAATGTCTACATCACAGCCCTTATACTCATACTTTACTTCCATCACTTCCCCTAAAGGAGTTGATATTACTAACGGTTCACTCATCAATTCCTTATCTATACCCAAGTACTTAGCAAAATAAGGTGACACAAAAGAATGGGTAGCACCAAAATCAATTAAACATCTTGTACTAGAACTTTAAATGGGAATAATGCCTTTTTCTTTTTAAATCACACTAGATAAAAATTCCTCCTCTGACTATACTCGATATCTACATAAGTGATAGAGAACTTCCTACCTTTCTTGCTATTCTACTCTATATGATAGTATCTAAACCCCAAATTCCTTAATATACTTCATTTACTTCGTGCTGTATACTTATGCATATATAATGTAATTGATTTATTTCATTCTCCTACTGATCATTACTAACTATCATTTCTCTTCCTATGACATCAATCACAATTATCATTTAACAACTCCATATAATTCATTTATCAAACTATAGTAACATATAAGCATTTCATACCTCATAACATATACCTATCAATCTTTAATCTCAGTTGGATCTTTCTTTTGACCATATAGGTGCAGAGGCAGCATTCGATGTGGTGTCCAATATGACATCATCATTAGCCCTAACGGATTGGGCAACTATGCGAACCTTCTTCTTAGGAGGCATTCTGTCTATCATAATAAGGGAATTTAGTACTAATCCCCTATCCTAACCCATTTAATCTCCCTTTATCCTAGCACACATTATCATGCATTTACCATATCACATCACTAAGCACATGTCATGAATGAATCGCATATCATATAGTTTTGCACATATCACATATCATAATCAAGTAGCATATATCTCATAATATCACACTATATCATAATATCGAAGGAAATCATCTCATACTAGGTAACTAGGCAATCAAGGAAAATCATTCATATCATATAAAGTGCTATGTTGTTACATCGATCATCATATCTACTTGGCCTAATTCTCGTGTCCACCTCTTGAGCAATCAAGAGCGACATGACCACTGCTGCCACGTCGGTAGCAAAGAAGATCTATATCTTGATGGCGATTAGTTGAAGATGCATACCTCACTGGCAAGTAATCTCCTTTATACTCAACATTCCCTGACCTGAGTTGCTCTATATCCTCTCTTAGTGCATGAATCATGACCTTAAGACATCAGTTTTCCTCCTTCAAGTATGAATAGTTATCCTCCAATTTTTGAACCTTACTATATACCTAATCAGGATCTAAGCGCTCCTCGGGGTCCTCCTTTTTGTCAGGGGTCTTCTCTTTCATGGGGTGAATCACAGTTACAACTTTCTCGAGCATCTTTGCCCAAGTCCTCTTACAGGTCACACAGGGTGCTCTAGGTCATGGTCCTCGAGCAGGTGTAATCTTCTTGGTCATCTGTCAGAAGAATTGTAAGGCAGGCAAATAATAACAAAGACTACTAAAATCTACTAGAATTTTGCAAAACTATGCTAGCGATAGACTACAAGTGACATGACAAGAAAATTCCTATGCTTTAAGATTTTACTTAAGCAACTCATATAAAATAAGCCTAAACTAGACTTTTAAAAACTACAGCTCTGATACCACCTTTGTCACATCCCAACCTTAGAGATATGACTGTTCTAGAACATGGGGAGACATAAGGTCACCCACGCCCATAGAACCCACTTACATATAAACAATCATGCCTAGGATCTTACCAAACCTCTTACATTAACTCATTTAAAACATTTAGATGAATGCCATAAATTGCGAAAGACTAAAATAATTCATTACATACAAAATCCATAAGGAAAATAATATATATCAATAAGTATCAATCAACATTCCCCGAGCATCTAATGACAAGACTTCATAAAAATAGTATTATTGATAACTCGGACAAGGAATTCCCCAAGCGAAGTAGAACGCTTAAGCCATCACCTTGCCTCCTCACATTTGCTCACCTGGAACCACACAAGGAAAGAGGGGCGAGATAGATGATCTTAATGAGTAAACAAAAAGGCACATACATTATCACTTATTACTTTGAAAATGAAACATATAGCTTATACATTTAGTTCATGACTTATAATTCATGAATCAGGTTGCAATTTAGCAAGGGTTCAATTTGGCAAGCTTGCAAAAATCACACTCATCACTTATAAAGAGTGAAGGCTATTGCTCTATCACTCGAACACATTAAGGACAGGTGGCCTTATACTAAATTCCAACTCCTATCACTTATAAGGCATGAAGCTTATTAGGCTCCACGGCTAGAACCGCCCCTTCTAGCTCAGGTGGATACACTACCCCTATCCATCAGGTTAAGACCATGTGCACAGATTTCGATGATTTCCCGCATCAGCACGAGGATTCTGCATAAAGAGTAAAAGGTACCATAGCTAGAGCTAATGGTAATCATAATTAACAATATCACATAAGGCAACAATAACATGTATTTCAATAATAATAGTGGTTAAGCTTTTAAACAATGATACAATGATAGTATAGTTCTAGAAAGAATACAAGTTAGGGTGTTAATCACAAGAAATTCTCATTGGATAAACAAAATAGTTTTGGACCAAATGTCCCTTGGCAACCCAAGCTTGTCAAAGAATTCATGTAATAATATTTAGAATAAAAAGAACTTGGGTTTCAAAGATCACAAAGGCTCACATGACAATATATCATATTCTTATAACACAACATGATGTTGTTCACACTTATAACATGAATATGGCATTTGCCCACACTTGAAGAATGAATACGAAGTTTACTCACCTTGGGGTTCCTTTGCTCCTAGTACACGTAGTCCCTTTTGCACTTCTAAAGCTCCTCAAACTCTAACATAATATTTGATTTAATACTTAGTATTTATTTACTCATGATGCTCCTATCCCATAACTACCCATGCATATATAGCATACACATTAGAGTTCACATATAGGTGTACTCATCACTTGCACATAGCATGTTGACTTTAAAAGTCTTGCATACTTAGGCCTTATAGGCTCTCATGACAACACATTACAATCATATCAATACCTTTTTAAGGTCATCACAATATTATTACCTCAATATCAATTCACTTTAACAATTATCTTAGTTCATTTTACACTTACATACATGTCAACTTAACAATTTACCTTTCAATCATCATGCTTAACTCTTATGATCCCTTTCACTTCATTACCTCATAGCCATATGTTCATCATCAAGTCATCATAACATCTAGTTCCAAATTCCCCAATCACATTTGCATTCTAATCACAATATAAGGCTAAGATACCTTAAGTATACCAAAATGCATTTAAGCTTGTCTAGGATCATACCTTCAACTAACATGAAATTTTATCATTTATTATACATACATACATGTCAACAATCATCAAAACACATCACATAAAATTTATAACCATTGGAACAAAAAGATTCATGTAGGCCGAATGCATCACCAAGGTAACAACTAAATTCTTCTTCTTTTCGCATTTTTCATCCATTTCAGAAATATGTAAAAACATGTTTTAAATCAAGATTTTTCATGTAAATGCAACAAAAATCATCTTAGAATTTAAATTCATAAGAATCGGCCACTCTTGGTGTTATCTATACATAAAAATTCAACTTTTTGCTTATAGAGCACAAAACCATGAGTTTTCTTGTTTTCGGTATTTTTCGGTCATTTTAGAAAAATGTAAACAGGTTGTTTAAACTATTATTTTTCATTCAATCATAGGAAATATCAATTTAGAACACATCCCTTCATGATTTGGCAGCCATAGATAGGGTTTATACAAAAAAAATTCCAAGTTTAAAGGCTTAGGTAAAAAATCATGAGTTTTCACGCTTTCCGCGCATTTCGTTCATTTTAGCGATAAACAGATACATGATTCAAATCATTATTTTTCATCTAAACAAAACAAATATCATATTAGAGTACTTATTCATACAAATTGGCAGCCATATGTCTATTTAAGAATAAAATTTTCCAACTTCCAAGTTATAACACGAAAACCTTGAACTCCTTTGTTTTTCGAAACTTTCCGGTCATCATAGAAATATGGAAAAATATTATTTAATCCAATATTTTCCATTAAAACAAATCAAAAATTAGTTTAGAACACAACTATGCACAAATCGCGCCATCCCCCCAACCACCCCCCCCCCCCCCCCCCCTTATGATGTTTATCCATAAAAATTGTGATTTTAAGTTATAGAATTCACCTTTAGAGGAATCTCGTGTAAAGAATCGTGTTTTCGATAGAAAATAGATTTTCTCTCCCAAAAATTCACTCAAATAGAATTAAATCTATAAAAATCAGTAATTAAACAGTTCAAAATAATTTTTCCATGATTTATTTCATAGAAATCAGTTTAGAAATTGAAAGAGGAGAAAAACTTATGATTACAGTCAAAAAATCGCGAAACAGAAAGGTGTTTTTCTTAATTTCGGTAAAGAGAAATATTTTGGGAGGATTTTCTGCCAAGATACAGAAAGAATAAGAGTATGGCAGCTGGAACCTTGGTTTGGCTGAAATTTAGATTATATATTAGGATTTGGGTGAAATTTCCACTAATACCCTTAATGAACTAGGTTAGGAGGATTTTGGTGTAGTGGGCTTTTGGGTATTTGGGCTTTTTCTTTAAATTTTTGGCTGAATAGAATTAAAATAAAAAGAATATTTTTCTTATTAATTATGTAACATTTCCCCCAAAAATATTTATTTTAAAATATTTTAAAATTACTCATAAAATTATTTTATGCTTAAAAATTGTCTTATGCATGAAAATTTATTTTATTTAAAATAATTTCTTTTATGCAAATGCACTTCATGTAAATCATTTATTTCACAATAGTAACACATATTATGCATATTAAAATTAATTTAATGTGTCACATACTCATCAATCACTTAAATCACAAATTTTCACAGAAGCACACACTTAACTTTAATAGCTCTAATCAAGTAATTTTTCACGAAAATTCCTAGGGTGGGTGTGGGTTGTTATAGTAGTTCCCCAAATGGCAATACCTCCCTTGTCATTTCCTAGTATTGGCCGAAATTTACATTTAGTATAGAAGAAATTTTATATAACCAAAATACTAAAATCAATCTTAAAACATACATATAAGAAGATGAATATGATTCCTTACCTTGGTTAGCTTTGGTTTGCTAAAGATCTTGTTGCTATTATGTAGAGAGAGAGTTATATGATCCTACCTAGCCTATAAAGGAGTGTCTAATCAAATCACAAAAGTATGGATGCAAAGAACTTTAAGGAAGCTTTGCAAGGCATTTTCATAGAGAAGCAATCTGTTTTAGAGGGGTTCCAAGCTATCCAAGAGGATTTTGAAGCTATACCAAGAATGGAAATTTGCCTATGGAAGCAAGATGATAGGAAAGCTTAGAATTGGAAGAATAATCTGAAGAATGAGGTGTTGTGGGAGTGACACACCCATTGCGGGCGTGATGAGCCAGAAAGCCAACCTATCATACTAGCGCAACATCCGTGTGGGCGCAATAAAGAGTAGACGTGCTACTCTCATCGCAAGCACAACAAGGCCTAGTTCTATTTTTTGAGTTTCTTACAAGTTTTTATGTTTTAAACATACTCTTTGCAATTATGGGCACTGAATTTAATGTATTAGTAGGTCCACCTTAGATTTATTTTATTTGGTTTGATTTTAGGAGTTAAATGCTTAATTAGGAATCCTATTTTCCAATAAGGACTTCTTAATTAGGATTCTAATTTTGAATAAGGATCCTTGTTTCTATAAAGAATCAGATCTCTTAGTCCTTATTTGATTCTAGGATTCTAGGGTTAGAGAGGTTAGTTTTCATATAAATCAAAACCTCCATTGTAACAAAGATAGTTTTTATGAATAATAATAATAATAATAATAATAATAATAACCTCCTTTGAATTTTCTTCAAGTGAGAGATTCTTCCAAGTTCTTGTTTAGAACTTAAATTTGAGCTTATCAAGGTAACTTGTAGTGCTCATCTCCTTATAGCTTTGGTTCTCTTCAGTAGGTGTGAATTGGGTCAAGCTTATTTCTTTATTCTTATTTGTCCAATCCTTGGGTTTGAATCAATATAATCAGTTCCTAACTCTCTATAACTAGTGGGTCACATCATTTGGTAGTAGAGCTTTGGCTCTTCAAATCAAGAATACGTATCCCTTATTTTCTTGTTTCTGAAATTATCAAAAAAAAAATAAATTTGACTTGTTACTTTGTCCAACTTCTTGGAGAATCAATTTCATCAAGTTGTAATTTTTTATCCGATTATAAAAAAAAAAAAGTCAAATATAATCATATTCTTGTGCCCTTATTGATCTAAATATATTTTTTTAAAAAAAATTGCACTTTTAATTCTTTCATCACACCTTTGTTCTTTCTTTAAAATTTCAGATCTCAAATTCTTTTGTCACTTGTTATCTTGGTGAGAGCATTCATAGAGTTCTTTATAAGAGCTAGTGCAAGGATCTAAAAGAGTGGTAAAAAGCTTGAGTGGTGAGCTTAATTAAGAGAAATGCAAAAAAAAAAAAGAAGAGTGAAACATGAGTTCATGAGTGAAACACATGAGTTGAGTTAGTGAGGAACCAATTTTTTTTTTTTTTTCATTAACCTTTTTTTCTTTGCAAGTAAAATCATAATGAGCAATAGTGGAAGTAAACATCAAGATCCTGAGATAAAGTTATGGATGAGAGCTATGATGGATTAAATGAAGACACTCAGTTCAAGGATAGATGATTTGCAACTCTAAGCAAATTAAAGCCTTTGAGAAGTCGAGAGTATGAGAAAAATGATGAGGTTGAATTGGATGAGGGAGAATCTCATTTAGGAAAGGATCCTGAGTTATATTTGGAGTGGGAAAGGAAGGTGGAGCATGTGTATGATTGCCATAATTACTCTGAAGTTAAGAAGATGAGGTTGGAAACCATAGAGTCCACTGATTATGCAAGCATTTGGTGGGATGATCTCTAGCTAAAGAGGAAAAGGGGTGGTGAAAGGGCCATCCATACTTGGGAAGAGATGAAAATTATCATGAGAAAAAGGCTTGTTCCTAGTCACTACTACAAGGATATACAAAGAAAGCTACAAAATTTAGTTTAAGGCTCCAAAAGTGTAGATGAATATTATAAAGAGATGGAGGTTGCTATGATTAGAGCAAATGTATAGAAGGATCGTGAAGCAACCGTGGCACGATTCATTGAAGGATTGAACAAAGAGATAGCTGACATAATGGACTTGTAGCACTATGTGGAAATGGAGGAGTTGCTACACATAGCAATTAAAGTAGAAAAGCAACTCAAGTTAAAGGGTTCTAAAGCTGCATGGAAAAAGCATTGGAAAGACCACCAATCTAATCCAAAGGAGAAGGAAGAAGAGGATATACCAATTTCAAAAGAAAAGGAGAAAGATAAATTTGAAGTTAAGTCCTCTTCAAAAATCAAGTGCTTCAAGTGTCTGGGATTTAGGCACATTGCATCCCAATGCCCAAATAAAAGAGCAATGGTAGTGGTGGAGAATGGGGAAGTTGATAATGCAAGCTCGGGTACAGATGAGATGCCACCATTGGAAGATTGCTCCAATGTTAAAGTTTTAGCACCCATGAAAGGAGATTTATTGATTACAAGGCAAGCATTGAACATTCTGCCTAAGGACGAAGGAGGTGAAGAGGAGCAACGTGATCAAATCTTCCATACTAGATGTTTGGTGAAGGACAAGGTATGCACCATGTCAATTGATAGTGGTAGTTGTGCTAATGTTGCTAGTACGTTGTTGGTGGAAAAATTAAACTTGAACACAAAGAAGCATTTCCAACTATACAAGTTGCAATGGTTAGATGATCAAGGAGAGATAAAAGTAACTAGTCAAATGTTGGTGTCTTTTTCAATTGGCATGTATAAGGATGAAGTTTTGTGTGATGTTACACCAATACAAGCTGGCCATATTTTACTTAGTAAACCATGGCAATTTGATAGGAAAGCTACATATGATGGGCTTAAGAACCAATACTCTTTCACTTTCAATGGTCGAGTTGTTGTGTTAACTCCTCTTAAACCATTAAAAGTGTATAAAGATCAGAAGAGGTTATCAAACGAATGCAAAATGAGAGAAAAATATTTATGTGGGCTTAATGGGAAGAAAGAGAGAGAGTGTGAGATAAAAAAGAGTAAGGGTGAGATTGAGAAGACAAGTAAGAAAATGTGTATGCTTGCTGGAAAAATAAAAGTAGAGTTTGTTGATGAAATAAAAGAAAAAAATTGGATAAAGTGTGAAAATGAAAAGATTGTGAGTGAAGAGAGAAAACAAGTCATTTGTAATGAAAAAGCAAAGAGGGTCTTGTCTACTAACACTAACAACCTTGAATTTTCTTTTTTTGGTTTTGGTTCTATTTTTCAGGATTATAAGGAAGGATTGTCATGGATGAAGATAAGATTAGATTTGAGGATGAATCCTTTCCAGGAGGGAAGGAATGATATGATCCTACCTAGCCTACAAAGGAGTTTCCAATCAAATATAACAACCCACATCTACCTTAGGCGTTTTTGTGACAAATTGCTTGAAATTAGGGTTATTATGACAAATTGTGTGACTATGTGAAAATTTGTGTGTGATGTGATTTATGGGTTTGGAGCATGTTAAATTAATTTTAATATGCCTACTATGAATTATTATTGTGAAATAAATGATTTACATGAAATGCATTAGTATAAAATAAATTATTTTTCATAAAATGAATTTTCATGCATAGGAATGTGTATATGGGCCGATTCTAATGTGTATATGGGCCGATTCTTACATGTCTATATATTAAAATAATTTTTGTTTTGAATACATGAAAAATCTTGATTCAAACCCTATTTTACATATTACTGTAATAGACGGAAAGGGCGAAAAAATAAGAAAATTCAGGTTTTGCATTTGAATAGGGCATTCGGCCTACATTGATATTTTTATCTCAATGTCTATAATTTTTATGTGATATATTTTGATGATTATTGACATGTATATATGTATGATAAATGGTTAAATTGCATGTTGGTTGAAGGAATGACTATAGACTAGCCTAGAGGCACTTTGGTATACTTAAGGTATATTAACCTTATGTTATGATTAGAATGTGAATGTGATAGGGAAATATGGAAATAGATTTTATGATGACTTGACAATGAATTCTGAATCTTAAATTGATGAAGAGACGGATTGAAGGAATTGATCATAAGAGATAAGCATGATGCTTGAAAGGGTATTTATTAAGTTAACATATATGGAAGTGTTAAGTGTACTAAGATGATTGTTAAAGTGAATTAATATTAAGGTAATGATATTGTGTTCACCTTAGAAATATATAGACATGATTGTAATGTGTTTTCATATAGGCCTATAAAGGCTAAGTGTACAAGACTTTTAAAGTCAACATGTGATATACAAGTGATGAGTGCACTTCTATGTGCAACTCTAAGTGTATGTGAATGTTATATGTGCATGGCATAGTTATGGGATAGGATAGCATCATGATTAAATAAATACTAAGTATTGAATTAAATATTATGTTAGAGCTTGAGGAGTTTTAGAAGTTCAAAATGGCTATGTGTACTAGGAGCAAAGGAACCACAAGGTGAGTAAACACTATGTTCATGTTACAAGTGTGAATAAACATTATGATATTGTTATAAGTATGAGCTATCATGATATGTGTACTTTTGATACTCTTGAAACCCAAGTTCTTTCAATTCTAAAATGAAACTCTTTGATTTCTTTCTTAAGCGTAGGTTGCCAAAGGACAATTGGTCCAAAACCATTTTCGATTATCCAATGATAATACCTTTATAATTATTGCCCTAACTTATGTTCTTTCTGGAACTACACTATTCTTGTATCTTTTGTTCAAATGTTCAACTGCTATTGCTATTGGGATACAAGTTATTATTGCCTTAAATATTATTGTTATATGTGATTAGCATTAGCTCTTGCTATGGTACCTTTAACCCTTTTTATGCAGAAGTCCTCGAACCAATGCGAGTAATCATTAGCTATGTGATCCTCATACCGATGCGAGTAATCATTGGCTATATGATCCTCGTACCAATGCAAGTAATTAATGGCTATATGTTCAAGTGGTTATGGCAATAGCATTCACTTTATGTGTTTGGGTGATTATGGCAATAGCCTTCACTCTATGTGTTCGAGTGATTGTTGCAATAGCCTTCACTCTATGTGTTATGTGTTATAAGTGTGATTTCTGCGAACCTTTCTAAATTACAAACTATGAACCATGAACTATGAATTTTGAACCATGAACTATGAGTTATAAGCTATGAGCCCTTTCTAAGGGATATGTTAAGCCCTATTGTTTACTCATTGAGATCATCTATCTCACGCTTTTTTCTTGTGTGGTTCCAAGTAAGCATTATGAAGAGGCAAAGTGATGGCTCAAGCATCTTACTTTGCTTGGGGAATGCCTTGTCTAAGAAAATTAGTTTAATATGTTATGAAGAGTTATCCTTAGACGCTCTGGAAATATTTATTTTTGGACGTTTATTTTGAAATGTTATCTTTCAAGGTTTTAATTGGATTCTAAATATTATTTCCTTATGGATTACATTTAAAGTATATTTTAACTATGCTTATGCAACTTAAGATTTTTTTTAAAAAAAAAAGGTTTATTTAAGTTAATGTAAGAGGTTTTGGTATGATCCTAAGCAGTATTTATATAAGTATAAGTGGGTTTTATGGCCGTGGGTGACCTTATGTCTCCCCATATTCTAGGACTGTTATATCTTAGAAGTTGGGATGTGACATCAAATCACAAAAATATGGATGCAAAGAACTTTAAGAAAGCTTTACAAGGCATTTTCATAGAGAAGCAATATGTTCTAGAAGGGTTCCAAACTATCTAAGAGGATTTTATGGCTAAATCAAGAATGGAAATTTGCCTATAGAAGCAAGATGATAGGAAAGCTTGTAATTGGAAGAATAAGCTGAAGGCAGAGGTGTCGCGAGTGCGACACACCCGTCGCAAGCACGATAAGCCAAAAAGCCAACCTATCGTGCAAGCAC
Organism: Reutealis trisperma; assembly: GCA_947687605.1. Lineage (NCBI taxonomy): Eukaryota > Viridiplantae > Streptophyta > Magnoliopsida > Malpighiales > Euphorbiaceae > Reutealis > Reutealis trisperma. Next base: position 537,332 of record CANTUT010000727.1, on the reverse strand, counting down.
AACATCCATGCAGGCGCAACAGAGAGTGGATGTGCTGCTCTTATCGTGGTTGCTACACCTGTCGAGGGCGTGATGAGGCCCAGTTCTGTTTTTCGAGTTTCTTACGAGTTTTTATGTTTTAAATGTACTTTTTGCAATTGTGGGCCTTGAATTTAATATATTAGTAGGTCCATATTAGATTTATTTTATTTGGCTTGATTTTAGGAGTTAAATGCTTAATTAGGAATCCTATTTTCCAATAAGGACTTCTTAATTAGGGTTTTATTTTCAATAAGGATTCTTGTTTCCATAAAATATTAGATCTCTTAGTCCTTATCTAATTCTAAGATTCTAGGGTTAGAGAGGTTAGTTTTCATATAAATTAAAACCTCCATTGTAACAAAGATAGTTTTTATGAATAATAATAATAACCTTCTTTGAATTTTCTTCAAGTGAGAGATTCTTCCAAGTTCTTATTTAGAACTTAAATCTAAGCTTATCAAGGTAACTTGTGGCGCTCATCTCCTTATAACTTTGGTTCTCTTCAATAGGTGTGAATTGGGTCAAGCTTATTTCTTTATTCTTGTTTGTCCGATCCTTGGTTTTGAATCAATATAATCGGTTCCTAGCTCTCTATAGTTAGCGGGTCGCATCAGAGAGCTTCTTTTGTGGTTATGAAACTTTGGTGTAGAGATAGGAAAATGATGATCATAACATAAATTTTTGCATATATATATATATATATATATATATATATATATATATATATATATATATATATATATATATATATATATATATATATATATATATATATATATATATATATATGGATGGTGGAGATTTGATCAAGCTCAATCCAATGGCTAAGATTTAATCTTTATGGATGGCTATGATTTCATCAATTTGGAGGGCTAGGATTTTCTCTACAATGGTGATGATAATCATTATATGGCTTGGAAAGAGCAAAATGAATGTAGACTTAAGTGTGGGTGAAGTAAGAATTCAAGTTGGGAAATGAATTGACTTAGTAAAAAATGGTGACTAACTTTCCCAACATCTAACTCAACCTTAGTTAATCATTCTTAACTCTAGTTAAAGCTTAGGTTTATCCATTTATGGGCCTCATGGGCTAGCCATTCGATGGGCTTGGGCTTTTGAGTCCAAAAACCCATTAACAAATCTATGTATGCACATTTCAAGTTCGGTAACTTAATACATTTTCCATTTCATTTCTTTCACTTTAATATACATAATTCTACCTTCTAATATCACAACACATTCTAGACATTATTAGATAAATTATATATATATCATAATGCATATTTACTAGCCTTTCAATAGCATTGTTCAAGTATGCATATCATGTAAGCTCATTGGATCAAACTAAGTTTGACCTCTATTATACTATTGTAACTTTGATTGAATTCAACTTTTCATATCACTATCATCATCTCTCAATGTCTTAGGAGATGTCAATACCCATTCACTAGCACTTTAGATTCATATTTTAAATAAATTATTAACATAGTCACATTAAGTCAAAGTCAATTTGATTTTCACTTATCATAAGGGTGTTTATCAAAATTGATTGCATTCCTTACTTATTGTCACATTATTCATTTAGAATTTACTTCTTATGATATTCTTATAGTTCTTGATGTGCTATGAAGGCTTTAAATGGTACGGTATATGGACGTTATAATGTCATTATTACTATTTATAATTGGTTAAGGAAACCTTGAGTATTACATGGATAACTATTTAAATTATAATAGGGTGATAAAATTAAAATTTATTATATATTTGATAATATTTAATAAATATTTAGTAATACTAAGTGGTCCTTGTTTCTGTGTTTTTTGGAGCAAATCGAAAGATAGAGGATGAAGTAAACAAAAGATAGACTGAGAGTAAGGGAAGCAGTAGTTGGGTGGATTTTAATTATTAGAAATTTGAGATTAAATTTAACGTTTTATAAGTTTTCTAAGTGGATAAAATCATAGGTTAATTGACTTCAGCTCAATGACTGAATGATTAAGGAGTTTATATGCAGGCATGAGTTCAAGCCACACGATTGTCGTCTTTATATGCACTAATATTGCTTATACCTTTTGCCTTACGATAAAGAATATTTTACAAAATAGATTTACAATTATTTATATGTTATTTTTTAAACAGATCCTATACACCTTTTTCTTGAGAAAAAATATTTTATAGTATACTAAAAAATAAATTATGTTTTAAATTTGTAAAATTTATTAAAATTATAATTTTCTAAAATTTCATTACAATTGTCATAAAATATTTTCTTTCACATCTTTATTAATTTATTTTTTTCTTAAATAGAATAAATTTCTTAAATGCCGTTAATTTCTAAAAAAATAAAAGCCACTAACTAGCAACGTTATTCGTAATATTTTTTTATTATAATTTTTAATACCAAATTATTAATAATAATAATAATAATAATAATAATAATTGTACATGGGCTATTACATAGACCATTTACTTATTAGTTTCACAAATTTCATTTATATATAATAAAATAATGATTAATAACTCTTATATTTAAAAAAAATATTTTATTCATATCAAATAAATGAATTGAAAACTAATATATCAAATATGAAATAATCAAATAACAGTCAAAATTTTTTTAAAGACATGGATATTTAGTTTATTTATGCAATAAATAATTCATGTAGGAATTATAAATTTGGGAATAAAAATATATTACACATTATAATTACCACTCACTTGATACTTCAAATACTAACTAGTTTGGAATGGATTAAATTCAGTTCATAGAAGGAAATTCATAATTTCCTAAAAAATTCATAATAATTGCGTTAAACACATAAGAAAATGATTTACAAAAAGAATATATTAGTTGCCTTTACAAATTGCTATGATTTTGTGAAAGAATGTGTTATATCCCCACCTCATGTGTGTTGTGTGTGTAAATTATTTTAAAAAAGAATATATTCATAAGAATTATTTTAGATACTAATATAATATTTAATTTTTTGACTCCATTTAATTTAATCAATATTATTTATTATCATTCCATAATTTATTTCATTTATAAAATTAAATAATAATTTATTTATTATAAAGATATTAAAATTTATTTGTAAAAGACTAAATTGCACTTTTATTATAAAATTAAGGGTCAAAACATGATTTTGTTGGCCCAAAATTACGCTGTTTAGGCTAAATCTACATGTAATACACTGATTTTTTTAAATAAATAATTTTTCAAAATCTGATGTTTGAAATTAAAACATAAAATGATGGGTATTTTATTAAGATAATATTATTTTTATATAGTTTGTTGAAGATATTTATATTAAACTCCATCAGATTTAATTTATTTTTTTTATAAAATTTGAATTTATATTTCTAAGAGTGAGGGGTATAATTGAAAGAAATATTTTTGTTAGTAGTGGACCAAAGTGTAATTTGGTCACATTAGGTCATTGAGGTGATTCCCCTTCTCCACGACAGTAACAAGGAATCCAGTTAGGGATGACAATGGGGTGGGGAATCTCTGTTCCCACGGAGATTTGCCCCAAATGGGATGGGGCCTCGATTTTTATGGAGAGAAAATTATCATAAAGTTCATAAGGCCATTATTTTCTCATATGAACTCAGATTGGGGAGATTTTTGAGGCATTGGATTCGTTGTTAATCCACCTTCCTATTGTTTCTATATTTGTTATGGCTCATGGATGGTAGAAAAATTTAGAGATAGAAAGAAACAAAAGAACTATGAAGCTAGGGTTTCATGGCAACTCATATGGAAGTTAGGACTTTGCAACTCACATGGAATTGGGGACTTCACAAGAAATTGATAAGGTATGAATCTTTAGTTTATATTTTTAGATATTTAATTTTTGATAGTAATGATGGAGATTAAATTAAAAATATTATTAGTCATATGGAGAGTAATAGAAGTTCATAATGAAACAAGGTCTGAAAATTTTAGAACTAGAAATCTGAAAAAAAAAATAAGTTTTCACTAACAAATGATTAAATTTTAGGTTGAAATTAAATATGAATGTTTTATGATATTTTTTGAGATTGGTATAAAATTTCATTAGAAAATAATGACTATAAATCAAGACAAAAATCTAAGAATAAAACATGTTTGATGGAAGCTGTCAATTTGTTCAGGTTTGGTTTTTAATAGCTTTGAGGTATCTAAACATGTCATTTTGCCCCTTTTTTTTTAATGTAGAATTATATGTATAGTTATCCAAGCCTTGGAAAATTTTTATAATTTATGGTGTAGCCTATTAGGTTTTGCAATGTGGTCAGAACAATAGAAAAGATATTAATTTCTTTAGTCTTTCCTTGATTATTTTCAATTGATACATACATAACCTTTACAGTGTTAGAAAAAATTGGGTTAAATTTTGATGAGTATAGGAGCTTTGGATTGTGAGAGGTGAATTTTTAAGTAATTATTATCTATTTTGGAGTTACTATCAGAACAATACAATTAATTAATTTTGTAAAGATAATAAACAATATCCAATTGTGTTGAAATTTGATATGAGATTTTTTTTTAAAGTAAAAGTTCATGGATTTTAATGGAAGTTTGCATGATTTTCAAGAGAAATGTTTTAACTACTGCCAGTTTTGACGAATTGTAAGATTGGTGATATTTTGCGGGTTTGCATAGCTTTCATATCAAGCGAGGGATTTATATTGTAACTATTAATTGTTTGTAGGTATTTGATTGTTAAGCATTGTGTGATTGCAAGTGTAGATGATGAAGAATAATTGCATCACTGGTATGTTAGTATAATGAATGCTAATATTGATATGCTTTTGAATTGTTGGCTTTATATTCATGTCAATGTTATTTATCATGTAAGTGGTCCTTGATTGAATCTTATTGAGTTTGTTGAGAGAATTTGTCTTGTTTTTATTGCTCATATAGTTTCTTGATAAGTATATCTACTATATCATATATGATTCTATGTTTGATTTATGCTCACTTTATAAATATAAGGTGTAACAACCCACACCCTACCCTAGGAGTTTCGTAATCTAATTTCTTGAATTTAGAACTATTATGGGTAAATATGTGCTTTTGTGAAAAATTCATGTGTTATGTGATTGATAAGCATGTGGCATGTTAGAGTGGCTCTAATATGCCTAATATGAATTATTATGGTGAAGTAAGTAATTTATATGAAATACATAAGCATAAAAATATTTATTTCATATAAATTGAATTTCATACATAAAGCGATTTTTAAGTATAAAATAATTTTTTATGGGCATTTTAAAAATACTTTTAAATAAATATTTTGGGGGGAATTTTAATAAAAATAATAAGAAAAATATTTTATTTTTAATTACCTATAATCAACCCATAAAATAAATAAAAAGGCCAAATTCCCAAAAGCTTACTATACCAAAACACTTCTAACCTAGCTCATTAAGGGTAATCTTGAAAATTGTCCAAAACCCTAAATATTTAAAGGGAAATTAGGCTAGCCCTTTCTTCCAGCAGCCACCATTATGTTATTTCATTATTTTAGCAGAAAAATTCTCTCAAAATCATTCTCTCTACCGAAATTTACAAAATACCTTCAAACCTTATGATTTCTTGACCGTATTCGTAACTTTTTCTCTCATTTCAATTTATTATTTGATTTCTATGAAACTAATCATGAGAAAATTATTTTGAACTAAGTATTTACTAATTTATTCAGTTTAGGTGAATTTTTTGAAAGAGAAATTAATTTCTCTACTGAAAACGCTAAACTCTTTACGCGAATCCTTCAAAGGTGGATCCTACAACTCAAAATTTGAAATTTTCATGCATAAACTCATCAAAGAGGGGCAATTTTTACATGTTTGTATTCTAAATGAATTTTTTGGTGTGTTTAGATGAAAAATATCGAATTAAATCATATTTCTACATATTACTGTATTGACCGAAAAGTTTTGGAAAACAAGAAAATTCATGATTTTCGTTTTAGAACTTAAAAGTTGGAAAATTTCATATGTACATACAAGTATGGCTGCCAATTTATACATATTAGAATTCTAAACTGATATTTGTTATGATTGAATAAAAAATAATGATTGAAATCGTGTGCTTACGTATTACTGTAATGACTGGAAAGTACCAGAAATAAGAAAATTCATGGTTTTTCATCCTAAAATCTAAAGTTAGAAAATTTCATGCATATGGACATCTATGGCTACCGATTCATAGGGATTCATGTTCTAAAATAATTTTTATTTTGATTACATGAAAAATCTTATTCAAACCATGTTTTTGTATATTAGTGTAATTAACAGAAAGTGCAAAAAAGAAGAAAATTTAGGTTTTCTTGAATTAAGGGATTCAGCCATTATTGGAATTTTTATTCCAATGTCTATAATTTTTGGGGAATTTATTTTAATGATTTTTGACATGTATAAATATGAATGATAAATGATTAAATTGCATGTTGATTGAAATAATGACCCTAGACAAGCCTAGATGTAATTTAATATACTTAGGGTATCTTAACTCTATGTTGTGATTAATATATGAATATGATTAAGTAATTTGGAAACAAGTTTTATGATGAATTAATAATGAATTAATGATCTTAAATTGATGAAGGAATTGATTGTATGAATTGATCATAAGAGATAGGGATGACACTTGAAGGGCTATTGTTAAGTTGATATATATGGAAGTGTGATTACATGAAAAATCTTGGTTCAAATCATGGTTTTGCATATTGTTATAATAAACAGAAAGTGTGAAAAGGAAGAAAATTTTAGTTTTCATGAATTAAGGGATTCGGCCATTATTGGAATTTTTATTCCAATGTCTATAATTTTTGGGGAATTATTTTAATGATTTTTGACATGTATATATATGAATGATAAATTATTAAATTGCATGTTGATTGAAAGAATGACCTTAGATAAGCCTAGAGGCAAGTTGGTATATTTAAGGTATCTTAACCCTATGTTGTAATTAATATGTGAATGTGATTAAGTAAAATAGAAATAGGTTTTATGATGAGTTAATAATGAATTAATGATCTTGAATTGATAAAGGGATTGATTGTATGAATTGATCATAAGAGATATGCATGACACTTGAAAGACTATTGTTTAGTTGATATATATAGAAGTGTTAAGAATATTGATATTGAGATCACGACATGTTTTGTTTGACTTTAGAAAAGTCATAGTATTAGTTATAATGTGATTTCATGTGAGCCTATAAAGGCTAAGTATGCAAGACTTTTAAAGTCAACATATTATGTGCAAGTGTGAGTGCACTTCTATGTGCAACTCTAAGTGTATGTGAATGTTATATGTGCATGGGGTAGTTATGGGATAGGATAACATGATGACTAAATAAATACTAAGTAGTGAATTAATTATTATGTTAGAGTTTGAAGAGTATTAGATGTTCAAGGACTACGAGTACTAAGAGCAAAAGAACCACAAGGTGAGTAAACATTATGTTCAAGTTATAAGTACAAGTTATCATATTATGTGAATCTTTGATATCTTAAAACCCAAGTTCTTTCCTACTTTTAATTATGACAAAATGATTTCTTGTAAGCTTGGGTTGCCAAAGGACATTTGGTCCAAAACCATTTTTTATTACTTAATTATAATAAAGAACCTTTGTGATTATTGCCCTAACTTATATCCTTTTTGGAACTACATTGTTATTTATTTTTTGTCCAATAAGCTAAACATGTATTGTTATTATGCCACATGTGATTGCATTTCTTCAATGCTATATTTATAAGTGATTACCATTAGCTCTAGTTATAGTGCCCATAACCCTTTTTATGCAGAAATCCTCATGTCAATGCGAGTAATCATCGGCTATGTGTTCGAGTGATTATGGCAACAGCCTTCACTCTATGCGTTCGAGTGATTATGGCAATAGCCTTCACTCTATGTGTTTGAGTGATCATGGCAACAACCTTCACTCTATATGTTATATGTTATAAGTGTGATTTCTGTGAACCTTTCTAAATTGCAAACTATAAACCATGAACTATGAGTTATGAGCCCTTTCTAAGGGATATGTATTATTGTATAAGCCCTATTATTTACTCATTGAGATCATCTATCTCACCTCTTCTTCCTTGTGTGGTTCCAGGTGAGCATTATGAGGAGGCAAAGTGATCGCTCAAGCTACCTACTCCGCTTGGGAAATTTCTTTGTCAAAGTTATAATAATACCATACTATGTTGAGTCCTTAACGCTCCAGGAGTTATTATGGGAACTTTATTTTGGAATATTATGTTGGTGACTTTATTTGAAGTTTTATTACTATTTCCTTATGGATTGTATTAAAGTATATTTTTTTTAGCTTCTCCAATTTAAGATTTTTCCTTTATAGAAAGTTTTTAAGTTAATGTATGAGGTTTTGGTATGATCCTAGGCAGTATTTGTATATGTATAAGTGGGTTCTACGGGCGTGGGTGACCTTATGTCTGCCTATGTTCTAGGACCATTATATCTTAGAAGTTGGGATGTGACATAAGGTTATGGTAGATTTATTACTGTAATTCTTTTGCCAATATATAGTTTGTACCATGTGATGTAAGTTCTTATTAGGTACATTGTGTTATTGTTGTAGGTATAAATTATTAGAAATTATTGCCTGCCAGTATAAGTTTCTCACTAAACAAGTGGCTTCAGTCACCCTTCTTATTAATGCAGTTTTGCAGGAATTATTAATCCTTGATAATGGAAGCTAGATTGAGCTCCAGATTTGCTAGACTCTATGGTCTAAAAAGAGAGTTTGGAATGTAAATATGTTAGTTTGACAGTTATTATATTTTGTATATATCATTTGTTTGTAACTAGTTTCTATAGTGTTGGCTTACTATGGGTTTTGGTGGCCTTAAGCCTACCCAAGTCCTAATTCTAGCCATAGCCCTGGGTATAAGTCATGACACTACAGATCTATGAATATTTATTTTTGTAAATTTTTAGTTTTTAGTTTCTAAATTTCTAAATAATTTCTTACTTATAGATTTTCATCCATTTTTGTGTTTGCTTGTGTATTTAGGAATGGAGGAGCTTTGTGGTGTTCAAATAGTGGTAGCCAGTTTTGAAATGAAGGAAATGGTTTGGTTGCTAGAATTCTGAAAATTTTAGATCATTTTCTAATTTTCTAAGGATCTGCTTATAACTAAATTTTTTTTTTGTTAGGGATTAATACATAATTTATAAAATGGCATGTAATAATCTTTTTAAATTATCAAACAGTTAGCACATTTATAAAATAAGAATATTTAGATTATTTATTTATTTAGAATACCATTATTGCAAATAATTGGTTAATGATGGAATAAAAATGGTATCGTTAAATATGTGTTTCTTCTACAAAATAGTTTCGTTACTGACAATAACAATTGACAAATAGAGTATTGTGACAAACAATAATTGTCACTATTCTAAATAAATTAGGCACATTTTTTCTGTCATAAAATATATTGATATATTTATATGATGCAGAAATTTTGTCATAGATATTACAATCTTAGATTTTTAGATGACAAAAATACAATATATTATAACAATATTTTCATCGTCAAAATTAATTAAATGACAATATTAGCATTATTATAGGTATAAACTTGTATGACAATTGAAAAATTCATCATTTTAAGTTTTTTTTTTTTTTTTTTTTTTTTTTTTTTTTTTTGTGACAAACTATTAATTAGATGACAAAACTTTCACACAATGAATGATGATATTAGCATCATTAAATGTATAAATTTGCATGATGATTGATAATTTTTCATTTAGAACACAATATATAACGAAATTATTGGCACTAAATATAAAAACTTATATGATAATTGAAAATTTTGTCATTTAAAATATATTTTTTATGACGAGATGTCTAGTTAGGTGACAAAAATAGAACATAATTTATTACAATATTTTTGCCACTGAAGATCTAAACAACTATAATAATTGCCAATTTCATCACCAAATAGCATGTATTCCATGAAGAATAAAAACTTTGTCGCTTTGTCCTTTTTGTGATGGGATTTCAATAATGATCATTGTGATGATAGATTTCCATCGCAAAAATCCTATGATGATGAAGAAAGCACTTATAATGACAAAACATTTTATCACAAAAAGTGCAATTTCTTTCAAGTTGGATTTAAGGCCAAAAACAAGAAAAGAAATAGGGAATAATGGACCATAAGAGGAAAATGTAACAACCCACACCCACCCTAAGAATTTTCGTGATAAATTGCTTGAATTAGAATCTATAAGGTTAAGTGTGTGCTTGTGTGAATGTTTGTGATCTAAGTGATTGATGAGTATGTGGCATATTAAATTAAATTTAATATGCATAATATGTGTTGCTATTGTGAAATAAATAATTTACATGAAGTGCATTTGCATAAAAGAATTTATTTTAAATAAAATGAATTTTCATGTACAAAATAATTTTTAGCATAAAATAATTTTATGGGTATTTTTAAAATATTTTTAAATAAATATTTTTGAGGGAAATATTCCAGAATTAAAAAAGAAAAATATTATTTTTATTTCTAAACACTTCAGCCAAAATTTTTAAAGAAAAATGCCCAATACCCAAAAACCCACTACACAAAAATGCTCCTAATTTATTTCATTAAGGGTAATAGTGGAAATTCTACTCCAACCCTAATATATATTCAAATTTTCGGCCAGTAAGGGTTTTCTAGCAGCCACTCCCTCATTCTTTCTGTATTCTAGTAGAAAAACCTCTCAAAATAATTCTCTCTACCGAAATATCGAAAACACCTTACCGTTTCACGATTTTGTAACCGTAATCGTAAGTTTTTAAAGGCTTTTGATTTCTAAACTGTTTTCTATGAAATAAATTATGGAAAAATTATTTTGAATTATTTGATTATTGATTTCTACATATTCAATTCTGTTTCAGTGAATTTTTGGGAGAGAAAATTTATTTTCTACCGAAAACACGATTCTTTCCACAAGATTTCTCCAAAGGTGAATTCTATAACTTAAAATCACAATTTTATTGCATAGACATCATAAGAAGGGGGGGGGGGGGGGTGTGATTTGTGTTTATTTGCATTCTAAACTGATTTTTGATTTGTTTTGATGAAAAATATTGCATGAAATAATATTTCTGTATATTTCTGTGATGACCAAAAAGTTTCGAAAAACAAAGGAATTCAAGATTTTCGTGTTAGGATTTGAAAATTGGAAAATTCTATTCCTTCATGAATACATGGCTGCCGATTTGTGTGAAATGGTGTTCTAATGTGATATTTGTTTTGTTTAGATGAAAAATAATGATTTGAATCATGTGTCTGTTTATCGCTGAAATAAACGAAATGCGTGGAAACTCATGATTTTTCACCTAAGCCTTTGAACTTGGAATTTTTTTGTATAAACCTTACCTATGGCTGCCGATTTATGAGATAATGTGTTCTAAACTAATATTTTCAATGATTGAATGAAAAATAATGGTTTAAACAACCTATTTGCATATTTTTGAAATGACCGAAAAATATCAAAATAAGAAAACTCATGTTTTGTGCACTATAATGCAAAAGATTGAATTTTTATATATCAATGGCACCAATAGTGGCCGATTCTTATGGATTTGAGTTCTAGAATGATTTTTGTTATGTTTACATGAAAAATCTTGGTTTAAACCATATTTTTACATATTTCTGAAATAGACTGAAAAACACAAAAAGAAGAGGAATTTGGTTTTCACCTTAAGGATGCATTCGGCCTACATGAACAATTGTGTCTAAATGTTTATAAATTTTATGTGATGTGTCTTGTTGAATGTTGAAATGTATGTATGTGTAATAGATGATGAAATTGCATGTTAGTTGAAGCTATGATCCTAGATGAGCTAAATGCATTATGGTATACTTAAGGTATACTTAAGGTATCTTGATATCATATTGTGGTTAGAATGCAAATGTGATTGAGGAATTTGGAACTAGATGTCATGATGACTTGATGATGAATATATGGTTATGAGTTAATGAAGTGAAAGAGATCATAAGAGTTAAGCATGACGTTTGAAGGATTAATTATTAAGCTGACATGTATGGAAGTGTAAAGTGAACTAAGATAATTGATAAGTGAATTGATATTAAGGTAATGATAATGTAATGACCTTAAAAAGGTATTGATATGATTGCAATGTATTTTCATGTGAGCCTATAAGGCCTAAGTATGCAAGACTTTTAAGTCAACGTGATATGTGCAAGTGATGAGTACACCTATGAGTGAACTCTAATGTGTATGCTATATCTGTATAGGTAGTTATGGGATAGGAACATCATGAGTAAATAAATACTAAGTATTAAATCAAATATTATGTTAGAGTTTGAGGAGCCTTAGAAGTGCAAAGGGGACTATGAGTACTAGGAGCAAAGGAATCCCAAGGTGAGTAAACCCAATGCTTTTGTTTCAATGTGAGTAAACAAAATGTTCTTGTTACCAAAGTGAACAACATCATGTTGTGTTATGTGATATGTGATGTGAACCTTTGTGATCTTTGAAACCCAAGTTCTTTCCATTTTTATTTTATTATATGATTTCTTTGTCAAGCTTGGGTTGCCAAAGGACATTTGGTCCAAAACTATTTGTTTATCCAATGAGAACCTTTTTGTGAATGACACCCTAACTTGTATTCTTTCTGGAACTACACTTTTATTGTATTATTGTTGTAAGCCAAACTACTATTGTTATTGAAATACATGTTATTGTTGCCATATGTGATATTGTTAATTGTGTTTACCAATAGCTCTAGCTATGGTACCTTTACCCTTTATGCAGAATCCTCGTGCCGATGCGGGTAATCATCAGAACCTGTGCACATGGTCTTAACCCGATGGATAGGGGTAGTGTATCCACCTCAGCTAGAAGGGGCGGTTCTAGCCATGGAGCCTGATCAGTTTCACGCTTTATAAGTGATGGGAGTTGGAATTTGGCAAAGGCCACCTCTCCTCGATGTGTTTAGAGTGGATTGAGTAGTGTCTCCACTCTATAAGTGTTATAAGTGTGATTTCTGCAAACTTGCTAAATTGAACCTTGCTTAAATTGCAACCTGATTCATGAGTTATAAACCATGAACTATGTGTATAAGCTATGTGTTTCCTTTCAAAGGAATATGTGACAATGTATGAGCCCTTTTTGTTTACTCATTGAGATCATCTATCTCACCCCTTTTCCTTGTGTGGTTCCAGGTGAGCAAATGTAAGGAGGCAAGGTGATGGCTCAAGCATCCTACTTCGCTTGGGGAATTCCTTGTCAGAGTTATCAATAATACTATGATTATGAAGTCTTGTCTTTAGATGCTCCGGGAATGTTAATTGATACTTATAGAGATTTATATTATTTTCTTATGGATTTTATATGTAACGATTTACTTTAAGTCTTCCGCAAATTATGGTATTTATCTAAATGTTTTAAATGAGTTAATGAAAGAGGTTTGGTAAGATCCTAGGCATGATTGTTATATGTTAATGGGTTCTATAGGCGTGGGTGACCTTATGTCTCCCCATGTTCTAGGACCGTCGTATCTCATAAGGTTGGGATGTGACAAAAAACTTGAGCTTTTTATTATGAATAAAATAGCCATTATCCAAAGTTACATCAAAATTAAAAGAAGGATTGAAATGGTCAACTACATACTCAGAAGAAGAAAAAGAACTAATAGACTCTGACACTAACTTAGACTCATATTCAAATTAGGACTTAGACTCAGACTTTGGCATGAACTCTTGATTGGATACTAACTCTGACTGGCCATCCTCTTTATCTTACTGCTTATAATACCAGTTGTCAAGTTGGGTTTGGGTTGGTTGGATCATCTTGGTTAAGTCCATTATCTCCTCATCTCCCATCATAAAGAATTGCTCAACGAGAGTAGCATCCATATTCTCCTCCTAATTTTGCTACATATGAAAATTGGTTCACAATCTTCTAGGGGAAGCCTGATAACAAAAAAAATTTCAAACTTGGGGATTAGTTTCTTAGTGATAAAGAATAGCCATGGTTTGGGAAAGCCAATCTATAACAACCCACACCCACCCTAGGAGTTTCTATGACAATTTGCTTGAATTTAAAACTATTATGGCTAAGTATGTGCTTTTGTGAAAATTCATGTGTTATATGATTGATGAGTAAATGGCATGTTAGATTAATTCTAATATGCATAATATGAATTATTATGGTGATATAAGTGATTTATATGAAATGCATAAGCATAAAAATATTTATTTCACATAATTAAATTTTCATGCATAAAATGATTTTTAAGCATAAAATAATTTTTATGAGCATTTTTTAAAATATTTTTAAATAAATATTTTGGGAAAAATTTTAATGAAAATAATAAGAAAAATATTTTATTTTTAATTATGTATAATCAGCCCATAAAATAAATAAAAAAGCCAAATTTCCAAAAGCCTATTACACCAAAACACTCTTCACCTAGCCCATTAAGGGTAATCTTGGAAACTGCTCAAAACAGTAATTATAAAAAGATAAATTTGGCCAACCCTTATTTAGACAGCCACCATTCTATTATTTTTCATATTTTCAGTAGAAAATTCTCTCAAAAATAATCTCTTTACCAAAATTCACAAAATACCTTCAAACTTTGCGATTTTCCGACCGTTTCGTAAGTTTTTCCTTTCCTTTCAATTTGCTATTTGATTTTTGTGAAACTAATGATGAGAAAATTATTTTGAACTAAATATTTACTAATTTTCAGTGATTTAATTCAGCCTAGGTAGATTTTTGAAAGAGAAATTAATTTTTCTACCGAAACCATTAACCTTTTTACGTGAATCCTTCAAAGGTAAATCCTACAACTCAAAATTTAAAATTTTCATGCATAAACTCTATAAGGGGGGCAATTTGCATATGATTATGTTTTAAATTGATTTTTTTTGTGTTTAGATGAAAAATATCAAATTAAATCATATTTTTGTATATTATTGTAATGATCCGAAAATATCAAAAAGCAAGAAAACTTATGATTTTCGCTCTAAACCCAAAATTTGGAATTTTCATGCATATGTATTGTCTATGGCTTCTGATTTGTGTGTATTTAAATACTAAACTAATTTTTTTTATGATTGGATAAAAATAATGGTTTAAATCATGTGTTTACATATTACTGTAATGACCAGAAAGTACTGAGAACAAGAAAGATGCATGGTTTTCATCCTAAAACTTAAAGTTAGAAAATTTTCATGCATGTATACATATATAGGTGCCGATTGGTGCAATTAAGTGTTCTAAAATGATTTTTATTTTGATTACATGAAAATCTTGGTTTAAATCATGCGTTTGCATATTTCTGTAATGAACGAAAAGTGCAAAAAGGAAGAAAATTCATGTTTGTTCTTGAATGGGTGATTTGGCCTACATTTGGAATTTAATTCCAATGTTTACAATTTTTATGTAATATATTTTAATGATTACTAACATGTATACATGAACAACAAATGATTAAATTTCATGTTGGTTGAAGGAATAACTCTAGACAAGTGACATATCAGGTATACTTAGGGTATCTTAACCCTATATTGTGATTAATATGTTAGGGTATCTTAACCCTATATTGTGATTAATATGTTTATGTGATTAAGTGATACAGGAAATAAGTTTTATGATGAGTTAACAATCTTAAATGGATGATGAGATTGATTATACAAATTAGTCATAAGAGATGGACATGACACTTGAAAGGCTACTTGATAAGTTAAAGTTGATAAATATGTTAAGTTGAATGTTAAATTGAGTTGATATTAAAATCATGATATGTTGTGTTTTACTTTAGAAAAGTCTTAATATGAGTTGTTATGTGTTTTTTATGTGGATTATAAAGGCTAAGTATGCAAGACTTTAAAAGTCAACATGTTATGTGCAAGTGATGAGTGCACTTCTGAGTGCAACTCCAAGTGTATGTTAATGTGATATGTACATAGGATAGTGTCGCATCCCAACTTTAGAGATATGATGATCCTAAAACATGGAGAGACATAAAGTCACCCACGCCCATAGAACCTACTTACACATATACAAATCACGCCCAAGATCATATCGAAACCAATTCATTAACTTAAATACCCAATATCATGGGAAACTCAATATGCGGAAAAATAGTTTAACAAATACTTTTAAAACACCTAATATGAAAATAATGTTTAAAGTCTTAAAATAAATTATCAATAGTTAATATCCCATAATAAACTTCCTGGAGCATCTACGAATATTTCTTCATAACATAATATTATTAAAGACTTTGATAAGGAATTCCTAAGTGAAGTAGAATGCTTAAGCCATCACCTTGCCTCCTCACATTTTCTTACTTGGAAC
Source organism: Reutealis trisperma (assembly GCA_947687605.1). Classification (NCBI taxonomy): domain Eukaryota; kingdom Viridiplantae; phylum Streptophyta; class Magnoliopsida; order Malpighiales; family Euphorbiaceae; genus Reutealis; species Reutealis trisperma. The sequence goes on along the minus strand of CANTUT010000727.1, from coordinate 520,958 downwards.
CACACAAGGAAAGAAAAAGGGGTGAGATAGATTATTTCAATAAGTAAACAATATAGCACATACATTAACATATCTTCCTTTAAAAAGGAAACTCATAGCTTATACACATAGTTCATAATTTACAATTCATGAGTTAAGTTGCAATTTAACAAGGTTTTAATTTAACAAGTCTGTAGAAATCACATTTATAACACATCGAGAGTGAAGGCTATTGCTCTCATCACTCAAACACATATAGGAGATGTGGCATTAAACCAAATTCCAACTCCTATCACATAGAAGGCGTGAAGCTGATCAGGCCCCACGGCTAGAACCACCCCTTTCTAGCTGAGGTGGATACACTACCCCTATCCATTGGGTTAAGACCGTGTGCACAGGTTTCGATGATTACCCACATTGGCACAAGGACTTTTGCATAAAGGGTTAAGGGTACCATAGTTAGAGCTAATGGTAATCACATATGACAATAACATTTAAGGCAACAAAACATGCATCACAATAGCAATAGTAGTTTATCTTTTTGAACAAAAGGTACAAGAATTTTATAGTTTCAGAAAGAATATAAGTTAGGGCAATAATCACTAGGAATAATTATTGGATAAATAAAAATTATTTTTAGACCAACTGTCCTTTGGCAACCTAAGCTTTACAAAGAAATCATTTAATCATATTTTAGGATAGGAAGAACTTGGGTTTCAAAATTTTCAAAAGCTGACATAACATGATATCACATATTTGTAACTTAACATAATGTTTACTTACACTTGTAGCATGAATACAGTGTTTACTCACCTTGTGGTTCCTTCGCTCCTAGTACACGTAACTCTTTTGAACCTCTAAAGCTCCTCAAACTCTAACATAATATTTAATTCAATACTTAGTATTTATTTAATCATGATGCTATCCTATCCCATAACTACCTTAGTATTTATTTAATCATGATGCTATCCTATCCCATAACTAACCCATGCACATATAACATTCACATACACTTAGAGTTGCACATAGAAGTGCACTCATTCGGGTTTAGACTTACGATGGAACCGTTAAGTTCGAATATGATTGATTTTGAAAATGATTTTTAGGAGTCACCACCTTAATTTTATTTAGTTGGGAAACATTAAGAAAAAAAATCCAAATTGACTCCAATTCATTAATTTTCAATTATTTTACCCAAGGATAAAATACTAGTCTCGAACTAGGTTGAGTTCGGGGACTAGGTTTTTGGTTTTAAATAATCTAATTTTGGCTTTTAGGTTTAATTTGACTTAAAAACTAATTTCATGAATGACCAATATTATATGACAACTTATAATAACATAATTAATGCATGAGTATGGTATGAGTGCAACGAAAAAATTAAAATGAAATATCAAAAAAAAAGGGAAAGGAGATTGGTTGGGATTTGGATTTAAGGTTTGGATTTAGATTTCAAACATGCCTACGTACCCCATTGAATGGGGATCAAAACCCACGTAGTTCATTCCATGATTAAGTAAAGGGATTTAGGGGTTGATCAGATTGATTTTAGTTTGGGTGTTTTGAGAGAAAAAGGTTGATACCTTTGCTTTTGTTGGATGGAGGGTTCTACTGGACCGAAGTTCCATTTTATCGGGACCAGGTGATTAGATTAATTGGGAGATTAATTAATTAATTAAAATGATTAATTAACTAATTAATGTGATGAAAATGATAGATAAATTAATTAATTAAAAAGAATAATTAATTAATTTGGATTAGGGGTGGATTTAAGAAAATGATTAATTAATTAATTAAAATGATTAATTAATCAATTAAAATGATTAATTAATCAATTAAAATGATTAATTAATCAATTAAAATGATTAATTAACTAATTAATATGATGAAAATGATGGATAAATTAATTAATTACAAACATTAATTAATTAATTTGGATGAAGGGTGGATTTAAGAAAAGGATTGATTTGATTTTGAAAAAAGTGATTAATTAATTAATTAAAAAGATTAATTAATTAATTAATTAGAGAGTGATTGAAGTGAGAAGAAGAGAGGAATTAGAGGATAACTATCAACTCTAACTCAAGGTGTGTTTGAAATGAAGAAATGAAATAGCTATTTATAGGAAAAATGAGGCAGGGGTGATTTGGGAAGTAAAAATTGAAATGACAAAAAGGATAGGCTAAAAAAATATTAAAAAAAGATGACCTGAGGGTATTTTGGGCATTTCACCCAATAAATTCTAGCTAGATGGCGCAGAGCCACTTCTCCTAAATGCAGTAGTCACATTCAGGCAGCGCTGCAGATCGCGTCAGATAAGGGGCAGCTTTGCGCCACACAGGATGTGGAGCCATGCTTCTGACATGGTGATGTAGCCCGGCACGCTCATCCATGCATCTTTTTAGTCCATTTTTTAAGCTTTTGGGTCAGTTTTCAGGAGTCATGAAACTCAAAAAAATTATTGGTCAATGTCGTTAGGCTCGAAATTAATTTTAGAACAATTAAACTGTCAGTAAGTGCCAGTGTTTGAAAATTAAGTATCCTCATAGCAGGACCACCGTGCTGGCTCTACGTAACACACTAATCTTAGCAGGTGTCAAACTGCAGCTGAATGATGAGGTGTAAAATTAATGGTTCACAATAATCATTAAAATACATTACACAAAATTATGGAAATTGGGATAAGAATCCCAATGTAGGCCGAATGCTTTACTAAAGAAAAAATTGAATTTTCTTACTTTTCTCACTTTTCGTCTATTACAGTAATATATAAAAACATGGTTTGAACCAAGATTTTTCATGTAATTAAAACAAAAATCATTTTAGAACATAATGTTATAGGAATCAACTCATATATAAATCCATTTGCATAAAGATTTCCAACTTTAGGTTCTAGGATGAAAAATCATGAGTTTTCTTATTTCTGGTACTTTCCAGTCATTACAGTAACATGTAAATATGTGACTTAAACCATTATTTTTCATTCAATCATGACAATTATCAATTTAGAACATCCATATGTACAAATCGGCAGCCATTGACATGTCTTATATATGAAAATTCCAAGTTTAGGGTTTTAGAGTGAAAATCATGAGTTTTCTAGCTTTTCAGTGTATTCCGGTCATTATAGTAATATGTAAACATATGATTCAAACCATTATTTTTCATCCAAACAAAACAACTATTAGTTTAAGATTCCTTCATGCACAAATCAATAGCCATAAGTATATATAATCATAGAATTTTTCTATAATATTTCTCCCAAAACATTTATTTAAAAATTATTTAAAATACTCATAAAATTATTTTATGTTTAAAAATTGCCTTTATGCATGAAAATTCATTTTATTTAAAATAAATTATTTTATGCTAATGCACTTCGTGTAAATCATTTATTTTACAATAATAACTTATATCATGCATACTAAAATTAATTTAACATGCCACATACTCATAAATGACATAACACATAAATTCCCATAAAAGCATACACTTAATTTTAATAGTTCTAAGTCAAGCAAATTGTTACGAAAAATTTCTAGGGTAGGTGTGGGTTGTTACATTCACCTCCCTTAAAAGAAATTCATCCTCAAATTTAAATTCTTACCTAACTGATCTTGAAAAATTGAGGATGCTTCTGTCGCATCTCCTCCTCGACTTCCCAAGTGCACTCATTTATCCCATAATTTCGCCATTGGACCTTAATCATTGGTATCTCCTTGTTTCTTAACCTCTTCACTTGTTGATCCACTATGGCTATTAGTGATTCCTCATAGGATAGCTGATCATCTAATATAAAGTCTGGAGGTGATAGGACATGAGATGGATTTGACACATGCTTCCTTAACATAGAGATGTGAAACACAAGATGCACATGCTCCATAGTTGGGGGCAGGGCAAGTCTATAAGATACTTCCCCAACCTTACCCAAGATTTTGAAAGGACCAACAAAATGAGGTGATAAGTTTCCCTTCTTGCCAAATCTCATAACACCCTTCATTGGAGAGACTTTCAAGAAAATGTGATCTCCCATAACAAGGTGTATGTCCTTTCTTTTTAGGTCCACATAGCTCTTTTGTCGACTAAAAGCTATTTTCAGTCGATCTTGAATCAAGGGTACCTTCTCAGTAGTCTCCTTAAGAAATTTTGGCATTTCCACATATTTATCTCCAAGCTCGACCCAACAAATTGGAAAATGACATTTCCTCCCATACAATGCTTCATATGGTGCTATGCCGATGGATGAATGATAGCTATTATTGTAGGTGAATTCAATCAAGGGTAGGTACTTATCCCAGCTACCACCAAAGTCTAAAATATCCATCCTTAACATATCCTCTAGTGTTTGAATTGTCCTTTCAGACTGTTCATCCATTTGAGGGTGAAATACAGTACTGAAATCAAGTTGTGTTCCTAAGGCTTCTTGCAATTTCTACCAGAACCTCGAGGTAAATTGAGTCTCTTGATATGAGATGATGGAAATCAACACTCTGAGTAATTTCATGATCTCGTCCATAAACAACTGTGCATACTGAGCAACAGAATAGGTGGTTTTAACTCCCCAAAAATGAGCAGACTTTGTTAGTCGGTCCACTATGACCCACACAGAGTCATACCCTTTGGAGGTTCTAGTTAAGCCAACAATGAAGTCCATAGTGTTGCGCTCCCACTTCCACTCAGGTAGTCAAATTTCTTATAGTAATCTTGAGGGTCATTGATGCTCGTACTTGACTTGCTAGCAAGTCAAGTAGGATGCTACAAACTTAATGACATCCTTTTTCAGTCCAGGCCACCAATAGTTAGCTTTCACATCATGGTACATCTTAGTAGTTCTAGGATGAGCATAGTAAGGTGTCTGATAAGCCTCCTTCAGTATCCTTTCCCATAATCCATTCACATCAAGCATGCATACTCTATTTCCGCACCTTAAAACTCTATTGATCACTTTGAACTCAGAGTTCTTCCCTTCTTTCGTCTCATCCTTTAACTCCACCATATGTAGGTCCTTATCTTGTCAATCCTTTATTTCTTCCATTAGTTTAGACCTCACTTGAAAATGAGCCACTAAAACTCTTGATCCTCTAATCCCCAGCCTCAATCCTTGGCTAAACAACTCTTTTAATTCCTTTATGATCAGACTCTTCTGTACAATCACATGGGCTAGGCTTCCCATAGATTTTCAACTCAAGGCATCCACTACCACGTTTGCCTTCCTGGGATGATAGAGAATTTGACAGTCATAGTCCTTCAATAGTTCAATCCATCTCCTCTGCCTCAGGTTAAAGTCTCTTTGGCTCAAGATGTACTTAAGACTCTTATGGTCCATGTAGATCTCACACTTTGTTCCATACACATAATGTCTCTAGATCTTTAGAGTGAATACTATGGCAACAAATTCCAAATCGTGAGTAAGGTAATTCACTTCATGCTTTAGTTGTCATGATGCATAGGCGATGACTTTACCATTTTGCATTAAGACGCATCTAAGTCCTACTCTCGAAGCATCGCAGTAGATAATGAATCCTTCTTCTCCTTCAGGTAATGCCAAAACTGAGGTCGATATCAAACATTTCTTTAGCTTCTAAAAACTCTCCTTACAAGACTCTTCCTAATTAAACTTAACTTGCTTTCTAGTCAACTTGGTCAATGGGGATACAAACCTATTATAGTATCCAACTATGCCCAAGAAACTCTGTACTTTGGAAATAATTGTGGGCCGTGGCCAACTTGCTACTGCTTCAACTTTCTTAGGATCAATTTGAATCCCTTCCTTACTTACTACGTGTCCAAGAAAGTTGATAGACTCCATCCAAAACTCGCACTTAGATAGCTTAGCATAAAGCTAGTGATCACATAGTGTTTGTAGCACGATCCTCAAATGTTCTTAACGCTCTTCTTTACTCTTAGAGTAAATCAGGATGTCATCAATGAACACGATCATGAACTTATTAAGAAATAGCTTGAATACATAATTCATCAAGTCCATGAAAGCAACAGGAGCATTTGTCAGACCAAATGGCAAAACCGTGAACTCATAATATCTATATCTAGTACAAAAGGCAGTCTGGCAGATGTCTTCACCATAGATCTTTAGTTAATGATAGCCAAACCTTAAGTCAATCTTAGAGAAGTGACCAGCTCCTTACAATTGATCAAAAAGATCATCAATCCTTGGCAAAGGATACCGATTCTTCACAGTGACTTTGTTAAGTTGGCGATAATCATGCACATCTGGAATGAACCTTCCTTCTTCTTTACGAATAGCACTAGAGCACTCCATGGTGAGCTACTCGATTGGATAAAACCTTTATCAAGTAGATCATGCAATTGCATCTTTAATTCTTTCAACTCCATTGGTGCCATAAGATATGGCAGTATTGATATAGGTTGTGTACCCAGTAGTAGTTCAATATTGAACTCAATCTCACAGTTAGGTAGTATTATAGGTAGGTCTTCTAGAAAGATGTCCATGAATTCCTCCACCACTGAAATGATCTTGTCTCGAATGGCAACCTCCTTGTTAGTATTTATTACATAGGCTAAGTATGCTTGGCACCCTTTCCTTAACATCCTTCTTGCTCCCAAAGCTGATATCAAGTTCGGAGGATTCTCATTCCTATCCACCTGATACACGGACTTCTTTCCATCCTTAGTTTTAAACTCAACTAGTTTCTCCCTACAGTCTATACGAGCTTCATGCTCGTATAACTAGTCCATCCCTAAGATTATATCAAATTCTAATACATCTAGTTCTAACATTCTACAGGGAGTTTTCGCCCATAAATATCTACCTCACAACCCTTAAACACATGCTTTACTTCCATCACTTCCCCTAAAGGAGTTGATACTACTAAAGGTTCACTCATCAATTCCTTATCCCTACCAAGACTCTTAGAAAAACATGGTGATACAAAAGAATGCGTAGCACCAGAATCAATCGAACATCTTGCACTAGAATTTTGGATGGGAATGATAACTGTGATAGCTGTTGTGAGGCCTCACTCGAGCACCAGCCTAGTCCGCTAGAGGGAATCGGGATGGTCATTTGGGTTTAGACTCACAAAGGAACCCTCAGATTTGAATTGGTTGATTTTGAAAATAATTTTAGAAGTCGCCACCCTAATTTATTTTTAAATGGGAAAATTAAGGAAAAACCCAATTTGACTCCAATTTATTAATTTTTTACTTTAATTTGCCCATGGATAAAATCACTAGCCTAAAACTAGGTTGAGCTTGGGGACTAGGTTTTTGGTTTTAAATAATTAAAATTTGGCTCTTAAGTTTAATTTGACTTTGAAAATTTGATTTCATAAATGATAAATATTATAAGATGATAATTGTAAATAAGGTGCATGAATATAATAATTGTAAATAAGATGCATGAATATGACATGAGTGTAAGAAGAAAATTAAAATAAAATATCCACAAATTAAAAAGGGAAAAAGAGATTGATAGAGATTTGGATTTGAGGTTTGGATTTAGATTCCAAACATGCCTACATACCTCTTTTGAATAGAGATTAAAACTCATGTAGTTCGTTCCATGATTAAGTGGAGGGATTTAGGAGTTGATCAGATTGATTTTGGTTTTGGTGTGTTGAGAATGAGGAAAAAGGCTAATACCTTTGCTTTTGGTGGGTAGAGAGTTTTACTGGACCAAAGTTCCGTTTTATCGGTACCAGATAATTAGACTGATTGGGAGATTAATTAATTAATTAAAAAGATTAATTAACTAATTAATATGATAAAAAGGATAGATGGATTAATTAATTAAAAGGATTAATTAATTAATTTGGATGAAAGGTGGATTGAAAAAAGGATTAATTTGATTTTGGAAAAAGGTCATTAATTAATTAATTAAAAAAATTAATTAATTAATTAATTGAATGATTAATTTTAATTTACAAAAAGGGTTTTAGTTAATTAAAAAGAGTAATTAACTTAATTAGGGGGAGATAATTAATTAATTAAAAAGATTAATTAATTAATTAGAGAGTGGTTGGAGAGGAATTAGTAGATAACTATCAATACTAATTCAAGAGGTATGTAGAAATGAGAAGTCGAGGGACGTATTTATAGGAAAAGTGGGTGAGGATAGTTTGGGAAGTGGAAAAGTGAAAAGACTAAAAGGGAGGGCTGAAAAACTACTGAAAAATCATATTGGGGGCATTTTGGGAATTGCAAAAAGGGTAGTGGGATCGCGCCACCAGAGGGACCGGTGGTGCCACCGAGCCTCTGGGCAGCATGTTACTAGAGATGCTGATGGCACCGCCTAGACAGCCAATGGTGTCACCAGCTACTCCGGCAGCAGCCGACGTGGCCCTTTTTTTTTCTTTTTTTTTTTTAGAGATTGGTTGGTATGGAGTTTAGGAAATTTGGATGTCCGGTAGTAATTTAATTGAAGGCTAAAAAATTTTCTTTAAGAGGCATTACCCCCAAACCCCTACTCGCTAACCGGCTAGTGGGACCGCTGTAATAGCTTTGCATAGTGCATTAAACTTAGCAGGTGCAAAAGCTGCGATTAGACGATAATGGTGCAAAATTAAGGGTTCACAGTTACCCCCTCATCAGAATTGGCTTTGAATAAAAGGTGATTCTGATGATAGTAAACGTTGGGAAGAGGTGCCGTGTTAGACTCTGGGCTTATGTGTTCTTGTCAAGTCCTTTGGGAGGAAACCCTCTAGGATAAATAAGGTTTTATCAATGGCTATTATTCCAGCCTTGATGTTAGATGGTAGAATAGTCTTGGTGAGGAGGACAAAGATGGTTTGGTGAATTTCAATCAAGGCTATCTGTCCAACCTTAATGCTGGAGATAAAGAAGGTTTAGTGAATTTCGATCAACGTTATTTGTTTGGCCTTAATGTTAAAGGAAAAAGAAGGTTTGGTGAATTTCGATCAAGGTTATCTTTCCGGCCTTAATATTAGAGATAAAGAAGGTTTAGTGAATTTCGATCAAGGCTATTTGTCTGGCCTTAATGTTAGGGGACAAAGAAGGTTTAGTGAATTTCAATCAAGGCTATCTGTTCGGCCTTAATGTTAGAGGTAAAGAAGATTTGGGTAAATCTCAATCAAGGCTCTGTTCAACCTTAATGTTAGAGGTAAAGAAGATATGAGGTAAATCTCAATCAAGGCTATCTGTCCGACCTTAATGTTAGAGGTAAAGAAGATTTGGTGAATTTTAATAAAGGCTATCTCTGCGGCCTTAATGTTAGAGGTAAAGATGATTTGGATAAAAAAGGTGGAAAGTAGAACCATATAGATGTCTAGGTAATCGTTTCTAGACTTTTATGGGTGAAATTGATAGATTTGGGTAAAAGATATGGAAAGTGAAACCATATAGATGTCTAGGTGACCGTTTCTAGACATTTATGTGTGAAATTGATAGATTTGGATAAAAGAGATGGAAAGTGAAACCATATAGATGTCTAGGTGATCATTTCTAGATATTTATGGGTGAAATTGATGGATTTGGACAAAAGAGATGGAAAAAGGGACCACATTGATGTCTAGGTGATTGTTTCTAGACATTTATTAGTGGATTTAATGGATTTGGACAAAAGAGATGGAAGAAGGAACCACATTAATGTCTAGGTAACCGTTTTTAGACATTTATGGGTGGAAGATAATTTTGGATAAACTAATTTAGTGAAAGGAGCATCTCGACCTATGGCCAGTTGGCTCGAGAAATCCTGACAAGATTTTGATAAAGGAAGAGCCTTGGCTTATGGCAAGTCAACTCAAGAGATTTTGACAAGATTTTGATTGCTCCAAAGAAACTTGGGCTTCTAAATGTGAGCGGTTAGGCCTTTTTGGAAGGCTCAAATGAACTTTACTGGGAGTAAAGGGACTCTAGAAGTCACACTTCATTAATTAGATATGAAAAGGTATCATTTAGTCTTAAAGAGACACTAGTCAGCTTTAGGAGATGTCGGTGAGTCCACTGGCTCAACTTATGCATGATTACATAGATGCTAGTGCATAGATGATGCATGCATGTTTCAGATTTCATAGACCTTTTATTTGACTTTTATACCATGCATGATTTGTGATGATGCCTGTAATGGATGCATGAGGGTGGATTCACGCATTTGCTTAGATCATGCAATTTTTTGTATGACTTTTGTGTCTATTGAGCCATACATTTATGGACTGAAAAACTCGATAATGTTAAGGAACTCAACTTGGGTTGGTATGGAATAGTTGCCATGGTGCCATTATAAGGAGATTGAGATTTTTCTGAGGGCGTTCTTTAGGTTATGGAATCTGGTGACCTATGTTTTCTGTTTTGGTGCTACTAAAGAGGAGTTGTGTCCCACCTTTAGGAAGTTCAATACTATGGCTTGGCTATGACTCAGAAGCAACTTTAGTGGTTCCAGAGTTCAGAGTTTGGCATTTTCTATATTTTTCAAGACTTTTGGACTTGCCTCAGGATGGTGTAGATCAGATAGTGGTTAGTGATAATTAGGTGAATTTGACCATTGTGATTGAAAAGTTTCATGATATCGGTGACTAGAGAGATATGAGGGCCTTGATTATTTTATTTGAGTGTTAGATACGAGTCTGATTGTGAATAGAGGCATTTTATGGTTAGAGCTATGCCAGCAGATACATTGATGAGTCTTGATTGCTTTGTTTGGGATTTAGAGAGATGGATTGTCTTGCCAATTATTCTCAAGTGAGAAAAATTTGTCTATTCTTACCCTTTCTATTGAGGGTGCTTTGTGGGTGTCTGTTTTAGGTTTTGGGTAATTTTGCAAGTGTGGCTGATGGATCATTTTCAGGTGGTGGCCCCTGATTTTTAGTCTGCACATGCTTTATTGATGATCAGATATTAGATAGGATGGTTGCTTGCAACTTGCCCCTGGAAGACACATTTTTAGCACTGATAATGGCAAGGGATTAGATCTCTCATGACTAGAAATCATGGGTGTCGAGTGGTTTGCATGTTAGGCTTGGTTTGAATGCCTTTCCACTAGGGGATAAGGGTCTTGAGGCAGATGGGGTAGACTCAAGATGTTCCCCCAGTTTTTCTTTCTTATAGTATGTGTAGATCATAGCTCCCATTGCTAGAGCTATTAGGTGGTATTGGCTGAGGAGTTATCATGCCGTTTATTTTGGAATTTCACTTAGGACCACAGAGAGCTTTGATAGGTGGTTTGGCCAATTGAGAAAGAGTACCAAGCTGGCCTACTAAGAGAAATAGAGGATGAAGCAGCTGAGGAAGGAGAGACTATATGAGGAGCCATTAGTAGCAAGAGGACTACAACACAAATAGAGGGGTGACTCGATCTTTGAAGGAAACTCGGGGATCTATTGGAAGTGTGACACCACAGGTTGCAGTAGTGACTCAAACTGCGATGGCAGTGACAGAAGAGACTGTGACTGTAGTGAGGACAGGATGACATTACATTAGAGGTTCAAGGAAGGACTACTGTAGTTAAAGTAGAGAGGAGGTGATACGAACCCCAAGTATATTAAACTTGAGACCCAATTATCTTTACGCTTGGAAGCAACTCCTTAGAAAGCTAAATCAGATTTTCCCCAAGTTCGCGACCTAAATCTAACCTATGATAGAGCACCTTATAATATGATCACCTTTAGATGATGATCTCCGCGACACAATATCAAACTTGTGGAAGAGAAACTTGGAATAAATACGCACAAAGTAATTAGCTTTGATTGTATGAACTTGATTCAAGTAAGAATCAAAACCAAAATATCACACTCTTAAGAAAACTGAATTTTTATTGATCATAACATAACTTATTTTACATGAATGGTTGAGTTTATATAGAGGCTCAACCCTATATTGGAATCAACTAACGACTAGAAAATCTTCTTATACATGGATTGAAGATTCCTGTTAGAAAACGATTCCTAATTAATAACTAAGTTAGAATTAAATTCTATAATAAGTTAGGAATCTTTCCTATACAAGAGAAGCTATTTCCTAACTAGAAACTAAAATCAAGTTAATTAAACTATAAAATTCGGATGGGCCTTTGACCTGACATAAAATAAGACCAAAACTAATTAAAAAATGAAAATAAAGTAGTTTAAACAACTCTTGGTCTATATATATAACATAGGCAGCCCAAACACTAAATAAAACATGATAAATTGAATTTGAAAAGCCTAAATATAGAGGGTCCAATTTGAATGAAGAATAGCTGCCTTGTAAACACTTAAATAGATTAGGCCTAAGCAAATTGGAATGTAATTTGGCCTCTTCATCTTGACATTAAGCTTGAATAGATTGATTAAACCCTTAAAGCTTCCTTGAATACAATTGGATCCATATGCAAAGCTCATGATCCAAATATCTTTGATTGGTTTATAAGAAACTTCATACAACCTTATTTTCTTCTTGAATGATTCATCAATCATGCACAATGGCTGTATTGTATGCCTTTGTAAGCTAACTTGATAGAAATGACAACCTTGAAGAACCTTCTTAAAATCTTTAACTTATATGTATTTGTGGGATTCCTTTAAAGCATATGGATTCTCATCAGGAGGACTGCACCTTCTAAATTACAGAGGAGGATTTTTGGGAATAATTTCATAACTACTGGTACTTAAGAGAGGGTTTTTTATATTACTATAGTGAACAGTTCTAATTCTATTGGTACTTCTATTGTTGTAGAGGAAAGAGCTATAGAGACCTAGAGGAGGGGTGTGCCTACTTAAAGAGATTGTGGCAAACTCTGATTCTAATGAGGACACGAGAGATGTGCACCTTAGACTAGATCGTAACGGCTCTGCATAGTGCATTAAACTTAGTAGGTGCAAAAGCTGTAGTTGGACAATGAGGGTGCAAAATTGAGGGTTCACAATTGTGTGCGAGGCGTGGGCCTCTTGCTGGTTTAAGATGAAGACTCAGCCTTTGCCCTTATTCTTCATTGCTAGTGCATTCCCAATCGCTGGCTCCTTATACTTGTCTCCTTGCTCTTGTAATTAGAATGGTCTAGATTGTGGATGTGTTGTGGTCCCATTCCCTTAACTCCTCATCTGAGGGTAGTCCTTAATGAAGTGTCCCATTTGCCAACACCTAAGGTATGAACCATAATCTTTTTGGCAAATTCCAGGATGCTTCTTTCCACATTTGCCGCAAGTGGGGAGTTCTTACTTGGCTTGACTATTCTATGGCCTAGGGATTGAAGATTCCTTCCTTGGGCCTCCTCCTCCTCCATGACCCTTGTTCCTATGCTTCCCCTTCTAGTCCTATTTAGCTCATTTGGCTCTTTCTACCTTATACCTCTTCTCCATTATCTTGGCCTTATCTACCAGCTTGGCCAAGGTTGGAAATTCCGTTGCTGCCAATGAATTGAACAGAGGTGTGATCAATCCTCTTAAGAATTGGTTGATGTGGCTAGCTTTGGTAGGAACGATGTTGATAGCAAATCAGCTAAGTCGATTGAACTCCTTGGCATAATCCGATACCATCATTCCAAGGTTTCTGCTTCAGCTGCTTGAACTGTAGCGTCCTATCTTGCCTTTTGCCTTCAAGCAAGAATTGATCCATTACTTCTTACTTGAACTTTGCCCACGTGAGTGGGTCTGCCCTATAAATTCACTCTTTGATGTTTCACAATCACTCAGTCATCTGAGCAAGACAATCGATGAACTGGCTTGTCCATCTCACCTAAGAATTCATATGGGTCATCACCCTCCTCACCACAGAAGGTAGGCAGATGAAGCTTCTTAAACTCTGAAATAGTCATCCCCTCATCTAGTAGCCATTTCCTTTCCCTCTATGCAAGTCCCATTACCATAGGAGGCAAAACTCCATTTCTTTCTTGTGTCGGTGGCACTTCCCACCTTGAGCTCGTAGCTCATCCAATTCCTTGCACAAGTCTCTCATTTCCTCGAGCATAGCTTGCATCTTTGGCAAAGATGCTTGCTTACTAGAGCCCATGGTCGGTGGCCCCAAATTAGATCTTTCTCTTGACTATACAGGTGCAGAGGCAGCATTCGATGTAGTGTCCGATATGACATCATCATTTGCCCTGACAGGCTGGCTAACTGTGCAAACCTTCTTTTTGGAAGGTATTCTGCTTATCAGGATAAGGGAATTTAGTACTAATCCCCTATTCTAACCCATTTAACCCACCATTATACTAGCATAAACATCATGCATTTATCATATCACATCACTAAGCACATGTTATATATACATTACATATCACATAGTTTAGCACATATCACATATCACAATCAAATAGCATATATCTCATAATATGAAAATAATCTCCTATCATGATAAGCCAATCATATCATAGCAAATAAAGAAATCACTTCCTACTAGGCAACTAGGCAGTCATAGGAAAATATCATTCATATCATATAAAGCACTATGTCTGATGAGAATTAAGATTCCTTGCAAGAATCTTATAAATATTTGCAAGATAAAGATTTCAAGAAGGTTCTTTAAGATTGTCATTTCTATCAAGGTAGCCTATAAAAACATGCAATCTAACTCTTGTACATGATTGGTGAATTATCGAAGAAAAATATGAGATTGTATGAAGTTTCCTATAAATCAATCAAGGATATTTGGATCATGAGTTTTGCATATGGATCCAATTGTATTCAAGGAAGCTTTAAGGGCTTAATCAATCTATTTAAGCCCAATGTCAAGATGAAGAGGCCAAATTACATTCCAATTTGCTTGGGCTTAATCTATTCAAGTATTTACAAGGCTGCCATTCTTCATTCAAATGGGACCCTCCATATTTGGGCTTTTCATTCAATTTATCATATTTTATTTAGTGTTTGGGCTGCCTATGTTATGTATATAGCCAAAAAGTTGTCTAAACTACTTTATTTTCATGTTTTAATTAGTTTTGGACCTATTTTATATTAGGTCAAAGGCCCATCCGAATTTTATAGTTTAATTAATTAGATTTCAGTTTCTAGTTAGGAAATAGCTTCTCTTTTATAGGAAAGATTCCTAACTTGTTTTAGAATTTAGTTCTAACTTAGTTATTATTTAGGAATTAGTTTCTAATTAGGAATCTTCAATCCTTGTTTAAGAAGATTTCCTACTCCATAGTTGATTCTAATTTAGGGTTAAGCCTCTATATAAACTCAACCATTCATGTAAAAATAAGTTAAGTTATGATCAATAAAATTCAGTTTTCTTAAGAGTGTGATCTCTTAGTTTTGATTCTTGCTTAAATTAAGTTCATACAATCAAAGCTAATTACTTTGTGCATATTTATTCCAAGGTTCTCTTTCATAAGTTAGTATTGTGTCATAGAGATCATCATCCAAAGGTTATCATATTCTAAGGTGCTCTATCACGGGTTGGATTTGGGTCGTAGACTTAAGGAAAACCTGGTTTAGCTTTCCAAAGAGTTGTTTCTAAGTGTAAAGATAATTGGGTCTCAAGTTTAATATTCTTGGCTTTCGTATCAATGTCGTTACATCAACCATCACCAACTACTCGTCCTAGTTCTCATGTGTCCACCACCAAGGCAATCAAGAGCAACATGGCCACTGCTGCCACATTGGTAACAGAGAAGATCACCATCCTAATGATGACTAGTCGAAGACAAAGACCTCGTTGGCGAGTAATCTCCCCCATGCTTAATAATCCTTGCCTTGAGCTGCTCCACATCCTCCCTCAAGGCATGAACCAAAAGCCTAAGACATCGGTTTTCCTCTTTCAAGTATGAATAGTCATGTTCCAATTTATGAATCTTACTATAAACCCAATCCCAATCCAGGCACTCCTCAGGGTCCTCCTCTTCATTAGGCGTCTCCTCCCTCATGAGGCGAATCACAGATATGACTTTCTCAAACATCTCCGGCTAAGTCCTCTTGCAAGTCACATAGGGTGCTCTGGGTCGCGGTCCTTGAGCAAGGGTAATCTTCTTGGTCATTTGCCAAAAGAATTGTAAGGCAAGCAAACAATATCAAGGATTACTAAAACCTACTAGGATTTTGCTAAACTATCCTAGTGATAGACTACAAATGACATGACATGAAAATTCCTATGCTTCAGGATCATACTTATTTAACCTAATACATAGACAAGTCTAAACTAGACTGTTAAAAATATAGCTTTGATACCAACTTTGTCACATCCCAACTTTAGAGATATGATGGTCCTAGAACATAGGGAGACATAAGGTCACCCATGCCCATAGAACCCACTTACACATATACAAATCATGCCCAAGATCATACCAAAACCAATGCATTAACTTAAAAACCCAATATCATGGGAAACTCAATATGCAGAAGAATAGTTTAACAAATACTTTGAAAACACCTCATACGAAAATAATGTTTAAAGTCTTAAAATAAATTATCAATAGTTAATATCCCATAATAAACTTCCCTGAGTGTCTATGAATATCTCTTCATAACATAATATTATTAAAGACTTTGACAAGGAATCCCCAAGCAAAGTAGAATGCTTGAGCCATCACCTTACCTCCTCACATTAGCTCACCTAGAACCACACAAGGAAAGAAAAAGGGGTGAGATTGATGATCTCAATGAGTAAACAATATAGCAAATACATTAACATATCTTCCTTTAAAAAGGAAACTCATAGCTTATACATATAGTTCATGATTTACAATTCATGAGTCAAGTTACAATTTAGCAAGGTTTCAATTTAACAAGTTTGCAGAAATCACACTTATAACACATATAGAGTGAAGGCTATTGCCCTCATCACTCGAACACATAGAAGAGAGGTGGTATTAAACCAAATTCCAACTCCTATATATAGAAGGCATGAAGCTGATCAGTCCCCACGGCTAAAATTGCCTCTTTGTAACTAAGGTGGATACACTACCCTTATCCATCGAATTAAGACTGTGTGCACAGGTTTCGTTGATTACCCGCATTGGCACAAGGACTTTTGCATAAAGGATTAAGGGTACCATAGCTAGAGCTAATGGTAATCACATATGACAATAACATTTAAGGCAACAAAACATATATTGCAATGGTAATAGTAGTTTAACTTTTTGAACAAAAGATACAAGAATTGTGTAGTTCTAGAAAGAATATAAGTTAGTGCAATAATCACAAGGAATTATTATTGGATAAACAAAAATAGTTTTTCAACTAATTGTCCTTTGGCAACCCAAGCTTTACAAAGAAATCATTTAATCATATTTAAGGATAGGAAGAACTTGGGTTTCAAAGATCTTAAAGGCTCACATAATATGATATCACATATTTTAACTTAACATAATGTTTACTTACACTTGTAGCATAAATACAGTATTTATTCACCTTGTGGTTCCTTCGCTCCTGGTACACATAGCCTTTTTGAACCTCTAAAGCTCCTCAAGCTCTAACATAATATTTAATTTAGTACTTAGTATTTATTTAATCATGATGCTATCCTATCCTATAACTACCCCATGCACATATAACATTTACATACACTTAAAGTTGCACATAGAAGTGCACTCATCACTTGCACATAACATGTTGACTATTAAAAGTCTCGTATACTTAGCCTTCATAGGCCCATATGAAAACACATTACAATAATGTCAATACCTCTCTAAGGTCAACACTATATCATTACCTCAATATCAATTCACTTTAACAATCATCTTAGTACACTTAACATTTCCATATATGTCAACTTAATAAATAACCCTTCAAGCATCATGCTTATCTCTTATGACCAATTCCTTCAATCAATCTATCCATAAATTCAAGATTATTATTCTTTATTAACTCATCATATAACATACTTCCACATTATCCAATCATATTCACATATAAATCACAACATAAGGTTAAGGTACCTTAAGTATACCAAATTGCCTCTTAGGCTTGTCTAGGGTCATTCCTTCAACCAACATACAATTTAACTATTTATCATTCATTCATACATGTCAATAATCATTAAAATACATTACACAAAAATTATGGACATTGAGATAAGAATCCCAATGTAGGCTGAATGCTCTATTAAAGGAAAAACTAAATTTTCTTACTTTTTGCACTTTCCGTCTATTATAGTAATATGTAGAAACATGGTTTGAACCAAGATTTTTCATGTAATCAAAGCAAAAATCATTTTAGAACATAATGTTATAGGAATCAACTCAAAGCAAAAATCATTTTAGAACATAAAAGCAAAAATCATTTTAAAACATAATGTTATAGGAATCAGCTCATATATAAATCCATATGCATGAAGATTTCCAACTTTAGGTTCTAGGATGAAAATCATGAGTTTTCTTATTTTTGGTACTTTCTAGTCATTACAGCAATATGTAAATATGTGATTTAAACCATTATTTTTCATTCAATTATGACAATTATCAATTTAGAACATCCATATGTACAAATTGGTA
Source organism: Reutealis trisperma (assembly GCA_947687605.1). Lineage (NCBI taxonomy): Eukaryota > Viridiplantae > Streptophyta > Magnoliopsida > Malpighiales > Euphorbiaceae > Reutealis > Reutealis trisperma. The sequence goes on along the minus strand of CANTUT010000727.1, from coordinate 502,636 downwards.
GCCATTGACATGTCTTATGCATGAAAATTCCAAGTTTAGGATTTTAGAGTGAAAATCATGAGTTTTCAAGCTTTCAAGTGTTTTCCAATCATTACAGTAATATGTAAACACATGATTTAAATCATTATTTTTCATCCAAACAAAACAAATATCAGTTTAGGATTCCTTCATGCACAAATCGGTAGCCATATGTATATATAATCATAGAATTTTCCAACTTTTAAGTTCTAGAACAAAAACCTTGAATTTTCTTATTTTCTGAAACTTTTTGGTCATTACAATAATATGCAAAAGTATGATTTAATCCAATATTTTTCATCTAAACATATCAAAAATCAGTTTAGAATTCAATGATGCATAAAAATTTCAATTTTGAGTTACAGGATTCACCTTTGGAGAAATCGCGTAGAAAGATTTGTGTTTTCGATAGAGAATTAGATTTCTCTTTCAAAAACTCACCCAAACTAAATTAAATCTATAGAAATAAGTAAATATCAGTTCAAAATAATTTTCTCATAATTTAGTTCATAGAAATCATATAAGGAATTGAAAGAGAAGAAAAACTTACAATTATGGTCAAGGTGTTTTGAGAATTTTAGTAAAGAGAAATATTTTGAGAGAATTTTTCTGTGAAAATACTGGAATAACAGAGGATGGCTATTGGAAACCCTAGGGCTAGCTGAAATTTGGTATTTAAATATAGGATTTTGGATAATTTCCAATGTTATCCTTAATGAGCTAGGTTATGAGGTTTTTTGGGTAGTGGGCTTTCATGTATTTAGGCTTTTTATTTAATTTAAGGGCTAATTATAGGTAATTAAAAATATAATATTTTTCTTATTATTTTCTATAATATTTTTCCCAAAATATTTATTTAAAAATTATTTTAAAATACTCATAAAATTATTTTATGTTTAAAAATTGCCTTTACGCATGAAAATTTATTTTATTTAAAATAAATTATTTTATGCTAATGCACTTTATGTAAATCAATTATTTCACAATAATAACTCATATTATGCATATTAAAATTAATTAACATGCCATATACTCATAAATCACATAGCACATAAATTTCCATAAAAGCACACACTTAGCCTTAATAGTTCTAAGTCAAGCAAATTGCCACGAAAAATTTCTAGGGTAGGTGTAGATTGTTACAGGTAGTTATGGGATAGGATAGCATGATGATTAAGCAAATGCTAAGTATTAAATTATAATGTATGATAGAGCTTGAGGATTACTAGAACTTTAAGAGGGCTACAAGTAGTAGGAGCAAATGAACCATAAGGTGAGTAAACATTATGTTCAAGTTACAAGTACAAGTTATCATGTCATGTGAACCTTTGATATCTTGAAATCCAAGTTCTTTCCTACTTTTAATTATAACTAAATGATTTCTTTGTAAGCTTGGGTTGCTAAAGGACATTTGGTCCAAAACCATTTTTAATTACTCAATTATAATAAAGAACCTTTGTGATTATTGCCCTAACTTATATCCTTTTTGGAACTACACTATTATTTATCTTTTGTTTGATAAGATAAACATCTATTGTTGTTGTGCCACAAGTGATTGCATTTCTTCAATGCTATTTTTATAAGTGATTACCATTAGCTCTAGCTATGGTAACCATAACCCCTTTTGTGCAGAATCCTCATGCATTCAATGTGAGTAATCATCGGCTATATGTTTGAGTGATTATGGCAATAGCCTTCACTCTATGTGCTCGAGTGATTATGGCAATAGCCTTCACTCTATGTGCTCGAGTTATTATGGCAATAGTCTTCACCCTATGTGTTCGAGTGATTATGACAACAGTCTTCACTCTATGTATTATGTGTTATAAGTGTGATTTTTGCGAACCTTATTGAACTGTAAACTACGAACCATGAGCCATGAGTCATGAATTACAAATCATTATCTATGAGTTATAAGCTATGAGCTCTTTTTAAGGGATATGTGTTACTATATAAGCTATTTGGTTTACTTATTAAGATTATCTATCTCACCCCTTCTTCCTTGTGTGGTTTAGCTCTTTTTAAGGGATATGTGTTACTATATAAGCTATTTGGTTTACTTATTAAGATTATCTATCTCACCCCTTCTTCCTTGTGTGGTTCCATGTGAGCATTATTAGGAGGCATGGTGATCGATTAAGCTACCTACTCTGCTTGGGAAATTCCCTTGTCAAAGTTATAATAATACCATACTATGTTGAGTCCTTAGACACTCCAAGAGTTATTATGGGAACTTTATTTCGGAATATTATGTCGGTCACTTTTTTTGGAGTTTTGTTACTATTTCCTTATAGATTGTATTAAAGTATATATATATTTTTTTAGCTTTCGCAACTTAAGGTTTTTCCTTTATAAAAGGTTTTTAAGTTAATGTATGAGGTTTTGGTACAATCCTAGGCAGTATTTGTACATGTATAAGTGGGTTGTATAGGAGTGGGTGACCTTATGTCTTTCCATGTTTTAGGACCATCATATTTCTAAAATTAGGAAGTGACACAATCATATGCTTACCTCTCTTTAGAGCTATAACCCTTTCCCTAGTTCTCACTTCCATTTCAACTAGCTCATCCTAGGTGGGCTCACATCCAAGCCTAAAAGATGGGTTAGCCATAAGATACTCATTGAATCGGCCCATTCCTTGTTGACTTTTGACCAAACCTAATCCAGGGAAATAGTTCATTTTCATTAATATGTTACCATAGCAACATTCCCATATGGATCAAAATCAAAAGAAACAAATTCTTTACCTCTTTTTTCTTCAATGAATTATACTGTGTCAAAAAAATTAACTAAGTTAAGAAGGTCAACTTATATTAAATCTCCAAAATAGGGACAGACTTAGGCACTTCGCTTTTCCCATGAGGGAATTTCAATTTCTAGTGAAGGGATGAGGGGATAGCTTTGGCTTGACGTATCTAAGGCCTTTTGAGGAGGAGGTTAAAGCATGTTTACAGATCAATAATTTGGAATGGGATAGAGGCAGTAATGGGGCTGATAGTAACATCAAAAGTACCCACACCAAAAACTTCCCTCTTTATTTTATCATAAGCCTTCACTATTTGATTGAAAGGTGCAAAATCAGAGCCTTCAAAACACAAACAGCTAGCTATCTTTAATGGGAAAACATTTATGACCTCACCATTATCAATCAGCACCATCATTATGGTCTTTCCATAGGTCAACACTGTAATGTTCAAGGCATGGTTATGGCTAGGCTTTGTCATGACCCACTTATTAAACCTTGATGGGCCTAGGGTATAGGAAAATATAAAGTCACCTAAATCCATAGAACCCCATGTTATTTATATTCCTTTACCATTCATCATGTTGAACCTTGTCCCTAGATCGGAACCTAATTACCTTATAACCCATTTCTAGTTTATCATCTTACATGTTACCGATTGTTTACTTGTTAATAACATTTACATACCCAACTCATAAAATCTCTAGATTTGCATTTCATATCATTATCCAAATGTTCATAACTCAATATATTATTGTAATAGTAATTACAATACAATTCCAATACATATAACCTAATGACATTTTAGTGCTAAGCCTTCAATAACCATGGAGCTCTAAAACAATGGTCTTCATAGTCAAGAATCACAACACTTGAAATTAGCAAAGCAAGTTCCAAGTGGAAGAATAGGGCTTGGAATTTACCTTGCTGACTCATCAATCTTACCGAAAAATATTAAAAACTAGGGAATGAGATGAAGCTCAGTGAGTACATAATAATATAATATATTAGAAGTATAAGGATCATTATCAAGATGGCTCATTATGGCAGTGGAGCAATGTTAAACAAAATTATCCTTGTGCATCAATTTCTCATTTAAGATAGGAATAATATCTTTAGTATAAACAGTAATTTCTTGGAGGTGGAATGCTTCCCACACATATAAATTAAAGAGTGGTGGCCTAATTCTTACTCACTCACATGCATTACATTATGCAAGACTGATCAGGTCTTATGGTTAGGCCTTCCCCCCAATAAAAGTTAGGTGCTCTTGCCCTACCTGCAGGCTTATACCAAGTGCATAAGGTAATATGTATTTCTTCACATCAGAAAGGATTTCTACTTATTCATGGGTATCAATGAAAGATATATCCAAGGTCTACAATAGGAATTCAATGGAAAATAGTTTGGCATATTAATCATTCCCATCATTGAACACAATATGGGATCAATGTAAGAGGCTCATCATGGTCAAATATCACATAAGGACTATATGGATTGCCAAAGGGCTCAATAATTAATAGGCAACCGCATATCAAATGTCATTCAAGTATATGCCAAGCGATGATAATTCAAGCAATGGTTGCAAGCAATAAGGCATAATTACATCATATTATTAAGTACTCACCCTGGACTCCTTTACTCCTATTTACATTTAACTTTGATGCTAGTGGTGCTCCTTGCACTCTTAGACAATATCCTTGTCCTTGTCTTTAGATTCCACACATTCACATTTCAATTACAAATTAATCACTTCTTTGTTATGTCATTAGTTTAAATTTAGCTTAACTTGTTCATTGTAGTACTAACTTGTTACTTTTAAGGTCAAGACATACTATACATATACTTGTTACTAATTTTAACACTTTCTTTTAATTATCTTTGAAAAAGCCAAAAGTATTCACTTAAGGAAAGATAATTCCTTTCCTTCCAATTTCACATTTAAACTTTGAAAAAATCAATTTAAATAATTTCTAATATTTAATGGCATTAATTCTACTTTCACCATCCAATTCCCTAAATGAACCTAGTTCACTAAATTTGGAGAAAATCATTTCTATGAAGTGAATTTCAAAATTAACATTACACACATCATATTAGATCATTTTTAAACTTAATTCCCCCTTCAATTTCATGAGTTCAAGTTTAATACTCAAAATCCCCAATTCTGCTATAAACCTTAGAATTTGAGAAAAACCATTAATTCCTCATCCAATCTTTAAATTGATCATAGAATCATGAACTTAGCATGTTACAAAGCCTATATCATCAATTAAATATAGAAAACAATTATTAGATCTTGAACTTCTTTTAACCTAATTTATGTCTTCAAAATTTCAAGTATTGAAATAAGCTTTTATAATCCAATTTGACACTTCTAATCCACTATTCTTCATCCCAAATAACCTTAAATATCATCAAATAAAATTTAGAACACTTCCTTCACCATTTCATTAAGATGGTCAAAACTTTGCTCTATACTTCCTTAAGTGAGCTTCATACTTTTCTTACTTATTTCCACTTGTTAAACTTTGTGTTCTTAAGTCCAAATCTCATATTTAATCAAAGGACATATAAATCAAACATTTCCTAGTTATAGTTCCTTTTGGATGAATCAAATAGATAGAAGAAAAGAAATTTTCTTGTAACTATAACACCAAAGTTATGCTTAGAACACATAAAGGAAGAGGTAAGCATAAACTCTTACCTTAGGAAGCCTTTTTTTGAATTCCATGGTGGTGGCATGAAACTTGGAGTGTCTTTCTCTATTGCGATGTGTTTTTGTGATAGGTTTAGCAAAAATGAAGAAAATTGCACATCTTCTTATTCATATATGGAAGATGGATGGTGATGATTTAATCACACTTAATCCAATGGTTAGGATTTAATCAAGATGAATGGTTATGATTTAATCATGTGAATAGCTAGGATCTCATCTAGGTTGATGATGTTCATCATATGGCATTGGCAAAGCAAAAATGTACCAAGACTTTTATATAGGAAGGATGAGAATTCAAGTTACTTAAGGATTTGACTTAGTCAATTTTTGGTGGCTTCTTAGTCAAATTTTGTGGCTAGCTCATCCTTCACCTATTTAACCATGATTAGCTATTTCTAACTCTAGTTAAAACTTATGTTCATCCATTTATGGGCCTTATATGTTGACCATTTAATGGGCTTGGGCCTTTAGAGTCCAAAAGCCCATTAACCAATCCATATGTGCACATTTCAAACTTAGCAATTTAGTAAATTTTTCATTTCATTTCTTTTACTTTAGTAAACATATTTCCACATTCCACTACCACTACACTAACTAGATATTAGTAGATAAATTCTATAAACATTATAATTTACATTTACTAGCCTTTTAATAGCATTATTCAGGTATATACATCACGTAAAGTCACTAGGTCAAACTAAGTTTAACTTCTATTATACCATTGTAACTTCAATTGAAATCAACTTTTCATGTCACTATTATTATCTCTAATGACTTAAGAGATACTAATACCCATCATTAGCACTTTAGATTCATATTTCAAATAAATTATTAACATAGTCATATTAAGTCAAACTTGATTTGACTTTAATTTTATCATAAAAGTGCTTATCAGAATTGATTACATTCTTCACTCATCATCATATTATTCATTAAAATCACTTCTTATGATATTCTTATAATTCTTAATATGCTAGGAAGGCCATTAATGATATGGTATATGGACATTATACTATCATCATTACTGTCTATAATAGGTTAGGGAAACCTTTGGTATTATAGGCTTTCCCTTTGGCAGGTAATGGTTGTTGAATGAAATGGAGGTGGCTTTCATAGTGTTAGTGAGGGAAGCTATAAAAGTCTCAAGGGTAATGTCTATTGGGTCTTGGCATTGATTCAATGCCTTGCAAAGAGCTTGGTAATGAGGATAGAATGATTGAATGAGACTCTAAATAGAAATGTTAGCCTGAGTCTTCTTGAGTTATTTTAGGATGGGTTCTTCTTTAGGTTTAAGGCTGCTTTTTATCTTTTCCATATGAGGGGAATAGGTTGGACAAGAGGTTAGTTGACTTGAGGAACATGTGATTAGAGGATTCTCCCACTCCTAGTTATAGCATTAATTTCCTCAACAAGGATGCTCAAGTCAAGCACACAACAAAAATATGAGTCAAGTCAAATCAAAGAGATATAAGGTTGATTTGATGGCTAAGGTATGGATTGGTGGAGATATTAGGCTTGATTTTTAAAGAGATGATGCCACCACTATTAATGAAATCTTGACTCTTGTGTTTCAAAGCTTTACATGCATTAGTGTTATGCCTAGCCCCTAGGGATATTCACAGTACTCATTGGGATTGTAGTTCTTTGGTAAAGGATTGGGAGGAGATTTGGGTTTTAGGGGCTTCACCATCTGTGTTTCTAATGCCTTCTTGTAAAGCACCACTAATGGCACCCCCAATCTGTGAATGTCCTTCGTCGAGTATCAATGATTCTAGAGATAGCAAATAATTCCCCTCTTTTTTATTTGTTAAGGAAGTAACATTGGACCAGTAACGACACCCCTTTTGAACCTAAAATTAGAATGCTCCTCTTTGATGTGGCCACTATGGATAAGATCTTTTATTTAGATGTAGAGGCAATAAGAGCTTTAAAATCTAGGAGGTATTAGGTGAGGAGATAATTTTCATAAACCAGGAGAAAGTTCTTTACAAGTATGTCAATTTGTTCTTGATCAGTAGGTTAGTTCACCATTTAAGAGGCCTTTGCCCTCCACCTCATAAGGAATAAGGAGAAAGACCCCTTTGGATTTTTCTTAGTAGTCTTTATGTAATACCCAAGTCTCTTATAGCTCATTCTAGTTATTAATGATGCTAAGACTAGATCTTTAAATGTTAACATAGTATAAAAATGAAAGGGAATCGATTAGAAACTTTGTGACACTATGAAAGGGAATTGATTAGAAACTTCGTGACACTATATGAAGTGTTTGCCTAGTTTATCATTTTATCATGATTGATTATGCTCTAATGAATTCAATAGAGTTCATATGATAACTAGTGATATATGTAAAGAAATTAAAGAACATAAATTTGAAAGTTATAGTGAAAGGAAAGAAAGGAATTTTAAAAAGAAAATTTCTAAGTATGTTAATGGGCTTATGGGCTTGTAAATGGGCCTTGAAATAATAAATGCCCAAGCCCAATACAAGGAGGCTAGCCTATTGGGCCCAAGAATTATAGAACATTAAAAGACATGAGCTAAAATGTTTGGTCCAAAATAATGAAACATATGTTGTAGAGAGTGAGTCATAAGAATTTGACCAACTGGCCACAAAAATTGACCAAAGTCAAAATTTTAAACTAAGTAAAACTCTCACATTTCCTACATATGAGTCTAGGTTCACTTTGAGCACTCTAACACCACATAATGATCATCACTATTGTAGAGAGAATCCTAGCCATCCAACTTGATGCAATCTTAGCCATTCATTAAGATCAAATCCTAGCCATTAGATTTAGCTTGATAAATCCTCACCATCCAACCCAAAATATATATAAGCAAGATTATGTTAAAAAATCACCTTTACCCTCTCTCTACACCAAAATCCTACACTAAGGAAAGAAATTCTCTCTACCCCACTTGCAACAAGAGCCTTAGCAAATCAAAGCTAACCAAGGTGAGGAATTATGCCCATCTTCTTCTTTTCTGTTCTAAGGTTGATTTTAGTGATTAGGTTGTTTAAAAAATTTCTTTTGCACAATATGTAGAATTCAGCCAACCTAGGATAATCGCACATAAGATGTGCTTTGGAATGATTTTAGATGAAGAAAAATGATTTATAAGTGTTAGAATGAGTTTTGGGAATGTGATTCAAGCTTTGGAAATCTTAGAGGCATGAACATAGTCAAAAGAGGAACTTAGTGTTCTAATATTAGATGGTGATAATTAAGTAATCATATATGTTATATGATATGGTAATTTCATATTTCTTCAACTAATTTGAAGATTTGATTAGGAATTAGGAATTTTCCCCAAATTTGATATAAATGGGACAAGTTAGGATTCATATAAATAAAAGTAAATTAACTCAAATTAATTGGTAGAAATTGTTTGCCTAGGTGCTAGTTTGATGAATCTCTAGTCAATTTGAGAATTGAAAGTGAAATTGATAGTTTTCCGTAAATTCTAGTGTTTATGGAACAATTTGGAAACTTTAGAAATGTAGACTTGGAATCATAAAATTAAATAAGGAATTTAGCTTGGAGATGCGTAGAAGGAATAATAAAGTATAAGTATATGTGTGATATAATTGATACATCCTTACTGTAAGTGGAAATAGTAGAACAAGTAAAAGATACAATTAGTAATACCACTAGTTACTAATTAATGTGTAATTGAAATGTTATAGGTGTAGAACTTCAAGGTAAGGGCAAAGAAATTGCTCAAGACCGATAAGAATATTAAACTAATCAAGAACGAACAATCAATAGGAGCAAAGGAGTTAAGGTGAGTACTTTATAATATGATGTAACTGTAACAATCCACACCTACCATAAGAGTTTAGTGACAAATTTCTTGAATTTAGAGCAATTATAGCTAAGCATATGCTTTTATGAAAATTCATGTGTTATGTGATTGATGAGTACATGGCATATTAGATTAGCTGTAATATGCATAATATGAATTATTATGGCGAAGTAGGTGATTTATATGAAATGCATACACATAGAATAATTTATTTCACATAAATTGAATTTTCATGCACAAAGCGATTTTTAAGCATAAAATAATTTTTATGAGCATTTTTAAAATATTTTTAGATAAATATTTTGGGGAAAATTTCAATGAAAATAATAAAAAATATATTTTATTTTTAATAATCTATAATCGACCTATAAATTAAATAAAAGACCTAATTTTCCAAAAACCCACTACACTAAAGCACTCCTAACCTAGCTCATTAAGGGTAAACTTGGAATTTTGCCAAAACCCTAAATATAATAAGCTAATTTTGGCCAACCCTAGATGTAGCAGCCACCATTCTATTTTCTATCATATTTCTAGCAGAAAATTTTCTCAAAAATATTCTGTCAATTGAAATTCATAAGGTGCCTTCAAACCTTGCGATTTCGCGACCGTTTTCGTAAGTTTTTCTCTTCTTTCAAATTATTATTTGATTTTTATGAAAATAACCAAGGGAAAACTATTTAGGGCTGTGTATTTACTATTTTCTATTGATAAAATTAGGCCTAGGAACAAAAACACAAAAATTTCTACACGAATCCTCTAAAGGCGAACGCTAAAACTCAAAGTTTGGAATTTTCATGCATAATAGTGGGAGGGGCAGCTAATTTATATTTCATTGTGTTCTAAATTGATTTTTCTAATGTTTAGATGAAAAATATTAATTTAAAACATATTTCTACATTACTTTATTGATTGAAAAGTACCAAAAACAAGAAATATTCATGGTTTTTATCCTAAAACCTAAAGTTGAAAAATTTTCATGCATATGTATCTATATGGGTGACAATTTATACATTGGAGCATTCTAGAATGATTTTTGACATGTTTACATGAAAAATATTAATTTAAATCATGTGTTTGCATATTACTGTAATGAATGAAAAGTGCGAAAAGTGAGAAGGCCTACATTGGGAATTTAATCCCAATGTCTACAATTTTTATATGATGTATTTTAATGATTATTGACATATATATATGAATGATATATGATTTAATTAGATGTTAGTTGAAGGAATAACTCTAGAAAAGTCTAGAGACAATTAGGTATACCTAGGGTTTCCTAACCCTATTACTATGTATGGTTAATATGATTAAGTGATATGGGAAATAGGTTTTATGATGAGTTAATAATGAATTAATGATCTTAATTGACTATGAGATGGATGGTATGAGTTGTTCAAAAGAGATAAGCATGACTCTTTATGGTTACTTGTTAAGTTGATATATATGTAAGTTCTTAAGTGTACTAAGATGAATGTTTAATGGAATTGATATTAAGATCATAACATATTGTATTTAACTTTAGAAGTCTTGGTATGAGTTATAATGTTTTTTCATATGGGCCTATAAAGGCTAAGTGTGCAAGACTTTAAAAGTCAATATGTTATGTGTAAGTGATGAGTGCACTTCTAAGTGCAACTCCAAGTTTATGTGAATGTTATATGTGCATGGGGTAGTTATGGGATAGGATAGCATGATGATTAAACAAATACTAAGTATGAATTAAATATTATATTAGAGCTTGAGGAGTAGTAGAAGTTCAAAGTGCTACAAGTACTAGAAGCAAAGGAACCACAAGGTGAGTAAACATTATATTCATGTTACAAGTACAAGTGATTATGTTATGGGAACCTTTGAGATTCTTGAAACCCAAGTCTTTTTTTCTACTTTCAATTATACTTATATGATTTCTTTTTTAAGCTTGGGTTGCCAAAGGACAATTGGTCTAAAGCCATTATTGTTACTCAATGATATGAAAGATCCTTTGTAACGATTGCCTTACCTTACTTTCTTTCTGGAACCACACCATTGTCTTATCTTTTGTTCAATAAGTTATATTGTTATTGCTATTATGCTACATGTTATTATTTTCTCAAGTGCTATTGTTATAAGTGATTACCATTAGCTCTAGCTATGGTACCTCCAACCCTTTATACAGAAATCCTCGTGCCAATGCAGGTAATCGTCGGAACCTGTGCACATGGTCTTAACTCAATGGATAGGGATAGTGTATCGACCTCAGCTAGAAGGGGCATTTCTAACTGTGGAGCCTAATCAGTTTCATGACTCTTTATATGTTATGGGTTGGGAGTTGGAATTTGGTATATTGCCACCTCTCCTTAGAGTGAATGAGCTAAAATAGTCGTTAACTCTTTATAAGTGATAAGTGTTATAAGTGTGATTTTTGCGAATCTTGCCAAATTGTAAACTATGAACCATGCATTTTAAATCATGAACTATGTGTTATAAGTTGTGGGTCCTTTTTAAGGGATATATGTTATTGTATAAGCTATATTGTTTACTCATTGAGATCATCTATCTTACCCCTCTTTCCTTATATGGTTCTAGGTGAGCATTATGAGGAGGCAAGCTGATCACTTAAGCAACCTACTCCATTTTAGAAATTCCCTTGTCAAAGTTTTTATTATGCTATACTATGATGAGGCCTTAGATGCTCCGGGAGTTATGGCGATGGGAACTTTATTTTTGGAATATTACATTTTGGTGAATTTATTTGGAGTCTAAGTATTATTTTTCTTATGGATTGTATTTAAAGTATATTTTAACTATTCTTCTGCAACTTAAGATTTTCTTATTAATGGTTTATTTAAGTTAATGTATGAGGTTTTGGTATTATCCTAGGCAATAATTGTATATGTGTGAGTGGGTTCTATGGGCATGGGTGACCTTATGTTTATCTATATTTTAGGATTGTCATATCTCTGAAATTGGGATGTGACAAAGTTGGTATCAAAGCCATAGTTTTAAAGTCTAGTTTGGACTTGTCTAATTATGGGGTTGGTTAAGTATAATCCTGGAGCATAGGGATTTTCCTATCATGTCACTTATAGTCTATCGCTAGTATAATTCCGCGAAATCCTAATAAGCTATAGTACTCTTTATTATTATTTGCTTATGTGCCTTATGATTCTTTTACCAAATGACCAAGAAGATTACCCCTGCTGGAGGGTCATGACCTAGAGCACCACGTGTGGATGCAAGAAGCATAGCAAGAGATGTTCGAGAAAGTCGTGCTTGTGATTCACCATAAGGAAGAAAAGGTGCCTTAAGAAGAAGACCCTGAGGAGCATTTAGACTGTGATTAGGTTTATGATAAAATTCAAAAACTAGAGAGTGACTACTCATATTTGAAGGAGAAAAACTAATGTTTTAGGATTTTGGTTCATGCCTTGAACGAGGACATGGAGCAGCTTAAGAGCAAAGGTGTTGAGCAAATGGATGACCACACACCTAGAGATCCTTGTTACTCACCATCGAGGACTTTGTCCTCGATGGGTTACGCGCCGATTAAAGATTTACTTTGCTATAAATGTCATGATTTTGGTCACATTTCTATCGATTGCCCTCTTATCGATTACTCGCCTGAGCAACCCTAGAAACTACCTAACATTCGTCTGGACAAGGGGCACAATTGAGGTTTGCATTATAGTGAATGACTATTGGCCTAGGGTATAGGATTTATATGTTGTATTTGATTGCTTAGTGACTTAGTATGGATTGATTTATTTTATTGCCTATGACATGTTTGACTTATATATGATAGGGAAATTTATGATGCCATAAGTTATATATTACATGATTAGGATACATGATACATGTCTTGATATATATACTATGTGATATATGCTATGCAATATGTGATATGAGATGTGATATAATATGATGTGTACTCATGTAAAATGCATGGTAAGTATGATATGATAATGGGGTTAGATCAGTTAGTAGGGAGTTAGCACTAAATTCCCTTATCGTGATAGCAGAATGCCTCCCAAGAAGAAGGTTCGCACAGCTGCCTAACCTATTAGGGCTAGTGAGGATGTAATATCAAACACTGCTTTGAATGCTGCCTCTGCACCTGCACAGTCAAGAGAAAGATCTAATTTAGGGGCACCAACCATGGGCTATAGTGAGCAATAATCTTCGTAAGAGGTGCAAGCTATGCACTAGGAAATGAGAGACTTGCGTAAGGAATTAGAAGAGCTATGAGCTCAAAAGAGGGAAGTGCTACTGAAATAAGAAGGAAATGGAGTTTCGCCTCCTATAGTTGTGGCACCTGCACAGAGGGAAAGGAAGCAACTAACGAAGGGATGATTGTCTCAGAGTTCAAAAAGCTACAGCCACCTACCTTTTGCTGTGAGAAGGGTGATGACCCTCATGAATTCTTGGATGAGATGGACAAGTTAGTTCATCGATTATCTTACTCAGATGCTGAGTGATTGAGTTGGTAGGACTCCAAATTAAGAAGAAGGCTTAGTACTTATATGAGAGAAATATTGAAGAGTGACTTTATGGAGCAGACCCACCTACTTAGGCAAAGTTTAAACAAGAGAAGATGGACTAGTTCTTGCCTAAAGGTGAAAGGCAAGATCGGGCATTGCAATTTAAGCAACTAAAGTAGAAACCTGGAATGTCAGTGTCAGATTATGCTAAAGAGTTTAACCAACTTAGCAGGTTTGCTACTAATATTGTTTGTATAGAACCAAGCCGCATCAATCATTTCTTGAAAGGATTGGTTACATCACTATTTAACTCCTTGGCAGTGACTGAATTCTTGACCTTGGCCAAGCTGATAGATAAGGCCAAGATAAATGAAAAGAGATATAAGGCCAAAAGGGTTGAACGTGTATAACATGATCAGAAGGGGAAGCATTAGAGAAAAGGGTATGGATGCCAATATTGGGGAGGAGGAGGTTTGGGAAAGGAATCATCGCTAGTAATCTCAACATCTGGATAGAGGAATGGTCAAGCTAAATTGAATGTCCCCACTTGTGGTAAATGTGGAAAGAAGCATCCTGGAGTGCATCGAAGAATTTTTGGTGTGTACCTAAAATATGGGCAAATGGGTCATTTCATTAAGGACTACCTTCAGACAAGGAATCCGGGAAATACGACCTTGGTGCCTCCACAACCTAGATCATTTCAACCTTAAGGATAAAGAGCTAAAAATAAGGGGCCAGCTGTTCGGAATGCACCAACAATAAATAATAAGGGTAAGGGTCGAGTCTTCGCAATGAATCAACAAGTGGCCCGTGCTTTGCACACCGCCATCACAAGTATCATTTCCATCCAAAATTCTAGTGCAAGATGTTTGATTAATTCTGGTGCTATGCATTCTTTTGTATCACCATGTTTTGCTAAAAGTCTTAGTAGAAATAAGGAATTAATGATTGAACCTTTAGTAATGTCAACTCCTTTGGGAGAAGTGATGGAAATGAAATATGTATTTAAGGATTGTGAGGTAGACATTAATGGATAAAAACTTCCCATAGAATTATTGGAAATGGATGTACTAGAATTTGATGTGATATTAGGAATGGACTAACTTTATGAGCATGGAGCTTGCATTGACTATAGAGAAAAGTTAGTGAAATTTTGAACCAAGGATAGGGAGGAGTTTAAGTACCAAGGAGATAGGAATAAGAACCCTTTGAATTTGATATCAACCTTGAGAGTAAGGAGGATGTTAAGGAAAGGGTGCCAAGTGTACCTAGCTCACGTAGTCGATGCTAACAAAGAGGTTGTCGTTCGAGGTAAGAGCATGCTAGTAGTGGATGAATTCTTGGACGTTTTTCCCAATTATCTACCTGGGATACCACCATATCATGAGATCGAGTTCAACATCGAGGTGTTATCGGGCATGCAGCCCATATTGATACTACCATATCATACGGCACCGTTCTGAGTTGAAAGAATTAAAGACACAGTTGCACTATCTACTCGACAAGGGTTTCATCCAACCGAGCAGTTTCTCATAGGGCATGCTAGTGTTGTTCATGAAAAAGAAGGATGGCTCGTTCCAAATGTGCATCAATTATTGCCAGCTCAATAAAGTTAACATGAAGAATAAGTATCCTTTACCAAGGATAGATGATCTTTTTAATCAACTGCAAAGAGCTGGTCACTTCTCTAAGATAGACTTGAGGTCCGGCTATCATCAACTAAAGATCCATGAAGACATCTACAAGATAGCCTTCCATATAAGATACGATCATTATGAGTTCACTGTTCTATTGTTCAGTTTGACAAATGCTCCTACTGCTTTCATAGACTTAATGAATCGAGTATTCATGCCATTCCTTGAGAAGTTCGTGATCATGTTCATCGATGACATTTTGATTTATTCTAAGAGTAAAGAAGAACATGAAAAGCAATTAAGGATTGTGCTACAAACATTATGAGACCACTAACTCTATGCAAAGTTGTTTAAGTGTGAGTTTTGGGGAGTATATCAATTTTCTTAGGCATGTGGTAAGTAAGGAAGGAATTCAAGTTGATCCCAAAAAAGTTAAAGTGGTAGCCAATTGGCCACGACCCATAGCAGTTTTTGAAGTTTGGAGTTTCTTGGGTATGGCCAGCTATTATCGTAGATTTGTATAGGACTTTTCTAAGATAACAGCACCATTGACTAAGTTGACCAGAAAATAAGTTAAGTTTAATTGGGAAGAGTCCTATGAAGAGAGTTTCTAAAAGCTCAAGAAGTGCTTCCGGTCTTGGCTTTACCCGAAAGTGAAGAAGGATTCATAATCTATTGCAATGCCTTGAGAATAGGACTTGGATGCGTCCTGATGCAAAATGGTAAAGTCATCGCTTATGCATCATGACAACTCAAAAAGCATGAAGTCAATTATCCTACTTATGACTTGGAATTGATCGTGGTAGTGTTCGCTCTAAAGATCTGGAGACATTACATGTATGGAATGAAGTGTGAGATCTATACAGATCATAAGAGTCTTCACTAGATCTAGAGCCAGAGAGACCTCAACCTAAGGCAGAGGAGATGGGTCAAACTGTTAAAGGACTATGACTGCTAGATTCTCTACCATCCCAGAAAGGTGAATGTGGTGGCAAACAGCTTGAGTTGGAAATCGATGGGAAGCCTAGCCAATATGACGATACGAAAGAGGCCGATTGTAAAGGAGTTCAAGGGATTTTTTAGTCAGGGCATGAAGCTGGAGATTGGAGAATCATGAGCTTTAGTGGCTCATTTTCAAGTGAAGTCAAAGCTAGTGGAGGAGATTAAGGCTTCACAAGATAAGGATCCACACTTGGTTAAGTTAAAGGATAAAACAGAGAAAGGAAAGAACCCTAAATTTGAAGTAGTCGATAGGATTCTAAAGTGTGGAAAAAGAGTATG
The DNA here is from genome assembly GCA_947687605.1 of Reutealis trisperma. NCBI lineage: Eukaryota > Viridiplantae > Streptophyta > Magnoliopsida > Malpighiales > Euphorbiaceae > Reutealis > Reutealis trisperma. The sequence goes on along the minus strand of CANTUT010000727.1, from coordinate 485,974 downwards.
CATGTCTAATGTGGAGGGACTAAGGGAAAGGATATTGAAGGAGGCATATCATACACCTTACTATGCTCATCCTAGAACAACCAAGATGTATCACGATATGAGAGCTAACTATTGGTGGCCTGGACTGAAAAAGGATATGGCTAAGTTTGTGGCATCATGCCTAACTTGCCAACAAGTCAAGTATGAGCATTAATGACCCTCTGAATTGTTGTAAGAGATTAAGTTACCTAAGTGAAAATGGAAGCATATCATGATGGACTTTGTAGTTGGGTTACCTAAAACCTCCAAGGGTTATGACTCTGTATAGGTCATAGTGGATCGATTGACAAAGTCTGCTCATTTCTGAAAGTTAAGACCATGTACTCTGCAGCTCAATATGCATAACTATACATTGACTAGATCGTGAAACTACACATAGTACCTATTTCTATTATCTCAGATCGAGGCATTCAGTTCACTTCGAGGTTTTGGCAAAAGTTGCAAGAAGCACTGAGAATGCAATTGGATTTCAATATCGCGTTTCACCCTCAAACGGATGGACAGTCTAAAAGGACAATTTAGACACTTGAGGACATGCTAAGGATGTGTCCTAGATTTTGGTGGTAACTGGGATAAGTACCTACCTTTGATCGAGTTTTCCTACAACAACAATTACCATTCATTTATTGGCATGGCACCATATGAAGCATTGTATGGGAGGAAATGTCATTCTCTAGTTTGTTAGGTTAAGCCTAGAGATAAGTATATGGAAATGCCAAAATTTCTTAAGGAGACTATCGAGAAGGTACCATTGATACAATATCGGCTAAGGATAGCTTTAAGTCGACAAAAGAGCTATGCAAAACCCAAGAGAAAGGACATTCATTTTTCCATGGGAGATCACATCTTCTTGAAGGTCTCCCCAATGAAAGGTGTCATGAGATTTGGCAAGAGAGAAAAGCTATCACCTCACTTCATGGGTCCTTTCAAAATCTTGGATAAGGTTAGGGAAGTATCTTATAGGCTTGCCTTACACCCAACTATGGCGCATGTGTACTCAGTTTTCCACATCTCGATGTTAAGGAAATATATGTCGGATTCATCTCATGTGTTATCATCGCTAGACATCGCAATAGATGAGCAACTGTCCTTTGAGGAATTGCTAATAGCCATAATGGATCGACAAGTGAAAAGGTTGAGGAACAAGGAGATATCCATGATCAAGGTTCAATGGCAAAATCATAGAATGGACAAGTGTACTTGGGAAGCCAAGGAGGAAATACAACAGAAGCATCCTCAATTTTTCGAGAGCATATAAGTAAGTATCTAAATTTGAGGATGAATTTCTTTTAGGGGGGGGGGGGGAGAGAATGTAACAAACCACACCTACCATAGGAGTTTAGTGACAAATTTCTTGAATTTAGAGCTATTATGGCTAAGTGTGTACTTTTATGAAAATTCATATGTTATGTGATTGATGAGTATGTGATATGTCATATTAGCTCTAATATGCATAATATGAATTATTATGATGAAGTAGGTGATTTACATGAAATGCATAAGCATAAAATAATTTATTTCACATAAATTGAATTTTCATGCAAAAAGTGATTTTTAAGCATAAAATAATTTTTATGAGCATTTTAAAAATATTTTTAAATAAATACTTTGGGGGAATTTCAATGAAAATAATAAGAAAAATATTTTATTTTTAATAACCTATAATCAGCCCATAAATTAAATAAAAGGCTTAATTTCCCAAAAGCCCACTACACCAAAACACTACTAACCTAGCTCATTAAGGGTAAACTTGAAATTTTGTCAAAATCCTAAATATAATAAGCTAATTTTGGCTAGCCCTAGTTTTAGCAGCCACCATTCTATTTTCTATTATATTTCCAGTAGAAAATTCTCTCCAAAATATTCTCTCAACCGAAATTCACAAGGTGCCTTCAAACCTTGCGATTTCGCAACCGTTGTCGTAAGTTTTTCTCTTCTTTCAAATTATTATTTGATTTTTATGAAACTAACCATGGGAAAACTATTTTGGGCTATGTATTTACTAATTTTCTATTGATAAAATTTAGCCTAGGTGATTGTTTGGAAGGAGAAACCGATTTTCAAATGAAAACACAAACCTTTCTATGCGAATCCTCCACAGGTGAACCCTAAAATTCAAAGTTTGAAATTTTCATGTATAATAGTGGAAGGGGCTACAATTTGTATTTTTTTGTGTTTTAAATTATTTTTGTTTATTTAGATGATAAATATTGATTTAAAACATATTTCTACATATTACTGTAATGATCGGAAAGTACCAAAAATAAAAAAGATTCATGGTTTTTATCCTAAAACCTAAAGTTGGAAACTTTTCATGCATGTGTATCTATATGGGTGCCAATTTGTACATTGGAGCATTCTAAAATGATTTTTGACATGTTTACATGAAAAATATTAGTTTAAATTATGTGTTTGTATATTACTGTAATGAACAGAAAGTGCGAAAAGTGAGAAAGTTCCATTCTAAAATGATTTTTGACATGTTTACATGAAAAATATTAGTTTAAATTATGTGTTTGTATATTACTGTAATGAACAGAAAGTGCAAAAAGTGAGAAAGTTCATGTTTTCCATGATTATAGGGTATTTGGCCTACATTGGAAATTTAATCCCAATGTATATAATTTTTATATGATATTTTTAATGATTATTGACATGTATATATGAATGATAAATAATTTAATTGTATGTTGGTTGAAGGAATAACTCTAGACAAGTCTAGAGACAATTAGGTATACCTAGGGTTTTTTAACCCAATTACTATGTATGGTTAATATGATTAAGTGATATGGGAAATAGGTTTTATAATGAGCTAATAATGAATTAATGACCTTAATTGACTATGAGATGGATGGTATGATATCTATGTAAGGTGTTAAGTGTACTAAGATGAATGTTCAATGAAATTGATATTAAGATCATAATATATTGTGTTTAATTTTAGAAAAGTCTTGGTATGAGTTATAATGTATTTTCATGTGGGCCTATAAAGGCTAAGTGTGCAAGACTTTAAAAGTCAACATGTTATGTGCAAGTGATGAGTGCACTTCTAAGTACAACCCCAGGTTTATGTGAACATTTATATGCATAGGGTAGTTATGGGATAGGATAGTATGATGATTAAGCAAATACTAAGTATAAGTTAAATATTATGTTAGAGCTTGAGGAATAGTAGAAGTTTAATGGGCTACAAGTAAGAGAAAAAGAACCATAAGGTGAGTAAACATTATATTCATGTTACAAGTACAAGTGACTATGTTATAGGAACCTTCGAGATTTTTGAAACCTAAGTCTTTTTTCTACTTTCAGTTATAATTATATGATTTCTTTGTTAAGCTTGGGTTGCCAAAGGATAATTGGTTCAAAGCCATTATTGTTTCTCAATGATATGAAAGATCCTTTATAAAGGTTGCCTTACCTTACTTTCTTTCTGGAACCACACCATTATCTTACCTTTTGCTCAATAAGTTAAATTGCTATTGCTATTATGCCATATGTTATTATTTTCTTAAGTGCTATTGTTATAAGTGATTACCATTTGCTCTAACTATGGTACCTTTAACCCTTTATGCATAAATTCTCATGCTGATACAGGTAATCATTAAAACCTATGCACATGGTTTTAACCTGATGGACAGCGGTAGTGTATCCACCTCAGTTAAAAGGGGCGGTTCTAGCCATGGAGCTTGATCAATTTCATGACTCATTATAAGTTATGGATTGGGAGTTGGAATTTGTTATAATGCCACCTCTCCCTAGAGTGAATGAGTTAAAATAGTCGTCAACTCTTTATAAGTGACAAGTGTTATAAGTGTGATTTCTACAAACCTTGCTAAATTGCAAACTATAAACCATGAATTTTAAATCATGAACTATGTATTATAAGCTATAGGCCCTTTTTAAGGGATATATGTTATTATATAAGCTATATCATTTACTCATTGTGATCATTTATCTCAACCCTCTTTCCTTGTGTAGTTCTAGGTGAGCATTATGAGGAGGCAAGATGATCGCTCAAGCAACCTACTCCACTTGGGAAATTCCATTGTCAAAGTTATTGTCACGACCTAATTTCTAAACAGTGACTGTTCTAGAGTTCAGGGAGACTTAAGGTTACCTAAACCTGTAGAACACCATTGATCTTATTAACACTTCATATATATCCCATTTTGTAATCTTTCCCAAGATGGAAACCACATACATTCTCTATCTTTTCCCATTATTACTTCAATCATTTATTCATAACCATTATACTCTAGTGCCATTTCATGATCATGATTAGAACATCATTCATAAGTAATAACCAATGTTATCCATACATTCTTATTTACTAGTACAAGTATATATATACATAACAAGTATCATTAATTGTTTACAATATTCTTCATCATAACATACTTTGACACTATGCCCTGAGATACCATGGAGCTCTAGATTATTTGTCATCAAAATGGTATAAGCAAGAAAATAATGCTTTAGCAAGTCCTAAGCGAGAAGCGTAGCTTAGAGTTTACCTTACTAACAGAACACCTCAACCTGGAAAATTATGAACAACTATGGGGTGAGACAAGCTCAATGAGTACAAAATAATGTAACATAACATATAAGTAATACCAGATGTTATCATTTGGATTAATTCAAGTTAGCAATGGAGTGATGTTAATCAAAATTGGCTATGTTGAACTTTAGAATGCATTTAGCAGAAATAATGATGTCTTGGAAGTGCAAAGTTTCCCATACATAAAGTTGGAGAGTAGCAGCCTAAGCCTTGCTCACTTACACATATCACATTACGCAAGACTGATTGGGCCTTACGGTTAGGCATTCCCCCCAACAGAGGTTGGATACTCTCACCCTACCCATGAGTTTATACCAAGTGCACAAGATTTGATGTTTTTCCTCACATCAGAGAGGATTTCTGCTTAGTCATGGGTATTCATAAAAGGCATATTCAAATCCATATCAAGTATTCAATGGCAAGTAGTAGGCATATCAATCATTAGGTACAAAATGGCATCAATATAAAAGGCTCATTATGTTCAAATTATCATATAACAAGGGTATGGAATTCAAAGTCTCACATTCCATGGGTAACACATATTCAATGTCCCTTTTTGGCATGTATCAATGGGTAACATTTCAAATAATAGTAGCAAGCAACATGGCACAATTACATTACATTATTAAGTACTCACCTTAACTCATTTGCTCCTATCAATTATTCATTTTTTATTTGTTCAAAGTCCTTTTTGGTCTTAAGTTATTTTCTTGCCCTTGCCTTGAAGTTCTACACCCATAACATATCAATTTATACACCAATTAGTAACTAATGGTGCTACTAACTATATTCTTTACTCATTCTACTACTTCCACCCATAGGGAATGTATCAATCATATCTCATATATACTTATACCTTATTATTATTTCTTAATATCTTTAAGCTAAATTCCATAATCCATTTCATGATTCCAAGTCTACATTTCCAAGGTTCTCAAATTGTTCCATAAACCCTAGAATTTGGGGAAAACTATCAATTTCACTTTCAAATCTCAAATTGACTAAAGATTCATCAAATTAACACTTAGCCATTCCATTCCCATTAATTAATTTGAGTTAATTTACTTTTATTCACATGAACCTTAACTTGTCCCAATTATATCAAATTTGGGGAAAATTTCCAATTCTTCGTCAAATCTTCAATTTAGTTGAAGAAATATGAAATTGACATATCATATAACATATATGTTTACTAAATTATCATCAGTTAACATTTGAACACTACATTCCTCTTTTGACTATGTTCGTGTCTCTAAGAATTCTAGGTTTTAAATCATGTTCTCAAGGTCATTGTGACACTCCTAATTCACTCTTCTTTATCTAAAATAGCCATAGATGAAAATTTTTCCTTAGTCAATCACTACTATGGTCGAATTCTATATATGTACAAGAGATATCTAAACCACCAAAACATTAAAAGAAACCTTAAAGTGTAGAAAAGAGTAGATAACCATGATTTCTCACCTTGGTTAACTCTAATTCACCAAGGTTCTTACTGCAAATAGATAGAAGAAATTTATTTCTTTGGTGTTGGATTTGGTGTAGAGAGAAGCTAAATGTGTTTTCTCAATATATTCTTGCTTATATATCTATTGGGTTGGATGGTGATGAGTTACCAAACTAAATCCAATGGTTAGGATTTAATCTTAATGAATTGCTAAGATGGTGTCAAGTTGGATGGCTAGGATTCTCTCTATAATGGTGATGATCATCATAAGGTGTTGGAGTGCCCAAAATGCATCTAGACTCATTTGTAGGAAAAGTGAGAGCTTCACTTGGTTTAGGAATTTAAATTAGTCAATTTTGGTGGCTAACTAGTCAAAATCTTATAACTCACAATTTCACAACATAGGCTTCTTTATCTTGGGCCAAACATTCTAACTCACAACTTTTAATATCTCATAATATCTTAGGACCAATGGGCTAGCCCCCTTATGTTGGGTTTGGGCCTTTGCCATTTCAAGGCCTATTAATAAGCTTATAAACCCATTAAAATTTCTTTCTTTCACCTTTCACTATAACTTTTAATTTTATGCTTTCTAACTTCTTTGCCTACCTCATTAACTACCATATGAACTCTGTTTAAATCATTATAGCATAATTAATCATAATAAAATCATGTGCTAGGCAAAAATTCAATTAGTATCACAAAGTTACTAACCGATTCCCTTTCATTTCCATACCATGCTAACCTTCACAAATCTAATCTTTTAGCATCATTAGCAACTAGAGTGAGCTATAAAAGACTTGGATATTACAGTTATTATTATGCTATACTATGATGAGTCCTTAGATGCTTCAGGAGTTATGGTGATGGGAACTTTATTTTTGGAATATTATGTTTTAGTGACTTTATTTGGAGTATAAGTATTATTTTTCTTAAGGATTGTATTTAAAGTATATTTTAACTATTTTTCCATGACTTAAAATTTTCTTATAAATGGTTTATTTAAGTCAATATATGAGGTTTTGGAATGATCTTAGGCAATAATTGTATATATATGAGTGGGTTCTATAGGAGTGAGTGACCTTATGTCTCTCCATATTCTAGGACCGTCATATCTCTAGAATTGGGATGTGACAGTAACCATGCTCTTAATTGTGACCATTGTTTGAATTATCAATTCTTGTCATGAACTTGAAATGACATTTGATATATGGTTGCTTATTGATTGTTGAACCCTTAGAAATTTACATCCTCCTTATATGATAATTGACCATGATGAGCCTTTTGCCTTAGTCTTATATTATGCTCAATGATGAGAATGATTAATATGCCAAACTATCTTTCATTGGATTCTTATTACAGACCTTTGATATGTCTTTCATTGAAACCCATGAATTAGCAGAAATCCTCTCTGATGTGAGGAATTACATCAAACCTTATGCATTTGGTATAAGCCCATGAGTGGGGTGACAGTACCCGACCTTTGTTAGGGGGGAATGCCTAACCGCAAGGCCCAATCAGTCTTGAGTAATGTGATGCATGTGAGTGAGCAAGGTTTAGGCTGCCACTCTTTAATATTTATGTGTGGGAAGTTCCCTGCTTCCAAGATATTATTATTTATGCTAAAATGCATTCTAAAGTTCAATATGGTCAATTTTTGTTAATATCACTCCATTGCTATCTTAAATCAACCCAAGTGATAACCTCTTTGTTGCCTGTATGTTATTTTATATTATTTTGTACTCACTAAGCTTGTCTCCTCCTAAAGTTATTTATAATTTCCAGGTTGGGGTTATCTGTTAGCAAGGTAGACTCTGAGCTACGTTTCTTTGCTTGGGACTTGCTAAAAATATTATATTTGTATAGCTTATGTTATTTTGAAGAATAAATAATCTAGAGCTTCGTGGTGTTTCAAGGCTTAGTATTAAAGTATGTTATGTTGGAGAGTAGTGTAAACAATTGATAATATTTGTTATGTAAAAGTACCCATGATAGTAAGTAAGAATATATGGATAGTTTTTGTTTACATTTATAAATGATGTTCTATTCCTAATCATGAGGTGACACCAAAGTGTAATGGCTATAAATGAATGGTTTAAGAAATAATAGGAAAGGATAAAGAATGAATGTGGTTTTGATCTTAGGAAGGATTGTAAAATGGTAATAGGATCAATGGTGTTCTATAGGTTTAGGTGACCTTATTTCTCCCTAAACTCTACAACAGTCACAACCTAGAAATTGGGTCGTGACACTTTAAGTCTTTTCTTGTGATGTCCACCTCAATATTATAATGGCACTATTTGACAAATGCATTATAGATGCCATCCCAGCTTCCTTTTTGGTTCATATCTAGGTCCATAAACCATCTCATTGTAGCTCCAGTCAAAGATTGTTGGAAGAGTTAAGCAAGAAACTCATTGTCCATTTCTAATGGATTCATTGCTCCCACATACATTTTTAAGTGAGTTTTAGGATAGGTGGTTCCATTGAATTTGTCTAAGTTTAGCATTTTGAACTACGGTGGAACTCTTGCATTGGGAAAGAAGGTTAAGGAGCTAATATCACTATAGATGCTGAATTTGTTACATGGGATGTTGCAAATAAGAAGTTATTTTGGATTTAATACTTGTGAACTATTTAAGAGTTTCTCTAGTACGTCATAAGTTGTAACAGCCCACATCTACCCTAGGAGTTTTAGTGACAAATTTTTTGAATTTAGCGTTATTATAACAAAATGTGTGATTTTATAAAAATTCATGTGTGATGTGATTTATGGGTATGTGGCATGTTAAATTAATTTTAATATGCCTAATATGAATTATTATTGTGAAATAAATAATTTAAATGAAGTGGATTAGCATGAAATAATTTATTTTACATAAAATGAATTTTCATGCAAAAAGGCGACTTTTAAGTATAAATTAATTTTATGAGTATTTTTAAAATATTTTTAAACAAATGTTCTAGGAGAAATTTTAATGAAAATAATAAAAAAAATATTTTATTTTTAATTACTTATAATCAACCCCAAAATTAATTAACAAGCCAAAATGCCTAAAAGCCCACTACGCTAAAACACTCATAACCTAGCTCATTAAGGGTAATCTTAGAAATTGTCCAAAATCCTACATATAAATACCTAAAATTCGGCCAGCCCTTCATTTCAATAGCCATCACTCTCATTATTTTGGGAGAAAAATTCTCCCAAAATCATTCTCTCTACCGAAATTCACAAAACACCTTCAACTTTGCGATGTCCAAAACCCTATATATAAATACCTAAAATTCGGCCAGCCCTTTATTCTAGCAGCCATCACTCTATTATTTGATTATTTTGGCAGAAAAATTCTCCCAAAATCATTCTCTCTACCGAAATTCACAAAACACCTTCAACTTTGTGATTTCTTGACCATATTCATAAGTTTTTCTTTCCTTTTAATTTCTTATCTAATTTCTATTAAATAAATTATAAGAAAATTATATTAAACTGAATGTTTACTGATTTTTACTAATAAAATTTGGCCTAGGTGATTTCTTGAGAGAAAAATGAATTTTTCTACTGAAAACACCAACCTTTTTATGCGATTTTTCCAAAGGTGAATCCTGCAACTCGAAATTGAAATTTTCATGCATAAACATTACCAAGGGGGCTGATTTTTATATTCTACTATTCTAAATTGATTTTTGATGTGTTTAGATGAAAAATATTAGATTAAATCATATTTCTGCATATTACTATATGTGAGGCCTCGCCCGAGCACCGGTCCGATCCGCCGAGGGATCGAAATGCTCTGCGGGAGAAACTCCATGATTGGAACTCACTGTGAGTTCAGAAAGTTGATTTTTGTAATATGACAGTTGTGAAAGGGAGTCGCCACTTTAATTTACTTATTTTAATTGGGAAAATTAAAAAAAAAACCCAAATTGATTGACTCCAAGAAATGATTTGATTTACCCCAATGGAAAAAAATGCATCGATCTGTGACTGACCAAGGAGGGTTCGGGGATCAGGTTTTGGTAATTACACGGTTAAGAAAAATATGTTTTCTTTAGTTTGGCTAAAAATGTAAAATAACTCTTGAAAAGGAATTTTTGTGTATGCATGAACAGGAATATGATGATGAATGAACAGATATATGATGTGATGGAATGACAATAATAAATAAATAGACAAGATAAATCCTACTTAAATATTACAATATCAAAACAAATGGAATAAAGGGGATTTTACTCTAGCCCTTATGGGTACTAGGAAAAGCACACATTCCCCAAAGTAAACTAAAAATAAAATCACAAAAAAAAGATTAATATGAATAAATCAAAACAAAAAGGACTAAATATTAATAAAAAAGATTTTGGAGTTGATGCCCTTCATATTGGCAGCCTACGTATCCTATTGAATAGGAATCAAACCCCACGCAGTTCTCCCTTCTTGCGAAGGAGGTTTTAAAAATGTGTTGGTTTGCTTATTAACTTAATTCTGATTCTTAAATTAATAAGTTTTAGATCTTTTCAGTTTTAGACCTAAAGATAATTCTAGATCTGAATTTAGAATTTTAAAATAAGAAAAGGATTATACCTTTGCTTTCCTTGGCTTTCGGACGAATGGAACTAGTTTTGCTTCGGATCTCAACTCCACCTTGAATTCAAAGGAAGCTTGGAATCTGGATCTAGAGGCAGCAAATATGTGAGTATAAGAATGAAAATATGCTTTGAAATATGCCTGAATTGCTTTAAAATGCTCTAGAATGCTTTTGAACTCCTTGGAGATCATCGGAAGTTGTGCCAAATGAGGCTGGAGGAGGCTTCTATTTATAGAGCTGCCAGAGGAGGTGCCGGCGGTATGAACGGCGGCGCCAGCGCGACGCCGGTGGCATGGGCGGCACGGCCGACGCTCCGACTGTCAGGGCGGCACGCCAGACATGCCGGCCGTCAGAGTGGCACGCCAGACGTGCCGCCATACCGGCGGCATGATTTTGATGCCGCACCTGCGGCGCGGCCTTCTTCTGGTGGCACAGGATGCGTGCCGCCTCCTGGGCGGCACGGAAAATGTGCCTCCCAGCGCCACGCACGTGGCTCAGTCCATTTCTGTCCGTTTCGGGCCCGTTTCAGCTCCGATTCGAGCTCTGCTTGATCTATAGATTTGTAATTGAAAAACGGTCTACTGGAGGTGCACTTTTGAGGGTTCACACTATAATGACCCAAAAGTTTCAGAAAACTAGGAAATTCAAGGTTTTCATTCTAGAACTTGAAAGTTGGAAAATTCCATGGTTATATATACATGTGGCTGCCGATTTGTGTATGATGGAGTTCTAAACTGATTTTTGTTTTATTTGGATAAAAAAAATGATTTAAATAATGTGTTTACATATTATTGTAATGAACGAAAAGCGTGGAAAGTTAGAAAACTCATGATTTTCACTCTAAACCCTAAACTTGGAATTTTCATGCATAAGAAAACTTGGAATTTTCATGCATAAGAAGCATCCATGGCTGCCGATTTGTGTACATTGATGTTCTAAACTAATATTTGCTATGATTGAATGAAAAATAATGGTTTAAAACACTTGCTTACATATTATTGTAATGACCAAAAAATACCGAAAATAAGAAAACTCACGGTTTTGCATCCTAAAATCCAAAATTTGAATTTTCATGTATAAAACATACCTATTGCTGCCGATTCATGTAGATTAATGTTTTAAAATGATTTTTGTTGTGTTTACATGAGAAATCTTGATTCAAATCATGTTTTTACATATTATTGTAATAGACAGAAAGTGCAAGAAGTGAGAAAAAATCAGTTTTCCCTTTAATGGAGCATTCGGCCTAATAAGGGATTTTTATCCCAATGTCTATAATTTTTATGTGATGTGTTTCAATGATTATTGATATGTATGTATGTATGATAAATGGTTAAATTGCATATTGGTTGAAGGGAAGACAATAGACAAGCCTAGAGGCACTTTGGTATACTTAAGGTATACTTAAGGTATCTTAACCTTATATTATGATTAGAATGTGCATGTGATTGGGAAATATGGAAATAGATATTATGATGACTTGATAATGAATCTATTATCTTGAATTGATGAAGTGATTGATTGAATGAATGGATCATAAGGGTTAAGCATGGCACTTAAAAGACTATTGATAAATTGACTTGTATGGAAGTGTTAAAGTGTACTAAGTTGATTGTTAAAGAGAATTGATATTAAGATAATAATATTATATTGACCTTAGAAAGGTATTGACATGAATTATGATGTATTTTCATATGGGCCTATAAAGGCTAAGTGTATGAGACTTTTAAGTCAAAATATTATGTGTAAGTGATGAGTGCACTTATATGTGCAACTCTAAGTGTATGTGAATGTTATATGTGCATGGGGTTGTTATAGGATAGGATAGCATCATGATTAAATAAATACTAAGTATTGAATTAAATATTATGTTAGAGATTGAGGAGCTTTAAAGGTTCAAAAGGGCTATGTATACTAGGAGCAAAGGAACCACAAGGTGAGTAAACACTGTGTTCATGTTACAAGTGTGAGTAAACATTATGTTTCAAGTTACAAGTACAAGCTATCATGTTTTGTGAACCTTTGATATCTTGAAACCCAAGTTTTTTTCTATTTTATTGATTTCTTTGTTAAGCTTGGGTTACCAAAGAACATTTAGTCCAAAAACCATTTTTTAATTATCCAATGATAATACCTTTGTGATTATTACCCTAACTTATATTCTTTCTAGAACTACACTTTTGTCCTTTTGTTGTTAAATAAGCTAAATTTCTATTGCTATTATGTTACATGTAATTATATCCTTCAATGTTACTATTACCTTTATATGTTTTGAATTATGTTATGAGTTATGTGTGAACATGGCAACAGCTTTCACTTTACATATTATGAGTTATGTGTGAACATGGCAGCAACCTTCACTTTATATGTTATGGGTTATGTGTGGACAAGGTAGCAGCCTTCACTTTGTATAATGTTACGAGTAGACAAGGCAACAGCCTTCACTCTATATTATGTTACGAGTGGACAAGGCAACAGCCTTCACTCTATATTATGTCATAAGTGGACAGGCAGCAGCCTTCACTCTATATTATATTTTGAGCAAACAAGGCAGCAAACTCCATTCTATATGTGTTATGAGTTATAAGTTAATTTCTATAAACCTTGTTAAATTGCAAGCCATAAGCTGTGAATCATAAATTTTGAACGATGAGCTATGAAATCTTCTAAAGGATATATGTTATTGTATAAGTCATATTGTTTACTTATTGAGATCATCTATCTCACTCTTTTTTCCTTGTGTGGTTCCAAGTGAGCATTATGAGGAGGCAAGGTGATGACTCAAACTACCTACTCCACTTACAGCATTCCTTCGTCAAAGCTATAATAATACCATGTTATGATGAGTCCTTAGATGCTCCAGGAGTTGTTATGGGAACTTTACTTTAAGATATTATGTTAGAGAATTTACTTAGAGTCTTATTCTTGTTTTCTTATGAATTGTAATAAAAGTATTTCTTTTTAGCTTTCGCAACTTAAGGTTTTTCCTTTATAAAAGGTTTTATTAAGTTAATGTATGAGGTTCGATACAATCCTAAGCAATTTTTACATATGTATGAGTGGGTTTTATGGGCGTGGGTGACCTTATGTCTCCCCATGTTCTAGGACCATCATGTCTCTGAAATTGGGATGTGACATAAGTATATCTCTACTGTGATAATAATAGAGCCTTAATTTAGGGCAAGGGAACTCAATTCTCACACTAAAATCTAGAACACTTTGACAGGCATTGTAATATTATCAAATCAATTATTAGAAAAGGGCACTCTAGCCTTGCAAAAAATAGTGTTAGCCATTAACACATTCATCGACTAAAGTTAAGAGTTAGTAATATTTAGACTTCATTTTGAGGATGTCACATCCCAATATCAGAGATATGACAGTCCTAAAACATGGGGAGACATAAGGTCATCCATGCCCATAAAACCCACTCATGCATATAATAATCTTGCCTATGATCATACCGAACCTTATGCATTAACTTGATAAAACCTTTTATAAAGGAAAATCTTAAGTTGTAGAAGAATAGTCAAATATACTTTAAACATAATCCCAAAATAAATGAACATTTTTAAGACTCCAAAATAAATCATCAAACATATAGTTCCAAAATAAGACTCCCAAAATAAGAACTCCCAGAGCGTCTAGAGACTCATCATAACATATCATAGAAATAAACTTTGACAAGGGAATTTCCCAAGTGAAGTAGGTTGCTTGAGCGATCACCTTGCCTCCTCATATTGCTCACCTGAAGCCATATAAGGAAAAGGGGTGAGATAGATGATCTCAATGAGTAAATAATAAAACTTGTAAAATAACATATATCCTTTTATAAGGGTTCAAAATTCATAAATCATGGTTTGCAATGCGCAAGGTTCATAGAAATCAACTTGTAACTTGTAAACTTGTAAAGAGTGATGGCTATTAGCTCATACACCTAAAGAAGAGATGGCCTTATACTAAATTCTAACTCCCAACTAGTAACTTGCAAAGAGTCATGGAATTGATCAGGCTCTATGGCTAGAATTGCCTCTTCTAGCTGAGGTGGATACATAACCCCTATCCATTAGGTTAAGACCAAGTGCACAAGTTCTGATAATTACCCACATCGGCATAAGGATTTCTGCATAAAAGGTTTATGGGTACCATAGCCAGAGCTAATGGTAATCACTTATAACAATAGCACTTAAGAAAGCAATAACATATAGCATAATAGCAATAGAAGTTTAACTTATTGAACAAAAGATAAATAGTAGTGTGGTTCCAAAAAGAAAATAAGGTAAGGCAATAATTACAAAGATTGTTTGTTATTATTGAATAATCAAAATGGTTTTGGACCAATTGTCCTTTGGTAACCCAAGCTTAACAAGGAAATCATATAATCATATTTCAAAATGGAAAGGAACTTAGGTTTCAAGAATCTCAAAGGTTCACATAACATGATAGCTTGTACTCGTAATAATAACATAATGTTTACTCACCTTGTGGTTCCTTTGCTCCTATTACTTATAGCCCCTTTTGAATTTCTACTACTCCTTAAGCTCTAACATAATATTTAATTTGATACTTAGTATTTATTTAACATCATGCTATTCTATTCCATACTACCCTATGCACATAAAACATTCACATACACTTTAGAAGTGCACTCATCACTTGCACATAGAAGTGCACTCATCACTTGCACATAACATGTTGACCTTAACAGTCTTGCATACTTTGCCTTTACCTACATGAAAAACACATAACAACTCATATCAAGACTTTTCTAAAGTCAAATATAACATATCATGATTTTAATATCAACTCAATTTAACATTCAACTTAACATACTTAACACCTTTAACTTATCAAGTAGCCTTTCAAGTATTATGCCTATCTCTTATGATCAATTCGTACAATCAATCACATCATCCATTTAAGATTATTAACTCATCATAAAACTTATTTCCCATGTCACTTAATCATATAAACATATTAATCATACCATAGAAATAAAGGTTAGGAAATCCTAGATATACCTAATTGCCTCTAAATTGTCTAGAGTTATTCCTTCAACCAATATGTAATTTAATCATTCATTATTCATATATACATATCAATAATCATTAAAATATATCACATAAAAATTATAGACATTAGGATTGAATTCCCAATGTAGGCTGAATTACACCATCAAGTAAAACATGAATTTTCTTCCTTTTCGCACTTTCTATTCATTATAGTAATATGCAAAAACATAGTTTAAACCAAGATTTTTCATGTAATCAAAACAAGAATGATTTTAGAACACTAATTTGCACAAATCGGCACCTATATACGTATACGTGCATGAAAATTTTCCAACTTTAGGTTTTAGGATGAAAATCATGCATCTTTCTTATTTCTGGTACTTTCTAGTCATTACGGTAATATATAAACACATTATTTAAACCATTATTTTTCATCTAAACATAACAAAATTCAGTTTAGAATTCAAATACACACAAATTGGCGGCCATAGGTAATCCATATGCATGAAAATTCTAATTTTTGGATTTAGAGTGAAAATCATGAGTTTTCTTATTTTTCGTACTTTTCTAATCATTATAGCAATATACGGAAATATGATTTAATTCGATATTTTTCATCCAAATACAACAAAAATCAATTTAGAATTCAAACATATGCAAATCACCCCCTCTATAGGGTTTATGCATGAAATTTCAAACTTTAAGTTTTAGGGTTCACCTTTAGAGGATTTGCATAGAAAGGTTTGTGTTTTTGGTAGAAAAATTGATTTCTCTCTCAAAAATTCACCTACACCCGTAGAACCCACTCATGCTCATATAAACATTGCCTAGGATCATACCAAAATCTTATACATTAACTTAGTTTGACCATTAATTAAAGAAAACCTTAATGGGTGGAAGAATAGTTTAAAAATACTTTAAATACAATCCATAGAAAAGAACATCTTAAGACTCTAAATAAATCATCAAAGTATAATGTTCCAAAAAAAAAAACTCCCAAACAAAAACTCCCAAAGCATCTAAAGTGACTCTTTATAACATAGTATGATAATAAACTTAGACAAGGAAATCCCCTAAGCAGAGTAGATTACTTAAGCTATCACCTTGCCATCTCATAATGCTCACTTGAAACCACATAAGGAAAAAAGATGAGATAGATGATCTTAATAAGTAAATAATACAACTTGAATGAGAAAACAATACAACTTGAACAATAACACATATCTCTTTATAATGGTTTATAGATCATGATTCATAGTTTGCAATTTAGCAAGGTTTGTAGAAAGTTACATTTATAACTCATAACATGTAGAGTGAAGGTTGTTGCCATATTCACTCAAACATATAAGGAAGAGGTGGCATCATACCAAATTCCAACTCCTATCACATAAGAAGCATGAAGCTAATCAGGCCCCAAGACTAGAATCGCCCTTTTCTAGCTGAGGTGGATACACTACCCCTATCCATTAGGTTAAGACCATGTGCATAGGTTCTGATGATTTCCCGCATTATCATGAGGATTTCTGCATAAAAGGGTTCATTGGTATCATAGCTAGAGCTAATGGCAATCACTTATAACAATAGCATTGAAGATAACAATCATATGTAAAATAGTAGCAATAGAAGTTTAGCTTATTGAACAAAAGATAAACAATAGTGTGGTTCCAGAAAGAAAGTAAGGTAAGGCAACAATCACAAAGGTTCTTTCTTATCATTGAATAATCAAAAATGGTTTTGGATCAATTGTCTTTTGGCAGCCTAAACTTAATAAAGAAATCGTATAGTTATAATTGAAAATAGAAAGGAACTTGGGTATTAAGAATCTCAAAGGTTCACATATCATGATAACTTGTACTTATAACACGAACACAATGTTTACTCACCTTGTAGTTCCTTAGCTTCTAATTACTGTAGCCCTCTCACCTTTAACGATCCTTAAGTTTTAACATAACATTATAATTCAATACTTAGCATTTGCTTAACATCATGCTATCCTATCCCTTAACTACCCCATGCACATGTATCATTCACATATACGCAGAGTTGCACTTAGAAGTGCACTCATCACTTGCACATAACATGTTGACTTTTAAGTCTTACATACTTTGCCTTTCTTAAGCTCACATCAAATAACATAATAACTCATACCAAGAATTTTCTAAAGCCAAACACAAAAAATCATGATCTTCATATCAATTCAATTCAACTTCCAACTTGATACACTTAAAACTTTCCATATATATCAACTTAACAAGTAAACCTTAAAAGTGTCTTACTTGTTTCCTTTGACCAAATCATACCATCAATCTCATAGTCAATTTAAGGTCATTAATTAATAATTAACATATCATGAAACCTAATTCACATGTCACTTAATCATATACACATATTAATCAAGCATGACAATTTGAGATTGGAAACCCTAGGTATAGCCTAATCACTCTAGGTGTTTCCTAGAGCTACTCCTTCAACCAACATGCAATTAAATCATGTATCATTCATATATACATATTAACAATCATTAAAATGTATCATACAAAAATTATAGGCTTTGGGATCAAAGGTAGGTCAAATGCACACACCATGGAAAACCATGGATTTTCTTGCTTTTCACTTTTTCCAATCATTACAGTAATATATAAACGCGTGATTTAAACCAATATTTTTCATATAGACATAACAAAAATTAGTTTAGAATATGAACACACAAAAATTGCCCCCCTTTATTGAGCATATGCATGAAAATTCTAACTTTTAGGTTTTAGGGTTCACCTTTGATGGATTTGAGAAGAAAGAGTTGTGTTTACTATTGGAAATTGGTTTCTCCTTCAAATAAAACACCTGGGCTGAATTTAACAAGAAGGTAAATAGTAAATATACAGTTGCATATTGATTATTCATGGTTAGTTTCATAGAAATCAAATAGTAGCTTGAAAGAAGAGAAAAACTTTTGAAGACGAACACAAAATCACAAGGTTTGGAGGCATCTTGTGAATTTCTGTTGAGAGAGAATTTTTGAGAGAATTTTCTGTAAAAATCTTATGGAAAAATAGAATGGAGGCTACCTAAACTCATGGAGCCGAAATTTAGGTTAAAATTAGGGTTATGGTGCAAAAATGACAAGTTTGCCATTAATGAACTATGTTAGGAGTATTTTGGTGTAGTGGGCTTTTGGTGAGTTGGGTCATTCATCTAATTTATGGGCTGATTTTAAATAATTAAAAATAAAATATTTTGTTTCTTCTTTTCATTAAAATCCCTCCAAAAATATTTAGTTAAAAATATTTTTAAAATGCTTATAAAAATTATTTTATGCTTAAAAATCGCTTTATACATGAAAATTCACTTTGCATGCAATAAATCATTTTATGCTTTGTACTTCACATAAATCACTTATTTCATATTCATAATTCATATTATGCATATAAAAACTATTCTAACATGCTACTCACTCATCAATCACATAGCACATGAATTTCATGAAAGCACATATTTTGTCACAATAGCCCTAAAATCAAGTAAGTTATCACAAAACTCTTAGGGTGGGTGTGGGTTGTTACACCAAAATTTTCTTGGCCCAATTTGATGCTCTTCCTACCTTAATTGCACATTTTATATCAGACACTATTTTTTCAAAACTGATCAGATTTTCTTTCAGACTGATTTGCTTAGCTGTTCTAAAATTAATTTCAAGCCTATCGAAACTAACAGGTGAATTTTCTTAATTCTAAAACTCCCAAAAATTGACCGAAAAGTCTCAAAACTTTATCAGAGCACCAAAGCAAAGATTTGGTGGTGCACCGGCCGCTGGCCCCTCTGATGGCGTGGTCCCCATCACCCTTCCTACAGTTCCCAAAATACCCCAAATTTGATTTTTCAGTATTTTTCTAGACCTACCCTTTGCTTTTTTTCACATTGTCACTTTTCAAATCACCCTTACCTCATTTTTCTACAAAGAATCCCCCAATTTCTTCATTTTACTATGTCCTTTGAGCTAGAGTTGATAACTATCATCTAATTCCTCTCTTCTTCTCCCTCCAACTACTCTCTATTAATTAATTAATCTTTTTAATTAAATAATTATCTCACTCTAACCAAGTTAATTAATCCCTTTAATTAACTAAAATTCTTTTTTTAAAATTAAAAATTAATCACTCAATTAATTAATTAATTAATCTTTTTTAATTAATTAATTAATCATCATTTTGAAAATCAAATATATCTTTTTTAATTCTCCCTTCATCTAAATTAATTAATTAATCCATCCATCTATTTCATCACATTAATTAGTTAATTAATAATTTTAATTAATTAATTAATTAATCTCTCAATCAATCCAATCACCGGGCCTCGATAAAATGAAATTTTAAATGCCCAATCTATCACTTTCACTAGTGCTTTCAATTCCCAATGCCAATCCATCATCAATGAGGTTAAGGAAATGACCAATGCCACCATCACTGCTCCCCCCGCTCAGCTTGCTTTTGCTTAAGCTAGAACTAACCATGTCCCCACTTTTATTCCCCCTATTATCGATCTCATTGATAAAGGGAAAGCTCCCAAAATGCCCACCTCTCCTCCTTTAGATGTGAATGCCACTACTCCCACTCTTACTGCGAATCCTTTTCAAAGTAGAGATTTCTCTAGCTTTCCTGAAGCTAAGAAATTGATGGAAAAGTTTGAAGCCATAGAATGATCCATCAAAAATATCAAAAAACATGAAGATATGATAGATGTCGATTCTCTTACTCTCTTCCCAAACACCAGAGTCCCGCCTAAATTCAAGATACCCCTGATAGATAAATTCAATGGCACAACTTGCCCTAAGACCCAACTCAATATGTATATGGGTGCAATGAGACCTTTTGATATGCATGACAAGCTCTTTGCTCAATTATTCTAGCAATCTTTAATCGAGACTGCTGTCAAGTGGCTTTTAGATCTTTATCAAAATCACAAAAAGACATGGGATGACATTTGCAATGCTTTTGTCAAACAATACCACTACAACATAGAAGTGGATGTCACTCGTTGGGATTTAGAGACCACAAAGGAAGGCCAAAAAGAGTCAGTCACTGCGTTCCTTACAAGGTGGAGGCCCAAAGCAGTCCAAATGGTAAACCATCCATCCGAGGAAGAGTAAATCGACATTATCATGAAAAATCTCCTCTCCTAATACCAAATTTACTTGCAAACCCAGTATCTCCTGGACTTTAAGGCTTTCATTGCTATAGTTTCTAAAATCAAGGATTTGATTTAGTATGGTCAAATCAAGGATGAATCCTTAAGCTCAAGATATCGCAAGAACACTAATTTCACCTCTAATACCACTCACTCTACCCCCCAAAAGGGAGGAGAAATCAATACTGTCTCTTACCACTAACTTATGAGATTGGAAAGAAGAATTTTCTTTAAGTTGGGAATGTTTTTTAGTACTATCTATAAGAAGGCCATGAAAGCCCATTTTTTAAACCCTTAGATCTAATAGCACATCCTAATCCTTTGCCCAAGAACTATAACGCTGGGGAGTGATGTGATTACCACCAAGGACCCATGCATTAAATGGATGCTTATGAAGCTTTGAGGCAATGAATTCAAGACCTAATAAATAGTGGAGACATCATTGCTTCGAGAGCTAAGCCCAACATCTTCACAAATCCTCTGCCTAACCACCAAGCAAATGTCAATTTTATTTCTTCTGATGAACTGAGATTTGATCCTCTATCTCTCATCTATCCCACTTCAAGTTATTGTTGCACACTTGATCTGAATGACTTTGTCATTGAAGTCAATGCAATCACCTAAAGTGGGAGAGTTCTCCCACTACCTCCATAACTTACAGGTACCCAGTAAGTCATGTTGTCCCTCCTCATATTGAAAAATTAAAGCCCTATAATAAACCTAATGAGGATTCTATTCTCAATTAATTGAAGAAAACCCAAGTGAACATATCAATATGGAGCCTTATACAATCTTCTTACCTTTTTCACCAAGTTCTTTGTAAGGCTTTAAACTAATGTCAGGCTCCTATTGACATCTCACCTGAGAACCTTATGGCATCTTTGACCAACACTGCCAAATCCATGACCATTTCTTTCAATGATCATGACATCTCTTATGGAGAAGAAAGCTACAACCATACTCTTGACATCACAATGATAACTCGAGCCAAAATTGTGCCTATGGTGTTAGTAGGTAATGGGTCCGCTCTAAACATATGTCCACTAAAAATGGCCAGCTGCCTAGGATTGGAGGCTTCAGATTTCATCCTATCGGACTAAGTGGTGAAAGCATATGACAACACCAAGAGGGAAGTCTTAGGAGTAACAAATCTTAATGTCACAATTGGACCAGTGACGATGCCTATCCCATTTCAAGTGATTGATGTCTTGGCCTATTTCGATCTCCTACTTGGTAGGCCATGGATCCACCAAGTGAAAGCAGTCCATTCCTCCTTGCATCAGAAGTTGAAATTTCCCCATAGTACAAATGTCATAACCATCCAAGCTGATGTACATGGGAAGAGGGACATTCTAAGCTTTGTACTGATTTTAGAAATTAAGCCTAAACCCTCTGCCATTCCTCTGTCTAGCTTCTCATTTGATACTATCCAATTCATTCAAGGAGAAGGTAAAGAGTTTGTTCCTTTCGACTTTGATCCATATAGTAATGTGGCAGTAGCTAATATGATGAAGAAAATGAATTATTTTCTAGGTTTGGGGCTTGGAAGAAACTAATAAGGGATTGCCTAATTTCCTGAGTACCCTACTGCTATTCCTCCTTTTGATCTTGGCTATGTGCCTAAACCCAAGGACATTAAAGAATTGGAGGAAAGGGCTAAATTGAGAGCTAAGGCTAAGAGGCAAGGTGAGATTTATGATTGGCTTATGCACCCCTACTTCAAAACTCTTAATAGCTATTTTGTGAAAAGGGAGATGATTTCCCTTATTATGGCTTTCCCAAACCTTAGTTCTATCTTATTTCTAAAAACCTAATCCCTAATTTTAAAATTATCTTTGATATCAAGCTCAAACTAAAGGAATGCAAGCCCATCTATCAATTAGAGAAGGATTAGGAAATGATCATGGAGCCCTCTCTTTTTGAGACTATCCACATGATCACCAACCATTAAGAACTTGATCCCACCAAGCTCAATCAACCATCTTAAGCACTGTTGAATAACTAGTATTTCAAGAAGAGCACCGACCCTGTTATGTCCTCATTTGAATCCTTGGGTCTGAGTCAGAATCTGAGTCCCCTAAGTCTAAGTGCAAGTTTGCTGAGTCCTTTCAATCTTTCCTATTCAAACTGATGTAATCCAGATGATGGGATATTTGTCTTTAATAAAATGAACAAGTTTTATGCTTACTCTCCTGACTCTTTATGCTCTACTTCCTCTGACTCATTATTAAATGGGAGATCTGAAGAAGAAAATGAAAATAAAAAAGAAATAAAAAAATGAAAAAGGCAAAGAACCAATCAACTATGGTATAGAGGAAAATCCCAAAATTACATACATTGCGTTTGCATATTTTAACACACAGACATTGGTCAAAAAAGTTTATAAGTTCTTATACTATTTTGCATGGGAGCCCAAGGATTTGGTAGGGATAGATCTAAGCATAGTAGTTCATAAGATCCCATTTTATGAACACGTGAAGCCTATAAAGTAAAAAACTAAGAAGAATGATGACAAAATGGTCTTTGAAGACCAAGGAGGAAGTAGCCAAATTGCCAGATAATGGGTTCATCAAGCTTATCACTTACCCCTTATGGTTAGCCAATATAGTGTCCATTCCTAAGAAGGATGGAAAGGTTTGAATGTGTGTTGAATACAAGGACATCAACAAGGCTTGTCTAAAGGATGATTTCCTCCCTCCTTGTATCGATTTGCTTATGGGTCACATGGTTAGTGCACTAATGGTCTCTTTGACCGATCTCTATATTGGTTACAACCATATCCAAGCCTATGCCCTTGATAAGGAAAAGACATCCTTTGTAACAGAGTGGGGGATCTACTATAATTAGGTAATGCCTTTTGGTTTAAAGAATGCTGGGGCAACCTATTAGAGAATGGCCACTGCCATATTCCATGACATAATGCATAAGAATGTCGAGGTATATGTGAATGACATTATTATAAAGTTTAAAACTCATAAGGGCCATTTCAAAGCCCTAGACCGATTCTTTACTAGGCTCAGACAATACAATCTCAAGTTGAACCCAGCTAAGGGCCTTTCTAGTGCCACTTCAGGTGTATTTCTTGGCCATTTGGTTAGCCAAAGAGGTATAGAAGTGGATCCAGCTAAGTCAAAGGTAATTATAAAAATCCCTCCCCCTAAAATTGAAAAGAGAATTAAAGGTTTCTGAGGTCGCTTACAATATATCATTTGTTTCATTGCACAATTGGCATATACTATAGGCTGATTTTTAAGCTATTAAGGAAAGGAGCCTCTAAGCAATTAAATGAAGAATTCCAAGAAGCCTTTGACAAAATCAAGCAATACCTCCTAAACCCGCCAATATTACAAGCCTTAAGGCTAGGTTAGCCATTATTGCTTTATTTATTGGTAACTTTAGAGGCTATAGGTGCGATGCTTGCCCAAAATGCTCTAGACTCATACAAAAAGAATGTCATTTATTATTTAAGCAAATGTATGGTGGCTCATGAGCTTAGGTATAACTAGATTGAGCAATTATGCCTAGCCTTGGTCTGGGTATGCCATAAGATCCAAGACTACCTATGCTCATATTAACCCATGTGTTAGCTAAGGAGCCCCTTGAAATTCCTTATGGAGAGGCTGATTCTTGACAGTAAAATGGCATGATGGATGGCAGTTCTCATAGCATTTGACCTAAAGTATGTCCCAAAAAAAGATGTTAAAGAAAGCATAATTACTGACCAACTGGTTGTTGCCCTATGGAAGTTGAAGTATTTGAGCCTAAGTTCTTAGATGAGGACATCTTGATCATAGACCCTAAAGTATGGAAGTTATTCTTCAATGGGCTTCCAATAGTAAAGGCTATAGAGCTGGCATAGTTTTAATCACCTCTAAAGGAGATCATTTGCCTATGGCGATTAAGTTGGCCTTTGAAGTAACCAACAATGAAGCAAAATATGAGGCATTTATAGATAGAATAGAGGTGGCCATTAACATAAGAATAG
Source organism: Reutealis trisperma (assembly GCA_947687605.1). Lineage (NCBI taxonomy): Eukaryota > Viridiplantae > Streptophyta > Magnoliopsida > Malpighiales > Euphorbiaceae > Reutealis > Reutealis trisperma. Next base: position 461,169 of record CANTUT010000727.1, on the reverse strand, counting down.
ACTAGTTAAAGGCCTATAGTGATTCCATTGTTTCCCAAGCTCTTAGTAAGTGGAAAATTAGAGAAAAGCGTTGGTTTCTTACCATCAATGCTTGAATGACTTAGTTAAAAGTTTTTATGAACTGTCTTTCATTACTTGTCAAGAGCAAAGAATCAATTTGTCGATGCTTTAGCCACCTTAGCCCTAATGATAAACATGAGCGATAATGAGATACATAGGCTTGTTATCATTGAAGTAAAGTGGCAGCATGGATATTACACTATGTACATGAATCTTCAACTGGCTAATGCTAACCCCTAATTTTGGGACATCCTCAATTACATCCAAAATAGTAAGTATCCAGAAGGGGCCTCGAAAGTAGATCAAAGAACCTTAAAATAGCCATCTACTAGTTTTATACCTAATGGTGATGTGTTGTATAAGAGAGCTTGGGACAACATCCTTCTGCGATGTGTGACTGAAGAAGAAGCCCAGCAAATTATGGAGTAGGTCCATGGTAGAGAGGAAGGCCTACACATGAATGGTGTAGCTTTGGCATGAAAGATAGCAAATGTAGGCTACTTTTGGCTAACCATGAACCAAAATTGTGCAAACTATGTGCAAAAATATCATAAATCTTATATCTTAGCCAAGCTCCAATATTAGCACCCTATTCCTTTGAATCCAATAGCAACACCATGGCCTTTTTCCACTTAGGGCATAGATGTCATTGGGAGGATATCTCCAAAGTCCTCCAATGGACATGAGTACATTCTAGTGGCTGTAGACTACTTTACAAAGTGGATTGAAGTAGCACCATATTAGATCTTAAATGCAAAGAAGATGGTACACTTTATCCAAACCAATATCCTTTATCGATTTGGAATCCCCTTCGAGATAATCACAGATAATGTCTTCCACTTTCAAAAGGAGGTAGTCTGCCTACTTCAAACAAAAAGGATTCAACATCACCACTTCTTTACTTACTGACCATAGGCTAATGGTGTAGTTGAAGCTGCCAAAAAGACCATTAAGACTATTCTGCAAAAAGTTATTGAGAAACATAGGGACTAGCATGAATGACTACCTTACAAGTGCATATTTGACTATTTTATCCCTTGTTCTTGGTTTGTTTTATCATTAAATTGAGTTTAATTTGTTTGTTAAGTGGTCTGTCAGAGCATTTTGAGTGTTTTAGCTGATTTGGAGGCTACAAATCAATTTGTCTGGAAATTGTAAAGCTAAAGAGCTAATTCGGTGAACTTTGGGCAAGGGCTTAAAGACACAAATGGAAACACACGCAGGAGTACAAGCGTGTACTAGGGTTTGTTGTACCATTCTGCCCATGTACTTGGGTGTGTTGCAGCCCATGATAAAGAGCTGATTTTTGTAAAGAGATAGACACCTACAAGCCCAGCAACACGAGTGTGAATCACACCTTATAGACAAAAAATGCATCCTTTAAAAGACGTTTTGAAAGAGAAAAAGGAGGGTCTGATCTTTTCATAGAGTTTTACTTCAAAATAACTTTTTTAGAAGAAAGGAAGAGTTCATAGCTAAAATCAAGAGGGAAGAATGAGATTGGAGTGGATTCAAAGTGGGTGATTCAAGATCAAAGAGAAGATTTTTAAGAACTTTTCTATGAATTGTTTGATTTATCATTCTATTCTCTTTTGTTGATTATTCTTCCAATTTACATGAACTAAACTCTTTTTATCTAGATGGGATGAACCCTAATTCTGATTGTATGGATTGAATGATTGGATTCTTAATCAAATCATCTTTAGATTGAGCTATATTCATGATTTACATTGATAAAATTTGATTGACAATTGCTAGCTTATTAATTTGATAACTAATCTCTTATCAAGGATTAGAGATACCTTTGATTTGATTTGATCACTCATGAATACTGAGGATTGCTTGGGACTCTAGAGATAGGTTTACAAAATCCTTTGGCTTTAAATCCTTATTCTTAATACTTTGCCTAACCCATTGAATAAGAGATTCTATTTAATTTGTTTAGGGAAAAATGATTAATTCACTTGAGAAAGGTTTAAATCTAATTTTAGGATTGTCAACTTGATTCATTATTTGATTTGATTTATTCTATATTTCATGAAATACATGAGGAGCTAGGGGGAGCTTCTATCTAAATAATTAACTCATTGATTCTTTTTTATTGATTTGGTTTATTTTCTGCATTTAGTTAATTTAGTTTAATTTTTAATTTATTTTAATTCTAGTTTCCTTGGAATTTGATTCACTAGACAATAGTTAACATTTGAGCTAGTACTTATATAGTTTCCCTGTGGGATTGACCTCTTTTGTGCTATACTACCTAAACAATAAGTACACTTGCCTGCAACTAGGATACAATAGACTTAGAGTTTATTTAACTTAGTGGAAGTGTAAAATACAGACATCAAGTTTTTGACAGATGCTCAAGAGAATTACACAACTACAAAGAAGAAGATGCTTACCACAGTATTTGCTTTTGACAAGTTTCAATCCTACTTGATCTTTTCCAAAGTAATTGTGCATACAAATCACTCAACTTTGTGCTATCTCTTATCCAAAAACAAATGCTAAGTCGAGGTTGATTGATGGGTTATTGCTATAAGAATTTGATTTAGAGATTCAAGATAAGACAGGCGCGGAGAACCTTGCGGTGGATCATCTTTCTCACCTTGAGAATCCTTATTTTGGAAAAGCTTATGGAAGGCAATGTCAATGACAATTTTCCGAATGAGCAGTTATGCATCATGGTAAGTAATGTAAGTATTCTTAACTCTGAAATTCCTTAGTTTGCTTATTTTGCAAATTACCTTGCTGTTAGGATACTCCCAAAAGGACTCACATTTCAATAAAAGAAGAAATTCTTTGCTAATTTAAAATATTACTTTTGAGAGAATCCTTTCTTGTTTCGAGTTTGTACTGATATGGTCATAAGGAGATGTGTGGCATACCTAAAAACCATGAATATATTGATCCATTGCCGTAAAGGACCAGTTGGAGGGCATTTGGGGCCGAGTAGAACTGTACAAAAGGTTCTTGAATCAGGCTTCTACTGGCCTACATTGTTCAAAGATAGCTACTGCTATGTATAAGGGTGTGATCATTGTCAAAGTTTAGGTAATATCTCTTTTCATGATGAAATGCCTCAAATGGTTTTCTTGTCTGTGAAATTTTTTATATTTGGGGCATTGACTTCATGGGACATTTTCCCAATTCCTTTGGTAATAAATACATTATTGTGGCTATTGATTATGTTTCAAAATAGGTTGAAGCTCAAGCTTTACCTAAGAATAATGCTAGGGTTGTAGTTAAGTTCCCAAAGAAATTATTTTCCAGGTTTGGCACACCAAAAGCAATAATTAGTGATAGGGGAACTCACTTTTATAACACACACCTTGAAAAAGTGCTTAAAAGATTAGGTTTTTACACATAGGTTAGCTACCATTTACCATCCTCAAACAAGTGGCCAAGTGGAAAATACAAATAAGGAGTTGAAAAGAATTCTTGAAAAGACTATAGAGCGATCTAGAAAAGATTGGCCTAAAAAGTTAGATGATGCTCTACGGGCTTATGGAACTGCATTTAAAACTCCCTTACAAACTACACCCTATAGCTTGGTTTATGGAAAATCTTGTCATCTACCTGTTGAATTGAACATAAAGCATATTGGGCTATTAAATAGATTAACCTTGATCTAGCTCTTGCAAGCTAAAAGAGAAATTTGCAGGTTAATGAGCTAGATAAACGGAGATTGATAGCTTATGAAAATGATTGAATGTACAAGGAGAGAACTAAGCAATGGCATGATGCTCGCATCAAGCAAAATCAGGAGTTTCATGTGGGAGATCTGGTTTTGTTATACAACTCTCGGCTTAAAGTCTTTCATGCTAAGTTGAAATCTATGTGGTCAGGACCATTTGTAGTAAAACAAGTCTTTCCCTATGGAGCTATGGAGCTTACTCATCTTGAAAAGGGTGATTTTAAGGTGAAAGCTCTATTTTAAGGGCAAAGGTGGAAAATGCTAAGGAGATATTTCATCTCCAAGTTTTGAAATGAGAAAACACTCCTGACCATCCAACTAAGATGACGTTAAAGAAGCGCTAAATGGGAGGCAACCCATTGTTGTTTTAATTTTCTTTATTTTTGTTTTAAGTTAATTTAATCTTTGGCTAAGTATTGTTTTTGTAGTTATATATATATATATATAATGGAGGTGAAAAGGCTTAAATTTGGCTAGAAGCATATGGTTACACGCCCAATATATGGGCATGTTCCGCCAAGAGCTCAGAATGGTAAAACGTGAACTTTAAAATTTTCTCACAAAGCGCTACATGCCTAAGAACATAATTTAGGTACATGGGCGTGTTCTCAAAAACTGAAAATTCAATTTTGGTATAGAGAGCAACATGCCCAGACACACGCCCATGTGTTTGGGCGTGTCCAAAGAAAAAATGAGTTCTTATTTTTCACAGAACCAAACACGGCCTACACCATGCCATAAGCCAGGCCGTGTCTAATGCCTACATGCCTAGGCGCACGGGTGTGCAGCATGGTCTGTTCACCATAAAACACAGTTTTCTCTTTAAATTCCTCCCGCTCTCTCACTCTTTCATTTACTCTTCATCTTCTCTCTTTTCTCTCAACTTGCTCTCCATTTTATCTGCTAATCCCTCTCTATTTCTTCAAATCTATCACTCACACACACTAATTTTCTTTGAGTTTAGAGAGTGAAATTGTAATTTTAGTGGAAAATTTATGTGTGTTTGCTCTTGAAGTGTGCAGATATTATACTCTTCTCATTAAGCCAAGGTATGTCTTTCTAACATTGATTATTTTTTTTCTTTTTTATTTTTGTTCATGAGGATGAGCTTAGTTGTATTTGTTTATTTGTTATCTGTTAGTTGAATTTTCTGTGATTTGAGAATTGGGAGATATTGGGATATATGGATTGGATGAAGTTTGGTTGATTGGGTGAGCTTTAGTGGGTTGATTGGATGTCTATGGATGGATGGGTTATATTCATTAGTTTTAAGAGAGATGGTTGTTTGAGGGCTGTTATGCTACTAAAATTTTTGCATTTTTAGTTAACCTGCTCTGTTTTGGTAGCTTACTCTATTTTGGTGATTGGTTTATTTTTTTGCAGATAGCTCCACATCACTAACACACTTCTTCGCACTGCTCACCACCTCCCGTCAAAAGACAGTGAGGTGAATCTAGTAGCACACTACCTCCTCCACTAGTAGCAGCATTAGAGACTACATTCATCACCAACCACCCCTATCTCCATTTCACCAAGGCTGAAGCTCGACAACGATTCACTACATTGGTGAACAAATCATTTGAGCCCAATAAAATGATTGATTAGGATGCCATGGATATAGTGGGCTTGTTTGGGGAGCTGCAACAATACCTTCACTAGCTGAGATGGGAGCAATTCTTTAAAATCTTAGAGGTGGTATATAGAGAATTGACCTTAGAGTTCCTCTACACACTCTAGCTAGACAAGAAAAAACTAAGTTGGTTGGACAGCGAGGTGATCAAATTTCGATTGGGCACCACCAGTTTTTAAATGAGCATAAATGAGTTTGGTGTCCGACTAGGGCTGTACTCGACATTAAAGGTCGACACAACAAAGTACCGAGATGCCTTGGTGGATTTTTCTAATATGGTAACTAAGCCCACCAGAGCATGGCGTCGTCTAGCATCGAAAGCTTTCAACTATGCATCCATTAAATCTAAGGCTTCTCATCTTAAATCAATCAGTCTCCGAGTGGTTCACAACCTACTCGCCTACACTATTGCCGGTCGCAGAGATAGCATAGTGGTGGTTACGCTCCAAGATCTTTTCTTTTTTTGGTGATTGGTCAATCGCTAACGATGCAACATCACCATGCACTCATATACTACTTGTACTTAGAGGCTCGAAAGGGGTCGAGTGGCGATTTATTTGGAGTGATGTATGTGACCTAATTGCCAAGGAAATTGGGGGTCTTTATTACTCTTCCCCTAATGACTGTGGATGGAATGTTGAGGCCTATTATATTGATGACATTAAGAAAGATAAGCATTCTACATTTTATTTGAGGTGCCCCACCTCCACCTCTTGCTCCTGCTTCTACTGACCTACCTTTACCACTGTCAGATGATATTCTTAGTCCTTTAGAGCCTACTAGTACTGCCAACCCAACTGGACCATCCAGTTTTGCATCACCACCTTGTGTTTTCCCTCCTCTGAGCTACAGAGATTGGGTGCACATTATTAGTGATCCAGAGGCAGAGGATCATAAGATGACTGATTTGGAGAGACAGCTATGTCGAATGGAGAGCAAGGTGGGGAGACTTGACCATTAGTAGCAATGCTTCAAGAGATATAGATTCAAATGATGAGATTGATGCAAAAAGCATCAATGCATTAAGGCTCAGATAGATTATAAGGCTGACCATAGATGATGAATGGAGTGCTCAATGATGGAGTTCTTCTAGCATTCATGATTCACTCCCTCTACACAGCCGCCTCCATCACCACCACTTGCACCTCCGGTAGATGATGATGAGCTAGTTAGAGTTGATGATATTGATTCATCTGCCGATAAGGATTAGTTTCTTTTCTTTTCTTTTTATCTTTATTTTTTTTCTTGATTTTCCTTTTTATTTTATTTTTGTTTTTATTTCTTGTTTTATCTATTGTTGCACATTTTTTTTTCATTGCTTTTGTTATGTCATGTAATTATTAGGGAGACCATAAGAGAAATGCATGATTCACCTAACCCTATTCACTTGTGCATAAGTCATGTACTTGTTATTCATTTTGAGCATATTAGAGGAAAACTTGAATTATTAGAATGTTGCTCTAATCTAGTGCTAATTGAAAGAAATTGCAAGCATGAGCTTTGACAAACCTATAACCAAGATGGAACTTGGTCCATATACCTCCAATCCCCCTAAGAGTGCCCCTAAAACCACTATGACTCTTTAAGAAACTATAGCTTTTTATGCTTATCATAGGGCTTTTCCAGCTGAAATTTGAATACACTTTCACTTTAGAGGAAATAGTGGACATAGAGAAGGAGGCAAAGGAAGCTAAAAATGTGGTGAGGGTTGAGAATCCAATGCCACAAGAACCACTAACAAGGGAGAGGGGCAGCCCTACAAATGTGAAAAAGGGTCGAGGGAGACCTAGGAAAGAGAAGTGAGAAGTTAGTTTAGCCTAGTTTCGATTGAACTTGATTGTATGAACTAATGAAAATTCTAAGCTACGCATATTTTCTTTCATTGTTGTAAGAGCAATGAGTAGTTTCTACTATGCCTGTATTGTTTTATCTTGTTTTTCTTTGTGATCTATAATATTTTAGTCTTTGTTTATTTTTTTATGAATAACGACATCATTTAATTTTTATCTTTGTGGATTGAAAGCGATGCATCCAATCATGACTTTATTTTTACGATCAATTTTAGGACAGTACCTTTTTCTTTTTTTTTTTTTATTTTCTTTCTCTCTAACACCTTGAGGACAATGTGTTCAATAAGTGTGGGGGTATTATTTAAGGGTGTACATTTTGAATTAGTAAGTTAAATTGAGATAGTAGTATAAAGTGAAATTCACTCTCTTAATGTTAAATTGAGATAGTAGTATAAAGTGAAATTCACTCTCTTAATGGATAAATTTGCATTTAAATGGTGATAGCTTGCTTATATATGGCTTGATTGACTTGATCATCTATCAATAATTGAATGTGGTAGTTGTGTTAGCGAGTTGGTTTGATAATTTAGAGTTTGAACTCTTAGTTAAATTTTTGTGTTTATTTGATTCCATTGTGACTTTTGTTCAAAGTTTGGTAGAAATCTCTAATATCTTAGGGAACTTGATTACTTTTCTTAGAAAATAAAATAATTTAAATAAACAAGAGGAGCTTTAAATTTTAATCTATTATGCTATTCTTAACTCATTAAAATCTTAAATGAAGATTATGAATAGTGCTAGTAGCCATTTGAAATTATGATTCTAGCTGAGTAACCAAGGCTCTGCATCACAAATGTTTACACTCACGTCAAAAGGCTAGTATGACAATTCAAACAAGGTCTTGCTCTAAAAAATAAAAAGACAAAAAAAACCAAGAAGGTGGTCAAGTACCTAGGAGAAAATCTTTATAAATCTACTTTGTTTTGACTCTTGTTGCTTTAGAATAGTTTGCACAATTTAGAATAGTTTGCACAAATCTTAAACTATGTAATTTAGACTCAAGAATTTGATATGAAGATTTTTTTGATATGACTATCATGTTTGAGAATTGATATTTGATTGAAGATTTCAAGTTTTCGTGATGAGTGAGTTGTTGTCCATTTTGATGTTTTGTTTTGAAGTTAAGAGAGGAAATTTTATTTCGAATTTCTATCTTAATTTAATTTGTTTGAGGACAAGCAAATGCTCAAGTGTGGGGGATTTATTAAGTGCATATTTGACTATATTTTATCCCTTGTTCTTGCTTTGTTTTATCATTAAATTGAGTTTAATTTGTTTGTTAAGTGGTTTATTAGAGCATTTTGAGTGTTTTAGTTGATTTAGAGACCACAAATCAATTTGTCTGGAAATTGCAAAGCTAAGGAGCAAATTCAGCAAACTTTGGGCAAAAGCTTAAAGACATAGAAGGAAACATGCTCAGGATATACCATTCTTCCTGTGTACCTAGGTGTGTTGCAGCCCATATTAAAGAGCTAATTTTCGTAAAGAGATAGATGCCTATATGCCCAGCAACACAGGCGTGTACCAAACCATGTAGATGAAAAATGTATCCTTTAAAAGATGTTTTCAAAGAGAAAAAGAGGGGGATATGATCTTTTCATAAAGTTTTACTTCAGAATAACTTTTTTAGAAGAAAGGAAGAGTTCACAACTGAAATCAAAAGGGAAGACTGATATTGGAGTGGATTCAAAGTGGGTGATTCAAGATCAAAGAGAAGATTTTTAAGAACTTTTCTATGAATTGTTTGATTTATCATTCTCTTTTCTTTTGTTCATTATTCTTCCAATTTACCATGAACTAAACTCTTTTTATCTAGATGGGATGAACCCTAGTTCTGATTGTATGGATTGAATGATTGGATTCTTAATCAAATCATCCCTAGATTGAGCTACATTCATGATTTACATTGATAAAATTTGATTAACAATTGCTAGCTTGTTAATTTGATAACTAATTTCTTATCAAGGATTAGAGATACCTTTGATTTGATTTGATCACTCATGAATATTGAGGATTGCTTGGGACTCTAAAGATAGGTTTACAAAATCCTTTGGCTTTAATTCCTTGTTCTTAATGCTTTGCCTAACCCATTGAATAAGAGATTCTATTTAATTTGTTTAAGGAAAAATGATTAATTCACTTGAGAAAGGTTTAAATATAATTTTAGGATTGTCAACTTGATTCATTGTTTGATTTGATTAATTCCACATTTCATGAAATACATGAGGAGCTAGGGGGAGTTTCTATCTAGATAATTAACTCATTCATTCTTTTCTATTGATTTGGTTTATTTTCTGCGTTTAGTTAATTTAGTTTAATCGTTAATTTATTTTAATTCTAGTTTCCTTGGAATTTGATTCACTAGACAATAATTAACTTTTAAGCTAATACTTATATAGTTTCCCTATGGGATCCACCTTTTTTGTGCTATACTACTTGAACGATAGGTACACTTGTCTATAACTAGGGTACAATAGACTTAGAGTTTATTTAATCAAGTAGAAGTATAAAATACAGACATCACTACCTACCACCTTATAGGGATACAGAACTACCATTTGTACTCCAACAAGGGTAACCCCATATGCCTTGGTCTATGAAATAGAGGTTTTCCTTCCCATCTAGATGCAAATTCTATCTGCTAGGGTAATAAGAGAAAGCCAGTTGAGTAAGGCTGATTGGGTCAAAAGATATCATGCGCAATTGAATGCTATTAATGAAAAGAGAATGGATGCCTTGTACAAGATCCAAGGCTACTAACAAAGGCTAGTTAGGCATTTTAACATGAAGGTAAAGGATAAGGGTTTAATGGAAGGGAATTTAGTTCTGAAAGAGATTCGAGCCCTAGTCTATGACTTAAGAGGAAAGTTTAGAGCAAACTAGGCCAGACCGTATGTGCTAAAGAAGATTTTATCTAGAGAAAGTGCCATTCTTGTGGATGTGGATGAAAATGAGTTCTCCAATCCTTGCAATCTGGATCAGCTGAAAAGATATTTTGTCTAAGGATGACATCTGCATTTTTTTCTACTTATTTTTTTGTTCAGAGCAATGTAATCATAACTACATAGACCTAATTCTCCCTAAAAAATTGATAAAAAATGATGACAATTATGAGGGATATGTAGGTAGCTCGACTCGGGTGTGGTCTAAAGCATAGTATAAAAATATTTTGTTTGCATCACAATCTCATCTCCTCTTGCCTAATACATCATTCATTTGGTTTTTTGTCTAAACAAAAAATAAAATAAAATAAAGAAAAGAAGATGCTCGCTAAGTTCAAAACCCAAAAAGGCGGCTTAGGCAAAAATTAGAGCAAAAGTAAAGGTATCTTATATAATGATGATTAGATTTTACAAGAGCATACAATCCATCATCATAAAAAGGATAGCCTCTACCTATACCTATGGCTTATCTTGTGGTCATGTGAGCTTGTAGGCATGTACAAAATAGAAACCTGCAGCTAATATCTTAATGACTACCAAAAAGAAAATAAATAGACAGCTATCTCTGTCTAGGCAATTCTCCTCCTCCTCCTTATAGGATGAACATCGCCCTCAAAGTCAGACCCTGCCACAATCTCCTCAGTTGTCACAACCCTGATCCTAGTCTCTGTGTTCTTCTCCTCAACATTAATAGTCAAGGCACTCATAGTACCAGAACTGCTCCTCGCAGTCACTCTAATAGGCCTACTCTGGGCCCTAGTAAGTCCAGAACTGCTCTCCCCAATTATGCTTGAAACTTTCCTCTTAGAGCTAGTAGCTCCTAAATTACTCACTATAATCCTCCCTTGTGTCGAAGTTAATGCAACTGAAGCTCTCTTCTATACTTTAGCAACATCAGTCCTCCTCTATGCACTCACTGCTATAATCCTCCTTCATGCGACTATAGTAGTGTCACTTTAACGTCTAACTGCAGTCACAATCCTCTAAGTTACTGCCACTACAGTCTAGGTCACTATTGTAGCTTATAGTGTTGACCCTCATATAGAACCTCTAATCTCTCCTATAGGTCGGGTCACCTCTTTTGTCTTGGCAGCAGTCCCCTAATCACTAGTATCTCTAGCAACTACCTCTTTCGTCTTGTCCTCTATCTCCCTGAGCAAAGCAGCTTAGTGCTCTCTCTTAAATGGCTATGATAGTTTCAATTAACCAACTGCGGTACCTCTCAGTAGTACCAAAGCTAACCTCAGATCTCACTGCATGGAAACTCCTCATCCACCCTCCTTTGATAGCCCTGGCAATGAGAGTCGTGATCTGTGCATACTCTAGAAAAGGTACAACTAGGGGCATATCCTGAGTCTGACCCATTTATCATAAGACCCTTGTATCCTGATAAAATGATGTCAATGTTAAGCCCAATAGACAGACCACTTGATACCCATAGCTCATTGTCAAAAAAGACCTAATCCTATACCATTGGCAATGCCAAAGAATGTCATTTGGAGCAAGCTCTAACAATCATCCAATCCACTCTCGAACTGATCCCTGTCTCACTAAGATAAGCTACATTTGATATTGAATAGTTCTGTATAGGCTCCTAGCCTGAGAAGCAATCACCCTCAAGTGGTCCATCAACCATACCTGCAAAATAAATCAAAAATAAAAATCAAACACCTACAAAATACTCGTACTAGAAAGGGTAAGAACAAATAAATTTCTTTTTTCTCACCTGAAAAGACAACCGAAGATACAATCTATCTCTCTAAGCCTCGACCAAAACAATCGAGACTCATTAATGTCTCCACTAGTATTGCCCCAACCATGGAGCCATTCTTCTCTATTTGGAATACCAAGTTCGCCACTCTAGCATCCCCCCAACCAACAGACTTAAGAAATAGGTATCCGACAGTCAAGCAGAAAACCAAGGCACGCATCCTAAGCCTTTGTCTCCCTATATCACCTTGGTCAATGGAATCATGAAACTCCTCAATGATGGCAGTCATATTCACCTGCCCCTCTACCACCATCCAATTGGCTATGTCCTCTGGCAAAACTAAAAACTCTTGAAAAACTCTATAATGCCTAATTCTGAACTCTAGCACTATTAGAATTGCCTCTGGGTGTCTGCTGAGTATAGCACAGAACTCCTCAAATGTAGGGCATAGCTCCTCCAAGCCCATGTTGAATAAAAAAACCTAGGCCACCGGATCCCAAAATCAGAAGCATGCACCTCAAGAAGTCCTGATTCACTCAAACTCCTCTCAAAGCCACTATAACTGCAATCCCATGATACCCAAATTTATCTTATCTACTTTGTCAAGTTTCTTTATCCATATGTGCATATAATGACTAAAATACAGCTTTATGAATATGAAAAAGAAGCAAAAAAAGAATAAGAAAAGGTGAAAAACTGAGCAAAAGAAAAGAAAGTTGACAAATGGGTAGAGTTTTGGTTCTCAAATGAAAAATGGACAAATTTGCTTTAAAATTTCTGCCTATATATAGGCCTTAAGGTGTCACATCAAGGTAAAGTAAAAAAGCTGCTCAGCTAATGGCTCAACCACCAAGAAAGCCGACAGTACCACCACCCCTCTGCGCAACATCGCTGCCTTATCTAGTGTCAATTGCCCTCACAATGGTTGTCATTGCCTATATCTGCAGCTGCATCGCCATTCATCTCGGTGATATAGCCCTGTTTTGGAGTGTTTTGTTATGCTTGATCTACCATGGCTTAGTTTTCAGTCCCCACAAAGCAAAATTCAATAATTTTCTTTTCTTTTTGAGATAGAAAATTCGAAATAAAATTTTTTTAGAACATCTCATGACCAGAAACCATCAGGAACAACAAGAGAAATTAAGCCATAAATCAGCAAAACCAAGTCTTAAGACATATAACTAAATGTAAACTCACATCTATGGTATACATTCACCATTATCAAATGCAAACATGCATTTATAAAATAAGCATACAAGATAAAATAAAAGCATTAGAAGAGTGAAATCATGCATACACGACATGTGTCAATCATAGGCATAACATGAAAGTATATACATTAAGTGCATAGTCATAAGCAAATGCAGTATAATCATCTGAAAGGGAAAAGCAAAAAGAGGTCAGCATGAGCCTCCGTATTAGTAGCCTCATCACTATTGTCAATCCCCTCTCCTCTACCTCCAATGGGTATCCTCATCACTCTACCCCCTAGACTCTGATATGTTGAGACAGGTGAGTATACTACCCATGGCCTTCTCCATCCTCCGAGACATCCGATAAGTGTTTTGAGCAAATTCCCAAGCAATCTACATAAAAGAGTGTCAAATGTTTTGGATCTTTTCCAAAAAGCACAAATACAATAGAAACCCTACCCAAAATCCTTTCCAAATGTAGGGAAATCAAAGGAACAAAGACACACCTCAACACCAATGGGAACATCTCACACTCTAAGGCAAACAATATTGGGAACTATCCACATCCTCATAGTACCATCTGATCCATAATAGGCAATCTGGTCAAAGATATAGTACTCTGTATCCTAGCCCACTAAGCCTAAACTTTGGCTAGGGCTGGCAGCATGACTCACTCCTTGAGTATAGTATTGCCCTAGGAACTACTAGCACTAGGAGCCTCAAAAATAGTTAGGGGAATGCTCTCTCTCTCTTTCTCTCTCTCTCTCTCTCTCTTAATGGTAGGGGTAATGGAAGAGTGCCCACGTGGTGTAATCTTACGCATCAGAAACTGCTGGTAGAAATCATCATAGGGAAAGTGGTATGCATCCTTATCGATGAAAAGATCTAGAGTAACTTGGATATCTAAACTGAATCTCACATCCATTGGCAAAGAGCTAGGCACATGCCACAACCCTAATGTCTAAAAGCTCACCCTTTTGTCTAGATAGTACAAGCAAAAGTAAGGAGATCACAACAACACTCGTCTATAGGAAAGGCCCTCTATAAAATTCACAAAAGGAGCAAGCAATATACTCTCCCTAAAAGGCTTCATGATCAATAAGCATACCATAGCAAATAATAGCAAAAGAATGAAAAATAAGAGGAATACATGTTCCTCAGTCAACTGGTCAAAGAAGGCTCTAAATATCAAAATGTCATGTGAACAAGAGGAATCTTAGATCAACTCTGCCCATCTTTTCCCTGCTAGAAAGTCTTATACCCACTATTTGATCAACTGGAGGGAGGTAAATGAGAAGTACTCATATACCCATATTTGCAACACAAAGGCATTGAAAAGGAAGTCTCTCAGAAAATGAAAATTGCCATGGCTGTGACAAAAGATATAACCTAATGAGCATGATGCATACCTCCTAGATGCACCCACGAGATAGATCTATCATATCATGGTACATGGCACTAAAGACTGCACCTCCCCAATCATACTCTGCCCATCTATCTATTTGAACTAAGCTCTTCAAGATATTCAGATCCACCATATCTTTCATGTTATGGGTAAAATGTAGCCCATGATAACTAAAAGACATAGGCAAGGGAAGGTCTCATTTGGAATAAGATTTCTAAAAGATTGCCCTTTAGCTTCTTGTATAAGAGTGTGCGCTTGATGGTGGTGCTCTCCACAGAGGGGCAAAGCCAATCAATATAGTGATCTCTCTTTAGGCGTACTCATCTCTCCAATCATTGTATATATCAAGAGGCTGCACTCGAATCGGATCCTTGATATCATGTAAAGATCAAATGGGGTGCAGGTTACCTCCCCGCAAGACAAGTGAAAAATATTAGTGGTGTCCCACCACCTCCTGGCCAAAGCCTTTATCATGTTCATATTGATGCAATCAGGTGTCTTCAACTCCAAGAAGTTAATGAAGCCTGTTAATTCTAGAAAACTCCTAACAACACCTCCTGTGGTGATGCACTTGATCACCAAATCCAAGTTGCATTGTCCACCCCTATTCCAAAAATTTTTTATCCTACAACGGACCAATGGGCATAATATATGTATAATGCTAGACTAAAAAGGAAAAAGGATTCAAAGGGGGACAAATGAAACACTAATCACCACTAAGTGCATTAGTCAAGCCAAAAGGCATAACTAACCATTCATACAAACCATATTTTGTTTTAAAAGTAGTTTTCCATTCATCACCTTCCTTCATTCTAATTTGGTGATATCTACTTTTCAAATCAATTTTGCTAAAGATAGTGGAACCATGCAACTCATCAAGCATATCATCTAACCTAGGAATATGATGGCGATACTTTACCATAATGTTATTAATTGCACAGCAATCAACACACTTACACCAATAACCATCTTTCTTAGGTACTAGCAAAACGGGCACAACACATGGACTTATACTTTCTCTAATATATCCTTTAGCCAACAACTCCTTAACTTGCCTTTGAAGTTCTTTTGTTTCCTCAGGGTTACTTCTATAAGCTGGTCTATTTGGAATCAAAGCACCAAGAATAAAATTGATTTGATGCTTAATACCCCTAATGGGTGGTAATCCATTAGGTATCTCTTCAGGAAAGACATTCTCAAATTCTTATAAAAGAGAAACAAAAACACTAGGCAAAGAAACATTAAGGTCATTAGTGTTAAAATAAAGTACAAGTATACTTTTCTTTGAAAACCAAGCTTACCTAATATCACTTCTCTTTACATAAAAGCTCACATGTTTCTTTTTACTCTCAACAATTTCTTTTCCCTTATTTTTCTTACTCGAGCTCACTCTCTCGCTTTTCTCAAGATTTTTGCCGCTTCTTTCTTTTGCACTCTCTTTTTCTTTTGGCATCACTCACACTTTTTTCTTCATTCTTGTTTTCGCTCTCCTTTTGAATTCTTTTTAGCTCAATCTCAAAGATTTCTCTAGGTGAAAGTGGTGTAAGAGTTATCTTTCTTTCATCTTTCTCAAAAGTGTAGTGATAGGTGTAGCCATTATGCATCACCCTTCTATCAAATTGCCAAGGTCATCCCAATAATAGATGACTTGCTTGCATAGGCATAATATCAAATAAAATCTCATCATTATACCTGCCTATCTTGAAAACTACTAGAACTTGCCTTGTCACCCTAATTTCCCCATAATCATTAACCCATTTTAGTTTATAAGGGTGAGAATGCTTAGTAGAAGGTAACTCTAATTTCTCAACGAAAGTGGTGCTTGCTAAATTGGTTACACTACCCCCATCTATGATTACATCACAAACTCTATCTTTTACAAGGCATCTAGTTTGAAACAGATTTTCCCTTTGTTATATATTATCATCATATTGGATTTGCATGTTCAACGATCTCCTTGTGATAAGAGACCTCCCACATTTGGTTATGTCAGGTTGGTTGCCATCCTTTTCGTCACTTGCATCTTCAAGAGGTGGCGTTCTTTCTTTTTCAACTTCTTCTTCACTAGTTGAATAGTACTCCCCATCAAGCATGATCATTATTCTTTTATTTGGACAATCCTTATTGTAGTGACCTACACATTGACATTTAAAGCATATAATATTTCTAGAATTAGAAGGCGTAGCTGTACCTTTGTCCTTGCTTGGGATGGGCCTATTTGGAGCTTCCTTGGAATTGGTTCTAGGCTTGGATGAAAAAGCCTTGTCAACTTTTCTCCAATTTGATTTGAATGTTGCATTGTAGGAGGTAGATAGCCAATTCATACTCCTCTTCTTCAATTGCTTCTCAACCTTTAAAGTAAGATGAAGCAAATCTTTAAGCTTCATATATGGTTGCAACTCAACCACATTTGCAATCTCCTTATTTAACCCATTGAGGAACCTTTCCATTGTAGCCTCATTATCTTCTTCCACATTTGCTCGAATCATGGCTACCTGCATCTTTTTGTAGTATTCCTCAACACTTTTGGCCCTTGAGATAGGTTTTGAAGATGATTGTACAGCTCCCTATAGTAGTGGCTTGGTACAAATCTCCTTCTCATGATTGCCTTTAAGTCCTTCCATTCTTTTATAAGTCTTTCTCTATTTCTTCTCCTCTTTTGCTTGGTATCATCCCACCAAGTAATGGCATATCCATCGAATATAGCCACATCAAGCTTCAACTTCTTGGATTTAGTGTAGTTATGATAATCAAACACCAACTCAATCTTCTTTTCCCAATCCAAGTATGCTTCAAGATTTATTCTTCAATGGAATTTTCAATTTTATTCTTCCATTGTTATTATCTTGTTTAGCTCTTGGCCTTACTTCTTCTTCCTCTTCATTATCACCAAGGGACTCAGTTTCATCCTCATCTTCATGCCAAACTCTACTTTGGATTCACCTAACTTGCCTAGGAGCATTGTGATATGAACCCTAAGTATATTAAACTTGAGACCCAATTATCTTTATGCTTGGAAGCAACTCCTTGGAAAGCTAAATTAGATTTTTCCCAAGTCTATGATCCAAATCCAACCTGTGATAGAGCACCTTGGAATATGATCACCTTTGGATGATGATCTTCATGACACAATACCAACTCATGAAAGAGAAGTTTGGAATAAATACGCATAAAGTAATTAACTATGATTGTATGAACTTGATTCAAGCAAGAATCAAACCAAGAGATCACACTCTTAAGAAAACTGAATTTTATTGATCATAACTTAACTTAATTTTACATGAATGGTTAAGTTTATATAGATGCTCAACCCTAAATTAGAAATAGCTAAGGATTAGGAAATCTTCCAATATAAGGATTGAAAATTCCTAATTAGAAACTAATTCCTGAATTTCTAAAACAAGTTAGCAATCCTTCATATACAAGAGAAGCTATTTCCTAACTAGAAACTGAAATCTAATTAATTAAACTATAAAATTCGGATGGGCCTTTGACCTAACATAAAATAGGTCCAAAACTAATTAAAACATGAAAATAAAGTAGTTTAAATAACTCTTGGGCTATATACATAACATAGGTAGCCTAAACACTAAATAAAACATGATAAATTGAATTTGAAAAGCCCAAATAAGGAGGGTACAATTTGAATGAAGAATGGCAGCCTTGTAAACACTTGAATATATTAGGCCCAAGCACATTGGAATGTAATTTGGCCTCTTCATCTTGACATTGGGCTTGAATATATTGATTAAGTCCTTGAAACTTCCTTGAATATAATTGGATCCATATGCAAAGCTCATAATCCAAATATCCTTGATTGGTTTATAGGAAACTTCATACAATCTTATTTTCTTCTTGAATGATCCATTAATCATGCACAATGGTTGTATTGCATGCCTTTGTAAGCTATCTTGATAGAAATGACAACCTTGAAGAATCTTCTTGAAATCTTTATCATACATGTATTTGTGAGCTTCTTGTAAGGTATATGAATTCTCATCACATTGGGTGGTTGTCCCCTTGTAACTAAAACTTCTAGACTTTCGATCCTTTCATTGCTTCTTTGCTCCATTTGATCCAATCTATCATTGGTCCTTCTCTCAATAGCTTGGAGTAAGTCATGCAGGGCTTGGAATTTATCTAGTTCCCCATGTGGATTCCCTTGGGTTCTACTCATCTTTTAGCTAAAAAACAAAGTTAGTGAAGTAGAGAATAGTTTCCTTGCTTCACTCCCTCACATGTTTCACTCAAGTAGTTTTAATAATCAAGTTTACTCGTATTTAGTTTTACACTTAATCAATGGCTTTTCTCTATATGTGCTCACACTTAACCTTTTGCCACTCAATTTCTTACCAAGATTAGTTGCCAAAATCAAATTAATACAATTTTTTTTTTTACTAAATTACAATGTGAATTAAATTTCAAAGTTTAAAGAGTCAATGAAATAAGAACTAGAAATAAGAAATCCTAATGACACTAGGAAAATGAAAAATCCTAATTGGACTAGGAAACAAGAATTAGAATTTGACTCAAAAAACTAAAATTAGAAATCATAATTGAAGTTGGAAAACAAAAGTTGAAATCCTAATAGAACTAGGAAAACAATATAGGAATCCTGATGGGATTAGGAAATCTAATAAGACACAAATAAGGATTGAAATTAATTAAATATAAAGAGAAAACCAAAACGAATAAGGAAATAAGAAATCAGAATGAAAATAAGATTAGAAAAGTCAAACCAAAATTTGGAAAGAAGTAGGAAACTAATCCTAGCTTATTTTAGAAGGATGCTTAGACTTTGGTCAAACTCCTTGTAAAATGCTGAAATCTTTGATTCTCCTTGTATAATCTTGAAAATCAACTTCTTTCTTTGTCTTCTTCACACTAGGAACTAAATAACTTCTACAATACTCCAAAAAGTTAGATTTCAACACTTTTTGCTTCTTCTTTTCTTTTTGGATGAATTTTCCTTCTTTTTTTTTTTGCTTTTTTTAAATTATGATTTTCTTTACTCTTCTTCTTCTTCTTCTTTTTTTTTTTTTTTTTTAAGTTCAATTACAGCAAGTAATTTTAAGGACAAATACTGAAGATTAACAAGATAAATTGAAGATCAAGTACAAAAATCCAAACCAAATTGGAGTTGACAATTTAGGAGTTGATTCCTTCCTTCTTAACCTCTTGAATTTGAATGATTGCAAGTATGACCTTCCAACACTTGATTTTTGATGAAACACAAAGAACAGAAAAAGGAACAAAAATAATACGAAAAGGTAGGAAACAAAGAGACAAACTAAAGAAGATGATAACAAGACACTAACAAAGGTAGGCAATTTTAGGATTTTTTTTTTTTAATTTCAGACCTAAAACAATAGCAAACAAAATTAACAAAGTGAAAACAAAGGAATTTAACAAAAAGGAAAACAAACAAAAAGAAGAAAAAAAATGGAAAAAAATAAAAAAAATGGAGAATACAAACAAAACGGAAAAGATATAACCTGATTTAGAGCCTAAGCTCTGATACTAAACTGATACGAACTCCAAGTATATTAAACTTGAGACCTAAGACCTTTACGCTTGGAAGCAATTTCTTGAAAAGCTAAATCAGATTTTTCCCAAATCCGCTACCCAATTCCAACCCGTGGTAGAGCACCTTGGAATATGATCACCTTTGGATAATGATCTCTGCAACACAATATCAACTCATGAAAGAGAACCTTCGAATAAATGAGTACAAAGTAAAATAAAAAACAAGAGACAAGACTCTTAAGAAAAATTGAATTTTTATTTATCAAAATCTAACTCCATTTTATATGAATGGTTGAGTTTATATAAATGCTTAATCCTAAATTGGAATAAAACATAGACTAGGAAATCTTTTCTAAATAAGAATTAAAATTTTCTAGTTAGAAATTGATTCCTAGAAAACTAATAATTATAGGTTCAACCCTAAATTGGAATAAAATATAGACTAGGGAATCTTCCTAAACAATGATTGAAGTTTCCTAGTTACAAATTGATTCCTAAACAAGAAATAAATCTAAACTCATTTTGGGCTTTAAACCTAACATAAATAGACCCAAAACTCACTAATTACACATTCAAACTTAATTTAATTAAACTTGGGCTTATATCATATTGATAGGAGCCCAAAAACATCAAAAACAAAACTAAAGGCCTAGGTACATGCTCATGCTTTGGCTTTCATCCACTTGAATCATTGTCACCAAACTTTGATTTAAGTCTTGAATCCCCATTTTGATGAATGATTCATTTTTGCATTATTGAATTGTGGCAAGATCATCCCACAAGCCTTGAATCATCCCATTTAGTATTTCCTTGAATTTCTTCATTCTTGCTCTTGTAATGGAATCATTGGGAAGTTGAATTGGATCCTTGCCTTTGTATGGTTCGTTGTTTGCATCAGATGCCGATCTCTATGGTTTCTGCTTAAGCAACTTTCAGTGTGAGTAGAAGTGAGCAAAATCAAACTGAAAACTGAAAAATTCAAATCGAATTGACTGGTTTGGTTTGATTTTTTTGAGGATTTCAGTTTAGTTCTATTTTTAAAATACTAAACCAAATTAATTTTGGTTTGATTCAATTTTTCCAAAAATTTTTGGTTTGAATTGAACAGATCGAAATTTTAAATTATATATATATATATATATATATATATATATATATATATATATATATATATATATATATATATATATATATATATATATATATATATATATATATATATATATATATATATATATATATATATAATTTGATTTTAGTTCAGTTTGTATAAAATAAAGATTTGATTTATTTGGTTTTTCAATTCGATTCGATTTTAAACCGAATCGACTGTTTGCACCCATAAATGTGGGTGGTAAAATATTAATTGAACAATGTTCCAATCTCTCCCCCGAGTAATTGGAGGCTCAATTATGCATTGATGATCGGACAATGGCAAATTTATGGACTCAAGAAAATCTTAGGGCATCAAATAATGAAGTGTATAACATCTCAACGGATGGGACAAATACAGTTAGAACCATTGATGACAATTGAGGTAAGTAAGCGCGAATTTAATAAAAATAAGCGAATTGCATAAATTTTGATTCTTTGACCCCAAGAGGATACGTAAACAGTTTAATTTAAAAAAAATAATTCTAAGCTTTTTTTAATCTATTATTAAAATCATTAATTACTATAAAAAATTATAAATGACCTTTATTTATTTATCTATTTATTTTTTAGTTAATTATTACATTTTTAAATCATTCAATCAATATATGTGTGTGTGTGTGTGTGTTTGTGTGTGTGTGTGTGTATATATATATATATACACACATGCATTATATATATAGACACATGCATAATACACACACACACACACACACACATATATACACACACACACACACACATATATATATATACACACACACACACAGATACATACATACATATATATATATATATATATATATATATATATATATATATATATATATATATATATATATATATATATATATATATATGTATACACATACACACATACATATATATATATACACACATATATATGTATGTGTACACACACACATATATATATATTAAAATAATTATTTTCAAGGTAGCTTAAAATTTAAAAGAATTTAAAATTTTAATACTACATTAATATTTTAATTTTTAAATAAAAACAATATTAACTACACAATTCTTCATATTTATTTTTATAATTTTTTAAATTATTCAAACTAGAACCGAAACTACTGGAGGGTTTGAGGGCTGATTAATAGATGATATTTACCCTATGTTTGGATTGAGAGAAAATAAGAGAGGAAAGAAAAAATAGATAGAAAATAAAGAAGAAAAGTAACTTTCCTCTGTTTGGAAAAGGGAGGAAAATAAAGAAAGAAAAGAAAATAAATACTCTCTCCATTATAAAAAAAATGACCTTTAAAAAGTTAGTTTTATTCATAAATAAGTGGTCATTTAGCGATCCAATAAAAAAATATGGTAAAATGACTAATTTACCATTATATTTCTCAAGTATGAGAGATATTTTCATAATTTATATTATAATTAATAGAGATTTTTTTGATAACTTATGATAAAATTATTATTATATTAAAAATATTAATTTTTTAATAGTCATTTTTTTCTTAATGGATGAAGTATTATTTTACTCTATTTTTTTCTTTCCAAATTGGCGAGAAAATAAAGAAGAAAAGATAAAGAGGGAATCTTCTTTCTTATTATCCAAACGAAAGAATGGAAAATAAAGAAAAGGAAAATAACCCTCTTTATTTTCTTTCCTCTCTAAAATAGGGTGGTTAGAGCTAAATCCGACCGGATGTCTGGTAGGAGGGTATAAGTTTGAAATTGGAATTGCATATTTCTTATAGGTTCTGATCTTATTTCTAGGAGTGGTTGATATCCTTATGGCGATCTATACTGTCAGTCGTATATAATTGGATCTGTTTGGATTATTTTAGATTTTTTTGATATGAACCCAATATTAACTGAAATAACCAAAATTTACAAAACTTTAAATTGAATCTAACCAAAATATGAAATTAAGCAAATCGTATAGACCGAATTTATTAAATTCGATTTACGACCTTTAGGCAAAAGATCGAACAGTACAAGCACAAATTCAGGTCATCGACATTGTTGGAACTACCCAGTGCTATTGGACGATGTAACGTTCGTGGTTTCAGCGCAGTTATCGCAAACTTTTGCACAGGAATTGAGGAACTGGGGAAAGTAGATTGCCCATTATATCCTTGCCCAGATTCAACCTCAAGTTGTATCTTTCCAATTACAGGTTTGCTTAGTTTCTTTCGTGGATTTCTCTCTTAGATTAATAATATTAATTTATCAGTTCTTCAATTTTTTGGACTACCGAGCTAGAAATCTGACAGCTCCTATAGCTGTTTACAGCTGCGGAAAAGTTTCATCGGCTACTGGTCTTACAGCTTCTGTGATACGAGATAGCACCTCGGTAATTTCTTGATGGTGTTATTGACTTATTGTTTCATTTATTGATTTTTGGTGGAAACTTGGTGATAATATTTTTCTTTGTCCCCTCTCAGAATGCAAATTTTCTGACTTCAAATCATAGATCTGTGGCATGTGGCATGAATTTTATATTTAAGGAGGAGCTATGGTTTGGGCAGATGGAGGATGAGGTTGACAAAATGAGACCAGATGACGGGTAATTTATGCTAGGATAGAAAAGGCCACTTTCTCCATGTTTCATATTTTTGGATTTATAAGTTTTCAATTATGTGGTTCAGGGTTGCTATTCTTGAAGCTATCCTCCATCAGGACGCTATGATGATCTTAAGGTCAACAGTTATGTTTTCTATTTTTTTTTATCGAGTTCTTTTATGCATAATTATGATTCCTAGCAGGAAATTAAAAAAATTATTTACCTTTCAGACTGCACGGGAAAATATTGATTTGCAATTTACTTGTAAACCAAAAATGTTTAACAACTTGGCCCTGAAGGAAGTGGACTTTTTCCATTATTTCATATTGTCTGCATAAAGCTATTTATTGGATTGTCAAGTGGAATTTTTAGATAAAAGTAATAGTTTTTAATTAATACTGCTTCATTTCATGGAACTAAGCAATGTTTTTGCACTATGGAAAAGCTCATTATAATTCCTTACTCATCAGAACAACATACAAAATTTTCCTGATGCAGATTGTAGCTAGCCATATGATAAAGGTTCATGCATCTGTTGACACAACTTCAGTTGATAATAGAGCTTCTAAAGAAGAGAGTTGGCTGAAGAGGTATGTGTGCTTTGAAGTAGCTCGGTCTTACACTCTCATTAATCTTCCTTTTATCAAATATTGGTGAAATAATAAATGCTATGGGTTGTGACTGCTGCGGATATATAAAATATTGATCCATGCCTGTCTGAGATTGCATCCAATGGACTGCAAAATGAGTATGTCCGATTCAGACAGGTATTGTTACCACTTAATAATGTAACAAAGTATAGACCTTTCATAAGTTTTATCCCGTCCGTAATTAACTCAACATGCTGGATTCATACTTATCTGTTTGGTGTTAGACTTACAAAACCTGATGTATTCCATCAAATTCTGATCTCATTTAGTGAGCTCTTTTGATGAACAATGGGGGGGCAGTAGGATGAAACTCCATTGAAGTGAAAATTTTCCAATTGGATTATCTATAATTTTTTCCCTTAAATGTTATGGAGAATTTAGGGTTACCATTCACCTAATTTCCGCCTTAGTTAAATGCTTTGCGGTGACATCCTGTTGCTTGCCATAGTTATTAAAAGGCGCAAGGCACATAAAGGCGTGCGCCTATAGACATAAGGCGCAAAAATAAAAAAATTGTTACTAACAAGCTTATATAATAATATGACCATTAGTACTTAAAACACGTAACTTATGACCAAAACAAACAAAATAAACACACAGAAAATTTAGCAATAAAGGTTTCTAATGCAAAAAACATAAGGTTCCTACTTTCTAATCCTACTAATATTAAAAAAGCATCCATGCTAAAGACACTTATCAATTACTATAGCACAATTAATCATCATCAAGCTCAATACTATCTTCTTCTTCATCATCATCATCAAATTTAAGTTGATTATTTCCAATTTCTTGGTTGGTTGGAAGAAATAGTCAAGAGATGATCAGCTTCTTGTCTTCTTCTAATCTTCTTTCCAATTTTTTTTTTCTTTTATCTTGACGGAAAAATATCCACTTCTTCTCTTTCTTTTTTTCTTTGTGAGAGCAACATTCTTTCTTTTTTGTTTTTTATCAATAGAGGCAAGAAGTTGCCTAATTCTTTTTCTTTTCATCTTCTTTTATTTATTTCTTCTTTTTTTATCGAAATTGTTGGCTATTGGCAAGTCTATCATTGGTTATTTTAAGGTTTAAATGAAAGGCTCATATCATTCAGCCCTTTTGTTTTGAAAAAGAATAAAAAATACACATAAAAAGAGCTATTTGTAACAAAGGCGTGCTTACCTATAGCCCAAGGCGCACCAAGGCATGCGCCCGCCTTTGGCATTTAGGGCCCTAGGGGATGCACCTGGTGCGCCTCACTTCTCAGGCACGCCTTTAACAACTATGCTACTTGCATTGCCTTTGCAACAGCAACAGTTATAAGTCATGAAAGTTTTTATGTAATCCTTATTGCCTTTATTTTACTTGGCTTGAGCATTGTACTTGACTTACATTCTGCAAGATTCAATAATTCACTCTACTTATTGCAATCCCATTTTTTCCCTTCCAAGGCTTTTTTTTTTTTATCGTGTAAATCTTTTTTTTTTTTGCACTGATTTTTATTGAGTAAATCTATCCACCAAGTTTGACTTTAGCATTGGATAGTTGAATAATTTTTTTTTTTTAATTCATTTGGAAATTTCATATAAGACTATATTATTAAAATGACCATGTCCATTTGCCAATACTGTTTGTTGATAATATATCAATCAATGTTAGTTGATAATATGATGATTTGTTTAGGACACAGGGAAGCGGGCAAATGAAACTAGAGAGACTGCTCTAGTACCTATAGTTCGAGGCAGCTTGAAGCTATCATAAGGTTGAGTGAGGCTCTTGCTAAGATGAAATTGTAACTATCAGATTAAAACAGACGTATTGAATGATTGCTAAGCATATGGTCAACATACATGGGGATTAGAGTATGAATAAATTAATTGTTTATTAATGTAAAGAAAGTGGAATGCATTTGACTTGCCTAGAGTAATTCCTGGAGGCCTATTTGTGCATTGTACTTTGGATTTCTTTTGCAATTCTCGTGAATGCTTATCTTTTTGGAAATTTTTCTCAAATGATTGGTAATGATTATTTCATCTGGAAATAGAACACTGATTTTGAATTCTCAGGAGACCATAAGGCATTCTATGAAATTTGAATTGCTTCATGATATGATTAATAGTCTCTTATTATATTGGTTTTGAATATCACAATAATAGTAGCATCCTATAATGATCTACAGGTAATTCATTGCCTGGGGATGTTCTGAACCTTTTTTTTTTTTTTTAAAATATTCCCTGACCTTGTTAAGATGTAAACTTAAGAACTATAAAGTAAAACGCTTGAACTTCAGATATGCAACTCATATTTAGACCTGATCACCCGAATGATATTCTTGTTGAAGCCATATTTTCTCTTTGGCTTCAGCTGGCTTTCTCTGAGATTGTACTTTTTGGCTGACTAATTTAATGTTGTTAGGTATAATGGTGAAATTAAGGGTGACAATTTTAAAATCAAACTGTAGATATTTCGATTTAATGGAAAGGGATGCGCTTAGGAATTTGTTTTAAAGATATGCAAAAAAGAACTCTAAAGGTTTTTGTTGCTGCGTTTTCAGGTTGCTGAAATAGCTAAGGAACATTGAATTTGGTCAGAATCCTTCTTCTGGCTCTTGGAATTGCAAGGCTTGTGATTTTCTGTTTCCCTATTTTCCTGTTTGGTTGCTGAAGCACTTAACTGGATTTCAAGGTAAATAAATCAATTTCGTTACCTAATTGCATTTGTAATATTCTCTTTTTCTATTCAATCAATTGGGTTTTTTTCTATTCTGAGATACTCGACTACTCTTTATCTCATCTCTCTCTCTCTCTCTCTCTGGCTCTCTTGATGGGTTTCTTTTTCTTTTTCCTGCCATTTTAGTTTGTTGTTAATTTTTTTTCCCTATTTTTCTGTTCAGTTGCCAAAGCACTTAACCAGTTGTTTTTGTTGCTGCATTTGGTAGCAGCATCGAATCTGGTTGTAAAATCCTTCTTGCTCTTGGAATTGCTAGGTAAATATTTGTTTGGATAAACTTAAATTTGTCCTTTTTCTATTATTTAGCTCTGTTTTTCTGTACTTAATGCCTTCTAATTGCACCTTTTAATTGTTGCTTTTAATCATTGATTTGTTGTTAATTTATTATTTATTTATTTTAATTAAAATTTGTTCCTTTTTTTTTTTCTTCTGGTAATTAGTTATGTTTTTTCTGTACTTAAATGGATGTCTTAGAATTTAAAAATTTATAGTTGTCATGGAAGTGTTTTTTTAGATGATATACTGTCAGCGGCCAGATTTCTGGTTCCGGGTGGGTAGCCCTTGCACTGCTTTCCAACAGTAAGTTAGGGGAAGACGAATTAGGCCGAAGTCCAAAATGGAGAACGGAGTCCTACCTAGTTTTTAAAAACTAGGAAAAATATAGGTGATTAGGATTTCTTGCTTCTTACTTAACCACTTTACTAAGAGATTCGGGTAAGGAAGTTAGGTAGGGAGTTGGAGAGGTGTTAGGTACCTAAGCCTGCCCAGTTGAGGCTGGTTTTCACTAACTGGTTAAACTTAATTTAGGATCTAGTTGGGTTCAATGGGCATTATCACCATGACATTTATATCACATATTTGCAGTTCAAACAATAATAGCAAACTATACAATATTCAAAATAACAATTAAAGAGCAATTAAACAATCAAACAATAGTAAACAAAATTAATTTGAGCACCAGCTGTTCGAATTATCAGTTTTCATGCCAAATAAACTATTAATTAAAATTACCAACTTGTCTAATTAATTCATTAAAAATCATCTAATGTTGTAAACCTAATTACTAGAGGGAAGGGTTTTAATCGTCATTACAGACATATTAAAAGATAAACGAAACAAAAACTAAAAGAAAATTAAATAGAATAAAAACGAAAATGGGTCAAAAATCATGCATTTGGCCCATGCTCCCCATGGATGGGGCACAGGCCTTCTAGGCAGGTTCTCTGTTTTGCACTTTTTCTGATTTTATCCATTTTTAATCCTTAATTGCTTCTTTTGGATGGTCTGGATTATGTTCAAAAGCCAAACAATTGTTAGAAGCATATTATAAGAAAATTAGATTGATGAATGAAAGGAATAAAATATAAATAAATAGAATTATAAGAAAATCCAAGCTCACTAGCTATCCCTTTGGGTTTCAGTCCATGAGGGATCTGAAAGCATTGGAAATTCTTGGTTTTGAATTTTAGCCCTCAATGGCTGTAATATGATCTTTACCTTTTCTTGTCCCAAGAATCGTTCACAAAGTTCAGTTCCTAAGTTCTTGGAGAAATACAATGTAGTATCAATTTTTAATATCAATTAAAAAGATCCTCTCTCACTTTTATCACTCTATCCTAAGTTCTTGGAGAAATGCAATTTAGTTTCAATTTTTAAGATCAATTAAAAAGATCCTCTCTCTCACTTTTGTCGCTCTATCTTTCAGATTAGCATAATCTCTTCCCAATTTTCCTGCAACGCCATCTGCCTTGAAGAGCAACTTAAGTCCTCTATTTATGGGCCAAGCCCTTTACTATTTAGGAAGAAATCTAGACTTCCTATTCAGAAAAACTTTTAATTAGGAAAATATTTTGTTTTTCAATTAGGAAGTATTATTTTACCGAATCATCTCTTCCTAAGTAGGATTCGAGCTGATTAGGAAGAGGATAAATCGGAAAAATTGCCAAAATAGGAAGCTGTGCGAATATGCACTGCCTGTGTCTCATGCGAGGCAGCATGAAGAACAGATGGGCCCAGAGCACGCGCCTTATGGCCTAGGCCTGCTCTCCCCCTTGGCAACCCGAATTTCGGATCTTCGCGATTTTTGAGCATTCCACTTTCTGGTTTAGTTTTTACCCTCCAACAACCTTAGATCCACGACTTGTGAACTCATCTTTTGATAGAAAAGGTTCTTGTCTTCCTCATAGGGCTTCAGGGTCAAAAATTAGGCATTCACAATATCAGCAATTGGTAAGTTCTAACAACATTGCTTGGTGTATATGACTAAATGAATTATATCAACTAGCACAGATCGTGATGAGAATGTAGTTATTTGTAAACAATCATCTTAAGTTGGAGGTGGCCACTAATAACTGATATTAAGGGAATTGAAATTCTATTTTAATTGTATACTCAAGCTTAAACTCTGACATTTAAAACTAATAGGAAAGAGAAGATGGAAGTTATGTGATGATGAATGTTGTCACTATCTTGGTCTGTTTTTATTTGGTGAAGAAAAGGATTTAGTGATGATTCTGCAAGGTTTCGTTTAATGAAATCATAGGAAAATTATGTACTGAAAGACCTATGCCTCAAAATTTTCAGATTTATGATATAAATTTTTGGTATAACAAACTAGCAACAGATAGGCAAGTTGATAAAATGTAGGATAATTCAACATGTAGTTGTAGCTTTTCGTACTTCTTTATAATGTTTATTCCAGTTTTTCTTTCCATTTTCTTTAATAGCAATGTCAGTCATGATCTTTGATCTTAGAATAAAAATACAAGTTTTTCCTTCCACAATCTTCGGTATCAAAATTATGTTCAATGCAGTGAAAATGTTATTCCTTTCTTTCCCGTACAAAAGTACTTTAAAGCAAACCAAGCCAATTGAATGTTGGGACTTGAATGTTGTGGTTGGATAAGAAATTGAAATCTAATTAAGCTCATCAATTGATTAGGACATCTGCATAAAATAGTTATTTTCTAATCATGTTGGCTCAAGATTTTGAAGAGCAAAAAGTGCTTATTTGTCATGTTTAGTATTATTTATTATAACCATAAACTGATTTGTTGATTATAAAACAAGGTTGATATTAGACGATAACAATAATAGCCTGGTAATTGACCAAATGGTATTTAGAATTAGAGTTGTTAGTTGAGGGATTAAAAGGTTTGATTATTTCCTGGCATGTGATAATGTATTGCTATTAAGAATTCACTGGCCTTCTTGGAAATAATGTAAACTGACTAGATCTATGAATTACTTTAGGCTTGAGATGCTGCAAGAAAAACAATGTTTAATTGTCCATTAGTGTCTTATAATGACATTTTTCATTTATAATGATGAAAATCGATTCAAAGGGGGACAACATACGTGATTTAACTAATCCAAAACATTTGCTTATTCTGAACCAGCTTTAAAAGTGTGAACACATAAGATTTTTTTCACCTTTAGACTTACCCTGGAAGAATACCTATCATCAATAGACAACAAACAATTTAGTGGTTTACAATTTTTAGTTTAAGGAAAGATTCTGATTAGATGGATTCTAGAACTTTAAAAAATGACTAATAAATCTAATTATTGATAGAATATACATGGTGTGGCAAAAATCATTCACAGCTACTTTATGGTATCAGAGCCTCTCTCCTAGATATTTTTTTTTTCTCATGGCTACCATGAGTTCCTCTTCAACTTCTTCTACTACATCTGCTGCTCATCCGTCTTTTGGTGTGTCTAATATTCAAAACTTTGTTAGCGAAATTCTCAATTATATAAATTATCTTCTTTGGCAGGCCATGATCATCCCTGTTTTTACAGGTTATGATGTTTATGACCATATTGATGGTCCTAGTGAGTGCCCAGCCCAAACTATCAATAATGATGATGGTTCCTCCTCTCCTAATCCTGCGTATTTCCTTTGGCGTCGCATTGGTGCTCTCATTTTGTCGTGGATTCAAGTGGCAGTTTCATCTGACATTCTCCGTTCTCTTCTTAAGTCAAATATCCAACTTAATGCCTGCCAGGTTTGGCTGTCGATCGAACAATTATGTAAGGATCAAGCCTATTCTCATTTGTTACAATTCAAATCAGAGTTTTATAATACTACCAACGACAAATCCTCCATTGATGTATATCTTCAAAAATTCAAATCGATTTGTGATTCCTTAATCTTTATTGATCATAATCTGTTCGAGTTTGATATGGTTTTGCAAATTCTTGATGGTCTTCCCCAAGAGTATGAGAGTGTTCTTGTTAATCTTCGATCCAAGCGTCCTCCTTCATTTATTGATGTTTGTACTGATTTGTATCTTCATGAGATTCACCTAGCAAAATTAAATTGAAATTCCAAATCTGCAATTGCTACTGCCTTTGTTGCTGCCACTCAAGTCTTCTTCTACTCGTCTTCAATCAATAATATATTCAAGCTCTACTCTTGCCATTCACTCTAATGGTTATCAATCCAATTATCATCATGGTAGAGGCTGTGGTTGTGGTCACTATAACCATGGTTATCACCACCAAGGCTATAATTCTTCCCATTATCCATGTCAGCATCCTTCCTATAATTCTTCTTTTTCCTATTCTTCAAATGGTTCACAACCATCCATGCCTGGAATTCTTGGTCCTTGTCCTACTTCGTTTGTCCAATGTCAGTTTGTAATGATTTTAATCATACTACTATAGATCGTCCTTTCTTAACTTGTTCCACTAACATTCCCCATTCTCATCCACTGCTGGTACTGAACCTATAGCAAGGCTTATAATGCTATGCAACTTCAAGAACCACCTCCTAATTCATGGCTATCTACACTGGGGCTACGGCCCACATGAAATCTTCAACTGGTGATTTATTTTCTTCCTCCAAATATCGAGGTTGTGATACTGTAATGTTTGGTGATGAGTATTGTCATTCTATTTCCTTTTCTGTTGTTTCTCAAATTTCTACTCCCTCTAAGGGTCTTGTTTTAAGTAATGTTTTAGTTGTTCCTACAGTCAAATATAATCTTGTTTCTGTTAAGTGTTTTACAAAAGATAATTCTTGTTCTATCGAATTTGATCCATTTGGTTTTTCTGTGAAGGATTTGCAGACCAAGAGGCCAATATTGTGTTGCAGTAATCCTAATGATTTTTACTACTTTTTGCCATTGTTGCCTCTGCATTTCAGTCCATGAAATCGTCATTGTTTTGCTTCCTCCAACTTTCCCGTTGAACTTTGGCATCGTTGTTTAGGCCATTTGAGTCCTATTGTTTCTTAAGTTTCTTAAGAATCATAATATTTATAGTTTAAATAGGTGATCTGATTTCCATTGTAATGCTTGTAAGATTGGAAAAGCTATTCGGTTACCATTTAATAACATCCATGATCGAGCTTTATTTCCTTTTCAATTAGTTCATTCAGATGTATGCTCATGTTTCTTCTCCCTCTGGTTTTAAGTATTATGTTCTCTTTCTGGATGATTTTTCCCGGTTTGTTTGGTTGTTTTCATTAAAACAAAAATATCAAGTTTATGACAAGTTTATTGAATTTTATCAAATTATTCATATTTATTTTGGTCAAGATATTAAATATCTATAAAGTGATGCTGGTGGTGAGTACACAAGTAAAAAATTTAAGGATTTTGTAGTTTCTAAAGGTATTCATTTACAATTGTCTTGTCCACATACCCTTCAACAAAATGGGGCAGCAGAACGAATGCACAAAACATTTTTAAATATGGTTCGTACTTTATTGTTTCAAGCATCTCTTCTGTCTGCATTTTAGGTGGAAGGCTTGTGCTTTTTTTTTTTTTCCCTATTAAATCGGTTACCCAAATTGCATCAAAAATCGCCATTTGCGATGCTGTATAATTGGTTGCTTGATCATCAAATGATTCGGGTTTTTGGTTGCTTGTGTTACCCATATATCCAGGCCTAACACAAACTAGCTCCCCGAACCAACCCCTGTATATTTTTGGGTTATCTTTCAAATTACAAAGGGTATTGTTGTTATGATCTTTTAACCCATAAAATCATTATTTCCAGATATGTAACATTTGTGGAGTCTATTTTTCCATATTCCTTATCTGATGGGAATTATATCTTTATCTCTTCTCCTCCTCAATTTTAATCACCTTTACTTTCTGCATCATCTACTTTACCCTTAGCCTTATCTCATTTAAAAGATCAACTCTTATCTTTACCCAACTCTTGTACCTTATCCAATATCAACTCCTCACCTGTATCTACTACTACTTTTTAGCCTTTATCTTATGAAAATGATAATCATCAGCCTTTATCTCATTCTCCCTCCATTTCATATCATGATAATCACCAACCTTCTTCAACATTATCACTAATCCAAACTTGTAAAAGACATCATCATTATAATCCTTTCTATAGTAAAGCCAGCGATACAAATTTAGCCTCCATTCAATTGAAACATTGGTCTTCTCCTTCATAACCAGCACCTGAAATTCCTCCAAACCCAACGACCACAACTGACTAGACCAACTCACCTGACTCACTCCATGATAACTAGAACAAACATTGGTAACACTAAGCCCAAGACTTTTACTAGTTATGTTGCTGTCACCTCACCTACTCCTATAACCCAAACACAAACTCAAATATTACCTGAAACCACCTCCTATGCACAAGCACATAAGTATGAGGAATGGCGTGATGCAATGATGATTGAATATAATGCTTTTTTTTCAAAACAATACTTGGACTCTTGTTCCATGTCTAGCTCACTCAAATGTTGTGGGAAGTAAATGGGTCTTCAAGGTCAAACTTAAATCTGATGGTAGTTTGGAATGGTACAAGGCTCGTTTGGTTGCTCAAGGATACAATTAATAGCATGGTGTGGACTATGATGAGACTTATAGTCCTGTTGTAAAATCGATAACGATCTACATTGTTTTATCTCTTGCAACGTCTTGTTAGTGGCCAATTCATCAACTCGATGTCAAAAATGCCTTTTTCAATGGCATATTGACAGAGGAGGTGTACATGTAGCTACCTCAAGTATTTTGGCACCTAATCACCTTCACCATTAGCCACTTTATGGTTTGAAGCAGGCGCTAAGGGCATGGTTTCATCGATTTCAAACCTTCTTACTTTCAATTGGTTTTAGGGCTAGTCAATTAGATACATCCATGTTCATCTTTAATTATTCTAATGGTATGGCTATTTTACTTTTTTACGAGGATGATATAGTACTAATAGCCTCCACAAGTGTCTTGTTACCTTAGCTCAAAAAGGAATATGCAATGAGTGACTTAGGCTCCTTACATTATTTTCTTTAGATTTCAGTAATAGAAAATAATGGGGGACTCTTTTTAGATCAATCCAAGTATGTACATACTCTTTTAGAATGCATCAACATGGCTAATTCAAAACTGTTGCTACACCTGTTAGCTCCAAAGAAATGTTGTACATGTCTGATAGCCCACTTTTATCTAATCCACTAATGTATAGAAGTATTGTTGGTGCTCTCTAGTATTTAATGTTCACGTGACTAGATATTTCCTATGTAGTTAATAAAGTTTGCCAATTTATGAGTGCTATGCGAGAAAATCATTTTCTAGTTGTCAAAAGGATCCTACAGTATATTTGGGATACGCTGAACTATGGATTACAGTTATATTCTCATTGCACATACTCTTTAACTACATATTGTGATGCAGGTTAGGCAGGATGTCTGGATTCTAGATGTTCTACAATTGGTTATTGTGTGTATTTTGGTGCTAACTCGATTTCTTGGTCTTTGAATGTTGTCTAAGATATGCACCAAAAAGGGGGTTGAATTGGTGGTTGATTAAAATTTTAGAACAATGGAAACTTCAAGGTATAGCAATGGTAGTTTAAAGATAGAGAGGAGAGAAAGAACAACGATTTATAGTGGTTCGGATTATGACTTATCCTACATTCACTCCCCAATCCACAATTAGGTATTTCGACTATCTATGGAGTTTTATGAAGTTCACTGTTAACTTAGTGTTTAGGCTCACACCAAGTCTTATAAGAGTTTTCCTAGGGGCTAGCTCTTAAACCTAACTAAGAGTTTTAAGAAGGCTAACTTTCAAGTGTTTTTCCAATGATCATACTTAAATCTATATAAGAGTTTTACAAGGCTCACTCACAACCTAAACAAGTATTTCAATGGCTAACATTCAAACCAACTAACACAAGATGTCTATTACAAAAGTTTTAGACTTGAGAAATAAAATTGCAAGAGTTTGGACACTTAATAAACTATTCTCTTGTGCTTAGGCCTTCGGAGGAGGTATTTATAGCTTATATTCTTTGAAGAGCAATTATAAATGAGTACAAAGTACAAAAACTTGATTCCAAATCAGCTTGCAAAAAATAGTCTTTTTGAGACAGAATCGCGGTTGTGAAGCCTAAATCGTGGTTGCAAAATTCATGTTTCCAATGGCTAGTGACACGTGGTGTCTGGTCGTTGGATGCTTGGCTAGCTGTTAGAGATGTTCTATGACATTGCACATCTCGCGGTTGTGATTCCGTTGTTGCAGTCATGATTGTCGTTTTGCATTGAATATTGCGGTTGCAATCCAAGTCGCGAACTCCACTGTTCTTTTTCCCTTCTTTGCCTTAAATTATCCACGATTGCGGTATCTTGGTCGCAGTGGCGAAATTGTAATAGCGAGCGTGATTTTTCAATTGCGCGCGCGATTTATAGGTCTGCTTTTTATACTTGGGAAATTTTTGATATTTTGAACTTTTAACCTTACTAAGTGTATTTCCTGTAAAATAAACACCTGTTGCAAGCATCAGATTATTTTAATTTAATTGACAAGATCAAAATAGAGATTAACCAAGTTATTAATAACTTAGGTCAACATTGAAGAAAGCAGCTATAATATCCTGATCAAGTGCTGAAGTTGAGTATCGTGCAATTGCTTCTGTTGTTGATGAAATTAGTTGGTTGCAACGTACTTTATGTGAATTGCATGTCCCTACTCTTCACAAACCAATAGTCTATTGTGATAATGTTTCAGCTATCTACATGAATCAAAATTCTGTGAATCATGCTCGGTCAAAACATACAGAGATCGATATTCATTTTGTTCAAGAAAAGGTGCTGCAGGCAATGGTGGAAGCATTAAGGGGCTACCCTAAGCCTAGGTAGTTTTGGATATATATATATATATATATATATATATATATATATATATATATATATATATATATATATATTCGCTTGTTAAATTTAAAATTTATTTGTAAATTCTATTAATTTTTGGTAAAATTTAATCAAATTATACAAATAATTCTATGGAGCGAAAACTAAAATTTATAGTCTAGTCCGGAGTAACTAAAATTTCTAGTTACGCCCTTGGTTGCAGGTCTGCTTGTCGTGTGCTGTCTTTAATGACGAGCAAGTGGCTGATATCCTTACCAAAGGATTGTCAATCCGAAGGCACAAGTATTTGCATGCCAATCTCTACGTCTTACCTCAACCCGCACAGAATGGGGGGATGATAGAATATAAATGGTGTGGGAAAAATCATTCACAACAGCTCTTTAATTAAATCAGGGTGTTTCAAGTCAGTGATTCATTCAATACTGATTTTTTTTTTTTTTTTTTTTTTTTTTTTTGTTGCCTGTTCAGATCAATGCATATCAGTACATGGGAAATAAGGTCCTCAATTTCTTGGTACTTGCAGCTGCAGGAAATAAATAATACAATTAATTATTTGCTTAATCAATTCGGATTATTTACATTTGTCAATTATAAAACAAAATGTGACATTTTCAAATGCCATGACGTATATAGAAAGAGTATTAGGCATCATAGTAGACACAAATAATGCCAACTCCAGGGAAAATGAATTTGAAGACCTAAGAAATTTTATAAACTATGTTAAACCTGTCTGAAATCTCTAACTGTGCATCTGTGTGCATGTGCAGTTATTCTGAATTTCACTCGAAGTAAACTGGCCATTGCTCTTTGCAAAGTAATATCTTTTAGTCATATACATTCTGTGTATGCTACGATCTGTGTATGTATTGAAGTGTTTTTTTTATTTTTATAAATATAATTTGTATTTCTTTTAATATCTGTAACTTTTTAGTTACAAAATTATTACATTATTGTATGTAATAGGATGATATTACATACAATAATGTAATAATTTTGTAACTAAAAAGTTACAGATATTAAAAGAAATATAAATATAATATTAAATACAATAATGTTATTTGAATGTGAATTTAATAGGATGATATTTGTGAAGGTATGGGACATTAAATGAAATCCTAACAGATAAAGCCTCCGAACACTGCAAACAAACGGTAAAACCCGGGTAAGGCAAGAGTGTGACTACTAGGGCACAATCCAAACATGGGTTTAAACCCCAAGAGTTCAATAGCATGTTGATTTGGAGTAAGAGGAAGGTCAACTGTACGGTTTAGTGATGAAATGGGTTTATAACCACAATTGAACTGGATTAATTTGAATTAATTCTTACCAAAAACACAAAAACAAAGAGGGATTTCATTTCCGATTTGAGCCCATCAAAGTAAAAAATGACCCTTCAAAAAAAATATATATATATATTGAAAAGGAAACAATTATTACTTGGTTTGTTTTGCGGTGGCTATAAATAAAAGTAATGGGCAAACGTTCAAGCAGGTGGTTTTGTTTCTTTGAAAGCAGGTGTTTCAGAATTATTGGATTCTATAATACTAATCGGGCATGAGAACATGAAAATAACGCAGCTTAAATGATTTTCAGAATAATCCCAAATATCAGCTAGACCATACTTGCCTAAGGAAACTTGTAGTTGCAAAAAAAACTTGGATAAATTGCATTTATTATCGTTGAACTAATATCTTTATTTCACCATTGTCCCTATACTTTGATTTGTAATAATAAAATACTCAAACTTTTATTTCATCGCATTAATGATTCATGATCCACTTTTTCGATCTTTAATTTGCCGGATATCCTTTATAGTTTTTTGGTCATCAATTTTTAATTTTTTTCATCTTTTCCAATGCATATATGTTAAATTTGCCTAATTTTCTATGTTTGTGCATGTGTGTGTGTCTTATTTTATTTTTAATTTCTCATTTTGGGAGTAATGTATGCATATAGAAGTTTTGGATGGTTGGGTGGACTTAATTATCCTAAGAGTAATAGAGTATCTGATGCCAAAAACATGCATGTAAAGGTAAGTTAGAAGACTTTAGTTATTAGCTTAAGTTCATGAATTTTTATTTTGATTTTTTT
The DNA here is from genome assembly GCA_947687605.1 of Reutealis trisperma. Classification (NCBI taxonomy): domain Eukaryota; kingdom Viridiplantae; phylum Streptophyta; class Magnoliopsida; order Malpighiales; family Euphorbiaceae; genus Reutealis; species Reutealis trisperma. The sequence goes on along the minus strand of CANTUT010000727.1, from coordinate 422,881 downwards.
TCTTGTTTACAGTTTGGACAATCTAAACCTGTATGTATAGTAATGACATTTTGATTTCTCAATGCTTTTTTGCAGGACCAACAAGTAATATAACTCTTAACTTTCATTATTGGATCTTTTCTCATTTTGCTTTTGTGAAGCATATGAGAAGCTTGTTGTTCATAAGTAAGAATGTGTAACAGAGAGAGAGAGAGAGAGAAAAGAGAAGAAGATTAGGCGCATGAGAAAGAGTTGTGAGTTTCAAAAGAGTCTAACATGGCATATTGATAAGAGTAAAATAATAGTTAAAAATCTGACTCATAAGTTATGCATGATTTCTAGCGAGTTAAAGGTTAGAAAAGTGAGTCAAGCATAATTATTGTGACAAAATAAAAATTTAAGTATTTTATTGTTACAAATCGCAGTATAAGAACAATAATGGAATAAAGGTATTAGTTTAGGAATAATACGTGTAATTTATCCATAAAACAAAGATTGTGAAAATACATTTTCAAAATATCTAAAATATCAACTGGATCAGAATTGTTTGAAGAAAATTACAAGTTCTTATAATAAATATTGTAAAAATGTATTTTCAGATGTATTTACTACAACAAAAGTAATGTTGAATTAAAAGAAAACATTTGTAAATATATTTACTACAATGAAAGCAATGTTGGATAAAAAAAATTATCACATCCTTCTATGCGACAAAATTGAAGAAAATCATTTGTGAATAAAAAATGTGAATCCCTACAAATGATGAAATGGAAAAACTAAATTGTCATAATAGTATAATGGACACAGAAACATTATTGATTTTTTTTTTCCATATATTCCCCAATATAAAAAAGTAGCTCTTGCAATATTCAATTGTAAAATTATCTCAAATTCAAAAAAAAAAAAAATGTTATAAAAGTTGAAAATTTTATTTAAAATGTTACTCTATATATATATATATATATATATATATATATATATATATATATATATATATATATATATATCACGAATCATAGTACTTAAAATCTTGAATGTTTATTTTAAATTACTCAGTTTTATTTTACTCAATACGTAATTTAAGATATATGAATAAATACAAAATGATAAGATTTATTATTTATTTTATTGTTAAATGAAAAAATAGTTAAATTTTAAATAAAAATTAAAACCAATTTAATCAATTGAAATCTTATATAACATATAATAGTTGTGTTGGATTAATACTAAAGTAAAAATATAAAATTTTCAAGAATGAAATATAAGTTTTTTTTTTTTTTTTCAAAAAAGTTACTTTTAAAAAATTAATTTATTAATAATTTTAATACTGATTATGTAAATTCATACATATATAAATCTTAAAAAAAATTAAATTATTTTTTTCATCAATATAAATTTAAAAAAAAATTAATTAAAAAAATCCGCACTTGTGATTAGTTAAGACTTGAGACCAATTAGTTGAAGAAAAAGAATTCCAAAACATGGGTCCTACACGTGAGGTCCGTGACAATTTTATACCATTGGATTAAAACGCAACGCAACCCATCTTCCTGGGGTCCACCCACCAGCAATCCGATTCTGATATATCTCTGTCTAGCGGACGGTGTCTGCCCAATTCAATATCCTCTCTTGCATTTGAGTCTTTTTCTTCATTGGAAATTTTGTGAATTCTTTCTATAGTTTTGGTTCAAGAAAAGGGCTTGTTTAACCCATACGGCTGAGCAAAGAAAAGACACTGCTTTTAAGCGAAGGTGTAGTCCTAATTCTTCCATTAGTATTATATTCATACCCACCCTTTGGCTTTCTCTGTCTTTGTCCTGTCAGTTATGAAGTAAGATAAGAAATTTGAGGATGTGGGATAAGTCAACTAGACTAGTAGAAGGTATCAAAATTAGTGGCCTGACATGTGTTCAAATGTATTATTGCTTCCATTGCTAGAAATATTTATTTTTTGTACTGCAAATTACTACAAACACCTATTTTTGTACTTCTTTGTAGTACGTCTAAAAATGGGTCCTTTTTACTCTTCAAATTTCTTTATTGGGTTGCTGACAATTGAGATAGTGAATTTGTTTATATATAGATATTAATTTAAGTTAATTGCATCATGTAATTCTAATTAACAAAAATCCACTTGGGGTATTGCTTTTGTTCTGGCGTTTAATACTTATCTTGATTGTATTTGAAAAGCTCAATCCGGGCTGATGTTTTCTCCTTCCATACAAGGACCCAATTGGAGTTTGTGGGCTATTGTCTTTTTTCTTTTGAAGGTCTTTTTGTAAGTCAAGTCAGATGACAAATTTCAGCCTTATATGCTGATTTTAAAGGGTTTCACCTTTCATTTCTTTGCAAATTTTTGGATTGTTATGTCCATTTGGCTAATGTTGGATTGAGATTCGTCATTAATGTATTGAAAAAGTTATCTATATCCTACAAAAGAACAAGACGAAGAAGAAGACTTAAAGGTTAGTTCAGATTTTCTTTATATGTATATTTTAGTACTTTTTACTCAAGCGTCTTTTTTCATTATTTTTTTTATTGTCTTAGGGAGAATATTATGATGAATAATGAAATGGGAAACATGAACATAGAAGAAATGAAAGAGATTGACAAATTTGAGAAAGAGGACTTGGAAGAGATGAAAAATGAGTCGGATGATGTTATAAGCATTGCTCCATGGACTAAACAGATCACAGTTAGAGGGGTCATAGCCAGCTTGGTCATTGGCATCATTTACAGTGTGATAGTGATGAAGCTAAACCTCACCACAGGTTTAGTACCTAATCTCAATGTTTCTGCTGCTCTCCTGGCCTTTGTTTTCATCAGAACTTGGACTAATTTCCTTCAGAAGGCTGGATTTGTATCCACTCCGTTCACTAGACAAGAGAATACCATAATTCAGACTTGTGCTGTTGCTTGTTATAGCATTGCTGTTGGAGGTTGGAGAGTTAAACTACTTTTACTAAATTTTCTGTTTTAGAAAATTGTGATTTTGTATTTTGTTTCTCAGTCTGTATCAATTCTTGAATCAGGCGGTTTTGGGTCTTATCTACTGGGATTGAACAGGAAGACATATGAGCAAGCTGGGGTTGATACACAAGGGAATTCTCCTGGGAGCACAAAAGAGCCTGGGATTGGTTGGATGACAGGTTTCCTGTTTGTAAGCAGTTTTGTTGGGTTGCTGGCATTGGTTCCTCTTAGGAGGGTAAATTTTTTCCCCTTATTGTTTTTGCTATCCTCTTTGATGATTGCATTATTCTTTTGTGTATTATAATTTTTGTACCTTCCATTGAGCTTTAATTGCATACAAAATCAAGCTTTTGGTAAATATTTACTTGTGGGACTATAACTGCTCTTTGATCATGCATTTTTTGTTGTACCAGATCATGATAATAGACTACAAATTAACTTATCCAAGTGGAACTGCTACTGCAGTGCTCATTAATGGGTTCCATACTCCTAAAGGAGACAACATTGCTAGGTAAATATCTGCTACTCTTAATTCTGCCAGTCGAATATGAATTAGATTTTGAGCTTGAAATGATAAAAACAAGTAGCATCCACCTTGCAGGAAGCAGGTTCATGGGTTCATGAATTTCTTTTCAATAAGCTTCCTTTGGGCTTTCTTTCAATGGTTTTACTCTGGTGGAGAGAAATGTGGATTTGTTCAATTCCCAACATTTGGATTGAAAGCATGGAAAAACACGTCAGTGCTCCACATTTTTACTTATTGTAGCTCTACCTGTGACTGATTCTCCATTATCATCTGATTGATTAAAGAATTGAATTTTGCAGATTTTACTTTGATTTCAGTATGACTTACATTGGAGCAGGAATGATCTGTTCCCATCTTGTGAATATGTCTTTGCTTCTTGGTGCAGTACTTTCTTGGGGAGTTATGTGGCCACTAATAGGTGGGCTTAAAGGAGATTGGTTCCCTGCTACTTTACAAGAAAGCAGCATGAAGAGTCTCAATGGTTATAAGGTTCACTTCTAAGACATTTTAGTTTAATTTCTTCATTATTAAAGCTCCCTCTCTCATATTGGTGGTGATTGCTAAAGTCAATATTTTAATATCTATTGCAGGTTTTTATTTCTATTGCTCTAATCCTAGGAGATGGGCTCTACAATTTTCTGAAGACACTCTATTTCGCTGCCCGTAACATCTTGGCTAGAGCAAAGAATAATAATCCCAAAACATGTAAGTCAGTACCAGATGTTATCCTGGTTGTGGCTTCTGCCCTGTTTTTTTTGGTGCCAATTGTGCCAATTGCAGTCCTTATTATCATGCAGACCCGCCAAAAAAATTAAGCAATTTGCTTCTGCTTTCCTGCTTCTCCCTTTTAGCATGATTTACCATATTGTAATTGGCGTGCGCTTGATTTAGCTTCCTGCAATTAGTTTGCACTTAATGGTTACTCTAATTAGGAGACAAGCTATAAATATTGTTGGGCTCATCTGACAAGAACTATGAAGGACCAGCATTTTAGTTTTAGACACTTGCGTGTGTTTCATTTTGGATGGTTCTTAAACACAACACTTAATGTATGTCATGTTATAATTTATATAAGAATAGTCATGTCGGCAGATGTCCTTGTCGTATTAAACACCTCATATCTCGGTTGTCATTACATGTGTCCCATGTTGGTGTTGCTTCATAAACATCTCATATCCATATCGTGCCATAAGCATGTTCATAAACATGTTCAATGTTTGTGTCTATGCCTCGTAGGGCAAGCATAACATTCTTAACTTCAATATTCTAAATGCAGTTTTAGATAAGAAGGATGAAGCTCTTGATGATCTTCGGAGAAATGAAATTTTCACGAGAGAGACCATTCCAATGTGGGTTGCATGTTTAGGGTACACCATCTTCTCCATCATCTCCATCATTGTAATCCCTCTCATGTTTCCTGAGCTGAAGTGGTACTATGTAGTTGTTGCCTACATTCTTGCACCATCTCTTAGCTTCTGCAATGCGTATGGTGCTGGTCTGACTGACATGAATATGGCCTACAACTACGGGAAGGTGGCTCTTTTTGTACTTGCAGCCTTGGCTGGAAAAAATAATGGTGTTGTGGCAGGACTTGTAGGCTGTGGCTTGATTAAATCCATTGTTTCTATTTCTTCTGATTTGATGCATGATTTTAAGACTGGCCATTTGACTCTCACTTCTCCTAAGACGATGCTTCTTAGCCAGGCCATTGGGACTGCAATAGGCTGTGTTGTAGCTCCACTTACATTCTTTATGTTCTACAAGGCTTTTGATGTGGGGAACCCTGACGGAGAGTATAAAGCTCCATATTCTATAATTTATAGGAACATGGCAATTCTTGGTGTTGAAGGATTCTCAGCCCTTCCTCGGCACTGCTTGCAACTTTGTTATGGATTTTTTGCCTTTGCTATTCTAGCCAATTTGGTAAGGGATATATTCCCTAAAAAAGTTGGAAAATGGATCCCTCTACCAATGGCTATGGCAGTGCCTTTCCTTGTTGGGGCGTATTTTGCAATTGATATGAGTGTGGGAAGTCTGATAGTGTTTGCATGGCACAAGCTAAACAGCAGAAAGGCAGGTTTGATGATTCCTGCCGTGGCCTCTGGCTTGATTTGTGGAGATGGGTTGTGGATTCTCCCTTCATCCATCCTTGCATTAGCCAAAATTCATCCGCCAATATGCATGAGTTTCTTGGCGACAAAGTAGAATTTGTCTTAAGAGAGCATAATCTGTAGCTGGTGCGTAATACAAATTTAGTTGCAGAATCAAAATAAAATAGAGTTTATGATTTAGAAGGTTTGCATTTTAAGCGGCAGATGTATAATGTGCAGCGAAGTTGCCATAGTTGTGCATTGCTGGACAAGGTCCATTGCTATAATGTATACAAAGTAGTTTAATGAGAGCGAGCCTATCAACTTGTATGATCAACCAACCATTTTATTGGCTTATTGTGAGATTTTGCTCGAGCACCAACTTGGTCTACTAGGGATCAAAATGCTTATTTGCACAAATGAAGCGAAAATCGCTTTATTTGGCAAATTATTTCTTTTACTTTGAATATGAGTTTGTGAATTGCTACTTTAATTTATTTTTATTTTAGAAAAACATAAGGAAAAAAAAATAATTTTAAAATTATCATAGAGGAAAATGCACTAGTTCTTCGAAACAAAAAAAGATTCGGCAACTAGATTTTTAATTTATTAAAAGATGTTTGCCTCTATGAAATTTATTTCATAAACAAATAAGATGGAATGACATATAAATTATGAAATGACATTTATAAGATAAATGACAAATATAAAACATTGCATTACAAACTAAAGGCAAAATAGAAAGAAAAAATTACATTCAAACCATAGAAGTAGGGGATATTTCTTCTAACCCAGATGGGCATTAGAAAAGTCACACTTTCTTCAAAATGAGAAGGTGATAGGAAGAGATATTCATTTTAGTTTGTATTTGCCACTTGAAACAAGTGTGTTTACGTATCCCTTCTAATGGAAATCAAAACTCACACAGTTCTTCCATTTTGCAATAGAGAGTTTGTTGTTTTATCTTTGATTTATTATGTATTTTGATTTTTAAAGAAGGTGCTTTACTTTAAAGAAAAAGGGAAAATATGTTTCATCTTAGTTCTCTTTGAAGTCAGAAGAGGAGGTTGAAACGTGTTGTTGGATCGGAGTTTCAATATTTAAAAATGCAAAGGTATTGTTATGTGATTTCTGTAAGTGTACATATCGTGAGCAAATAATGGTGTATGAATTGAGTGTTGATCCCGCATAAAAGTTGTTGACAAGTACCAAACTCAAGATTTTACTCTATTATTTAGATGAGCAAAAGTTTAGATTTCAAAGATGAACTGAAAACTAAAATAATTAAAATTTAAATTTAAGTTAATATGGAAAACTTAGGATTTAGATTTCATCAATTGCTTATCCATGATTTATTTATATTTTCTCAATTGGGTTGCTCTTATTGGAATTTATGATTAAGATTTCTCTACAATATATGAAGTTCCTTCTCAAAATATAATACAAGTATTTATGTTAATTTTATGTCTAATATTGTGATTACAAGAATTTAATACAAATCCATTAAGTTCTTTGGAAATTCTTAAATTAATCATAAAGGAGCATTCTTATATCTAAGCAACACATACCTTAGGTCAATTATTTTTATGAACTAGTATTATATTTCTACTTTCGCTACTTCACACAATACCTTTATTCAAGCAATTATTGGCTAATTAATTTTAAACATTAAGTCTTAAGATAATTGATAAATTCCAATAAACAATTACACAATCAATTAAATATAAATCATCATACGCAAATTAAAAGATTATATCTAAATCCTAAAAGAGAAATTTAGTTATTTATGATTGCAAAGAATTTAATTAAATCAACAATTGAATTGAAGAGAGATATAGATGCAGATTTTATTGAAACTAAAACAAAGAATAACAAGAGAAAAGTTTGAGAATAGAAACTCTTGAATTGTTTGGATTGAGGGGAGCTCCAAATCTTTGAATATTGAATGCTCTTGACAGAAAACTAAACTTTTAGAAAAACTTGCTAAGAAGAAAATCTTAAGAATTCGGTACCTTAATATATAAAAACCCTTCCTTATTTATAAATAGAAATTTTCTAGGGTTAAAGGAGTTTGGAAGATCTAGAATTCTTAAGAATTCCTTCCAAATAGGAAGACCTAGCTGCTTTTTTAATTGAAAACGAATTTGCAGCAAAAAGGGAGAAGAAAAGTCGCAAAATTCACATTCAAGATATGCATGACCGTGCATAGCTGGTGTTGCACGCTCAAGCAACTCATTTCCTACATATTCCTCATTTTTTCGCCCAAGAAAGACTCATTAGCAATGTGCATGCCCATGCAGATGTAGGGATGCACGCCTGTGTAGGTTAATTCTTCTTCTATTTCTCTTTTTTGATCTGCATTAATCATGCACTTTAAGTCTTGCACGCCAATGCAAGTCCTAAGTACCTCTTTTCGCATTTCCTTGAGTCGATTCTCCTTCAATTAACCTCTAATTGGTTCCCAAACTTCCCTATTTCCTATGGATCTCATCAAAATCTCAAGAGGATTTATTAAAACAATTAAAATTAAAATCTAAAAGAAAATCAAAATAAATCAAATCAAAATAAATCCAACACTTTTCATGGATTTATTTTTATAAATTGCCCTAATAAAATCATCATAATTTAAGCTCAACAAATTTTTCCAAACTTAAACCTTTGCTTATACTCAAGCAAAATTTGAAATTAAATCCTGACGATTTGCAAAGGCCTCAGGAAAATCATCAACTGTAATAAATCCATTGATAATATATCAAACTAAGCTAATTACTTGGTCAAAATTAACTCCTTTTATTCGTCCCTACAATGATCATGCTTCAAGTTTTTCATAAAGAAATTATTGCACTTCAGAAGGCATATACACATTTATTATTTTTAACTATCTCTTTTCAAAATTATCTAATACCATTAATTATCTCATAAGCATGTTTTATGTAAACAATATCCACTAATAGAATTTACTCATCAAAATAGATCAATAGGTCTTTTATTAGGCTTGTAATAGAGACGGGTTATAATTGGATAAATAGGAATAGGCCAAATGAACAATAATTGAGATAATTGTTTAAAGAAACCTCCAAGATCTTAATTTCAAAAAGATAAGGGAATCTAAAACTTTTCAAAATCACTTTCTTCTTTTTCTATTCCCTTTTTTTTTTTTTTCATAAAAAGAGTCCCAATTTCACAAGCTATAATTTTTTTGGGGTCTTTTTTTTTCACTTTTAATGTCGAGGTAAAGCAAGAATTGAAACTTGATAATTTGATGATAATTTCTTGTTTCCCCCAAACATAATTTTTTAGTACATAAGTAGATTAAAATTTTCAAAGTGGCGCTTGCATTTACATACACTTTATCATCCCTTTTTCCTCAATAACCTAGTTAAGACCTTTGAGAAATTTTAAAAAATTTAACATAATTATCTTGTAAACAAGGTTATGAAGGTTTCGTGGATTTAATACAACAAAAAAAAGAAAGCTAAAATTTGAACAAGTTTCAAAAGGGGAAAATTAGGGAACAAATTTAAACATGGGTAGATACGAGTAATAGGGCTAAATAAATAATGCCTAAATCATCTCTTTTTTTCAATGTAAATTTATAATTTCATCTCAAATGTTCACAACAATATATTCTAAGATGAGTCAAACAAATAAAGATAAAAATTATGCATAAACTTTCTCTAAGTAAGCATACATAACTTCAATGCAATCAACTCAAAACAATTCTTGAAGACGATACAAATTAAGCACAAGGTAATGTCTTACTTAAAGATAAAAGCTCATCATAGCATATCTCTTTGAATCATTCATAGCTATTGATTTCTTCTCATCCTTGGCCTTTATCAAAATTTACTCAACCAAAGAATGACAATTTGAGAAAAACAATTTCAAAATAATTTAAACAAGTCCTACTAGACTTTGAAAAATTTACAACAACTGAAAATAATTAAAAAAAAAAAAACCATAAAAATTCTCCCCCTAAACTTTAAAATGCACATTGTCCTCAATGTGAAAGAAGCAGCAAGGTGGTTTAGAGAAGTAGGCATCAAGGGTCGGTAGGTGGAGAGGGGGGTGGTGGTGGAAATTCCAAACCCAAGTGAGCAAATAAAGCATTAAACTGTGGATCCAAATTATACTCCATTCTGTTGAAGCGAGTTTCCATGCCATTGAACCCATTAAGCATCTTAGTTTCCATAGCATTGATTTGTTCCTCCAAATGTTGATATGCAAATTCATTATCCCAAGTAGGAGGTATATGCATGGTTGGTTCAGGAATAACTTTCTCCATTGGCACGTCAGTTTGCCTTTCCATTTCCCTTTCTTCTTCAACTCTCTCCTCATCCTCCTCTGTTTCGCTCCTCCCCCTTCTTCGAGAAGCACTTGACTCACCCGCTTTGTTTCTCAATTTCATATATAGTGCCCTTTTTTTTCAATTAAATGCATATTCACCAAATTCAACGGAGTAATTATTCTTTCAGCACTCACAGGCTCCAAATTAGTATGGTTAACATCCAAAAGTCCCAAACCTATTGCAATCTTTATAATCTATCCTCCAACACAAATCTCACCTCCTTCAGTAGAGGCTATTTTTTGCAATTTTTGAGAAAACAAAAACCCAACCTTATAATATCTTTTAGCAAGCAAGCATTTCAGAAAATATTATTCAAAATTATTCACTGTACCTGCACTTTCCTTCCTCCTAAAGAGTGAAATAGTAAGAAATCGATGAATATAATGCAAAACCGGGTCTTCAATCTCTGATGCCTTATAGTCTTTGCATTATAATCACTTTTTCCACCATTTTGTTTTCCAAAATTCATTAGCGTCCCATTCACACTATACCCATAATCACTCCAATAAAGATTAGTGCATAAAAGCTCATTAAATATATTCATTTGGAAGGCAAAATCACTAGTAGCAAGTCTAAAGGCAACACTTTCTTCAATGTCTTTCTTCACATTACGAGGGTAGTAGGCAAAGGAACTTAAAACTCCAAGGTTGGTTCGCAAAATGTTGGCAAATTAATTTGAGCAAACTCCTACAAACCTATGTTCTCAAACAGTTCTTTTGCTTTATCATGCCGACCTAGGACTCTTAAAGCATTCAAATCCAAAAACTTAGAAGGAGTGATTGATTTTGAACGGAAAATAACATGCCTTCCTTCTTGCATTGCATCTTTAAATTGGATTTTTGGATATTGAGGCAATTGAGATGGAGATGGTGCTTCCCTTGCTTGAGAGCTAGAAGATTCCCCCTTCCTCCTAAAAACCCTCTTGTGAGCAATGGACTTGGTTCTATGAGACATTTTGCCAAAATTTCAAGAAAAATAGGTTGGGATTTGGTGATTTGTGATGGAACTTGGTTAAGGTGTTATGGGCTTTGGATTTTTGGAAGGAATAGTTATGGAGGGTTAGGGTTTGGGTGAGAGGATTTGGGGAAGAAGAAGAATGAAATCGGGAAAATGGGTTCTTGGGGACTAAAAATCGGGTTTTAAGGTGTGCACAGGTCGTGCATGGCCGTGCATATGGGTTGCTGACCCATACACCACGGTGGGACTACTAATTCTTTCGTATTTTTTTATTTTTTATTTTTATATATCTGACCTAACATGCCCGTGCAGGTTGAGATGTGCATGCTTGTGCATGTTGACCTGCTTTTGGATTTAAAGAAAAAAAAAAAAAAACAGTTTTGAGCCTTTTATCTCATTAACAATTAATCCCTCAAAATTAAACAAATTAAAAACCAAAAAATCAATGAATCAAATAATGAAAAATTGAGAATTTAAGAAAATTGCACGATTTAAAATGGTTGAGGGAGCCCCTGCTTTTCATCTCTAATTCACCTGAAAAATCTATAAGACTATCAAAATTTGGAGGAGACAAATAACCTAATTAAAGAAAATAAATTAAAACTTGAAATTACAATAAGAAGGTTAGAAATTTTTGGGTTGCCTCATAACAGTGCTTCTTTAAAGTCTTTTAGCAGGCAAGGTCAAGGGGGCAATGCTTTGAAGAAAAATAGGGTTTCAAGCATAGTATTACAAGGATACTTAATTTTGAATATAGACTGAATTCTTTCTGACTCTGACCAGACTTCCTGTACTAGCCATCATTTTTTTAGAAACTTACCGGCCTTTTTCTAAAACTAATTGTCAGATCGATTGAAAATTAATTTTGGACATACCAATACTGACCAGTAAGTTTTTAGAACACCAAAAAAGCTTGAAAGCTGACTTGAAGCATCCAAAGAACCATAGCCTTGCTGGACTATATGCTGCCAATCTAGGGGGTTACCGCTGGTCACACTAATCCAGGTGGTATCGCTAGTCTAGGTTATGATCTTAGAAATGTAAGTTATGTACGTTAAGCTTAGTATAGTATGGCATAGTAGGTTATACGGGTTTAGATGAACTTATATCTCCATATGACAAGAAAAAGTAAAGAAACTTCTTGAAATTCCCAAAAATCTGAGACTTATTAGGAGAAAATTGCAGGTGCACGAAATTCACAAGTAATATAGAATGAGTAGAGCATTATTCCCAAGAGGATTAATGGTTTATCCATCTATCTACTTTCTTTCTTTTGTTAAAGATTCAATTTAATTTTAATTAAAGCTAAATAAAATTCAATTTAATTTTAATTAAATCCAAATAAATTTACTTCTAAAACTAACAATAAAATAAAGCACAAAATTTAATTAAAGGAATTAATAATAATAATAAAGTTGCTAGGGATTAAAACTTATTTACACTCAATCAATCAACTAACTATAATTCTAAGTCATAATATGATCTACGTTATCCAGTAGCATTGATCAGACTCTCTTGAACATTTAGCCAACTAAACCAAAATTGAAGCAATCACAAAATAATTCAATTAATTCTCATCTAATCAAATTATTCCTTATTTACCAATTATGACTTTAAGTAAACCCTAAGGATATCTAATAATCAGTTATAATCTCTTATCAATTAGCAATTAAATAAGTATTTGTAGGTCTGTGTGAGGAGTTGCCCAAGTATCGTTGTGATCCACTCTAATCCATTGAAGGGGATCAAAATGCTTATATGCATTTAGTCTCACAATAGAACCCTTGGGTTTAGATTAGTTGATTTTGAAAATTGATTTAGAGTTGCCACCTTAATTTTATTTTTATTTGGGAAAAAGTTAAGGGAAAACCCAATTAAATAGCTCCAATTTATTTTATTCTAAAGAAAAAGTGCACTAATCCTCGATTACCAAAGATGATTCGGAGATTAGGTTTTTGTTTTATTTTATAAAAATTAGTTTGGCAAGTTTAATACAAAATGATATTAAAATAAATTTTATGAACAATTATAAATGCGTGAGCAATTTATAATGCATGAACAATTAAATGTGTGACCATTCATTCATTCCATAATAAAGCAAAACAAAGAAAGTAATAAAAGAGTTAAATTTACAATACAAATCAAATTGGGGGATACTTCCTCTAGTCCCTTATAGGATTCTATGGAAATCATACATTCTCCAAACTAATCCTAAAGAATCACAATAAATAAAGAATAGAAAATAAATCATAATCTATTTGAAGAAGGTGAAAAAGGGGAGGGGGGGGGGGGATTTTTACTTTAGTTAGATTTGACGCTTGGAACAAGCATCCCTATATATCCCTTCGAATAGAAATCAAAATCTACATAGTTCGCCTTTCTTGTGAAAAGAGTTAGTTTTAGTCTTAGCCTTTTATCATATTTCAGTTTACTAATTAAAAGGAGGGTTGAATTTATTGATTTAACCAATTTAATTGATTACCAAGTTGTTAATTAGATCAGATTTTAGTTAATATGAATTGAATCAAAGTGACTAATTAGATAGTACTAGTGGCAAGCAATGTGGAAGATTATGTCTTAGCTATTTGAACTAAGAGACAAGATGGATTGACAAAATATGATATGGATGACAAATGATGACAAACTTGAAAGATATGACCCTAATATGAGATAAAGATAGATTATCGGTGCAATTTTAGAGGATAAGCCCCCTAATGAGGGAGGATGACTTTGAAGGATATGAGACAAGATAGATCAACAAAAGACGATTTGAAAAATTTGGAGGATGCATCCTTAATAAGGGATAAGGGTTTGAGCTAAAGGATAATCTGAATGGGAAGGAAGATGATACTAAAGGAGTGATAACTAGGATGAGCTCTCTCTCTCTCTCTCTTAGCTCTAACTTTTGCCTAAGCCATCGTTTCGGGTTTTTGATTTAGCGAGCTTGAATGAATGAAATTTGGTATGAAATGAAAGAAAATATTCCATTATGATTTGGGCTACTGCTTTTGTTCATGTTAAAGGGTTGTAGCCTTTGAATTTTGATATTCTTTGAATTTGTTGCCCCTTGTTAGAGTGCGCCATTTGATTACCCAAAGTGCAATGGGTAATTCCATTTTGATGTGCTTTGCATGCTTCAACTAGTTGATCACTTGACCTTCTTTAGTTAAGAGCTGGCAAAACGATTGTTGATGGCACCTTAAAGTCTAAACTGTGTTAGCTGTGGTTGCTTTAATTGACTATTTATTTCTCTCTTTTTTTTTTCTCTTCTTTTTTAAAGCTCATCCATATTGGACTAAATAAAGAAGATAAAAAAAATTAATGCATAAATAATGAAAAGAAAATATGAATATTTTATTATAAAAAGAAACTTTATTTCAAGATAATGAAAAGAAACTGACATGGTTGATAAAAATACATGAAGAAAGAAAATAAAAAGACAGACTCAGACTTGGATTTAGACTCTCGAACTTAGACTTGGAATTCGATTTTAGATAGGTAAGATTGGCTAGACTTGTACTCCTACATGACCTGCCACTCAGGACTGAGGTAAGGCAGGGTAAAGTTGGGTTCGGGTTCTTCAACATTGTTCAGGTTGGTGGCTGGAAATTCTTGTTGAAATAATTCACTTTGGATGCATTCTTCAACCCTTGATGCAGTTGCAACCAAAGCTTTGAAGGTGGGCAAGTGTTAAGTTAGTAGAAGGGTTTGGTAGGCTAAAAGTAGGTTCTTGCCAAGGATGCCTACCTGTTCTTGCTTGGTTGGTCTGTTTATCATTTGAGTAGTTTTAGCCCACCACCTTGTATGGAACATATAAAAGGACTCATCTAGAAGCTGCTTTGTGGTTTTCAAGTCACGCCTAGTGGCATCAAATTCAATATTGTAGTGATATTGCTTAACAAAGGCATGACACATAACATCCCATGTCTTTTTTTGGCTCTTGTCTAGTGAAAGAAATCACCTCATGGCAGCACCAGTTAGGGATTGTTAGAACAGCTAAGTAAGGAGCTTATTGCTAAGTCCTAAAGGTTTCATTGCCCCTACATATATCTTTAGATGGGTCTTAGGGCAAGTAGTTTCATCAAACTTGCCTAGTTTTGGCATTTCAAATTCATGAGGAAGCTTAGCATCAAGGAACAACATCAATTTGTCCACATCAATTAAGTCACTACGTTGCTTCAAGGATTTAATGGTTTTCTCCATAGCTTTAAGTTTCTCCATAAACAATTTAGTATTTGCATGAGGGAAAGCTTCCCCACCTTGAAAATGATATAGGAGAGAGGAAGAGCTAGAGTGGGCAATAGTGCTTGGAGCTTGAGAATTGGTAGGTTTCTCAATATAAGTCTAGTTTGGATTGTGATTGAGGTTGTGTTGGTTAATCATAGCCTGAACTTTCTCAATGATGAACTAGCTTTATTCTTTAAATTGGGCTTGTTGAGTAATAAGGATAGCCTAGAAATGCTCTTATTACTTCTTAAGGAGGCTGGTCATAAGTATGGTCAAGTAAGCTATATCAATCGGGTTGGCCATTGATAGCTTGAGGCAAAACCAAAAGAAGACTGTAAGTAATTGGTGGGGAAAAAAAAGGTGTTGACCATATAGAATTTGAGGGAAAAGTATTCCATATGGAGTGATGGGCCAACTATTTTTAGGTTTAAGGTATGATAGGCTAAGGATTTTGGGCTTAGGGCTCTAGAGTTTTGAGTATATAAGGCTAAAGGTATTAGGCTTTAAGGTAATGGATTGACTTTCGGACAAGGAATAGGTTTTGGGCAATGTTCTTTTTACTAGAGTCTTAAAGTGTCTAGGTTTTTGAGATATGATTTAACCTTAGGGTTAAGTAATGGAGTTTAGGTAAATGGACTTGGATTTCAAGGTTTGGATAAGAGGCAATGTCATTTCGAGTAATGGGCTTAAGGTTAAGGTTAAAAGTGATTGAGGTGCACATTCAAAAGGAGGGTTTAAGGTATGAGATTTGGGTGTTTAGTGTTTAGGATAAGGCTAGGGTGAGGTGTTTAGCTTAAATGTTAAGGTAAGGTGTTTAAGGTTAAAGGCTAGGGCGAGGCTAAAGGTTAGGGTGAGGTGTTTAAGGTTTATAGGGCAAAGGTGTTTGGATGAGGTAAGCATATAGGGTTTGGGGATAGGGTAAGGTGTTTGGATGGAAGTGTTGGGGTTCATTGGGAAGGTGTTTAGATGGAGGTGATAGGGTTCATGGGGAAGGTGTTTGGGTAGAGGTGAGAGGATTTGTGAGAAAGTGTTTAAATAGAGGTGAATGTGTTTGACCCTTCTCCTGTTCAAGGTTCGACCGAGACTTGAAATGAATGCATATATTTTTTGTACACAATGAATGTAGGATATGCATGTGAAAAAATATTTCATAAGGATGCAAAGGTATAAGATTTTGATTATGGTATTTACAACCTAAGGTTAGGATTTAGGTTCATTACATGAAAAGGGTTAGGATCTAGGTTCATTACATGAAAAAGGTAAAGGTGGCTTAAATAGGGTACCCATCACACTAGAGAAATGATATATCTAACCGCATATGAGTCAAGGTGATGAGAATCCGTATACCTTGCAAGAAGCTCATAAATACATGCATGATAAAGATTTCAAGAAAGTTCTTCAAGGTTGTCATTTCTATCAAGATAGCTTACAAAGGCATGTAATACAACCATTGTGCATGATTAATGGATCATTCAAGAAGAATATGAGATTACATAAAGTCCTATAATCCAATCAAAGAAATTTGGATCATGAGCTTTGCATATGGATTTAATTGTGTTCAAGGAAGCTTCAAGGGCTTAATCAATCTATCTATTCAAGCTCAATGTCAAGATGAAAAGGCCAAATTACATTCCAATTTGCTTGGGCCTAATCTATTTAAGTGTTTACAAGGCTGCCATTCTTCATTCAAATTGGACCCTCCATATTTGGGCTTTTCATATTCAATTTATCATGTTTTATTTAGTGTTTGGGCCGCCTATGTTATGTATACAGCCCAGGAGTTATTTAAACTACTTTATTTTTATGTTTTAATTAGTTTTAGGCCTATTTTATGTTAGGTCAAAGGCCCATCCGAATTTTGTAGTTTAATTAATTAGATTTCAATTTCTAGTTAGGAAATAGCTTCTATTGTATAGGAAGGATTCCTAACTTGTTTTAGAATTTAGTTCTAACTTAGTTATTATTTAGGAATTAGTTTCTAATTAGGAATCTTCAATCCTTGTATTGGAAGATTTCCTAGTCCTTAACTGATTTTAATTTAGGGTTGAGCCTCTATATAAACTCAACCATTCATATAAAATTAAGTGAAGTTTATGATAAATAAAAATTCAGTTTTCTTAAGAGTGTGATCTCTTGGTTTTGATTCTTGCTTGAATCAAGTTCATACAATCAAAGCTAATTACTTTGTATATATTTATTCCAAGGTTCTCTTCCATGGGTTCGGTTTTGTGTCGCAGGGATCATCATCTAAAGGTGATCATATTCCAAGGTGCTCTATCACAGGTTGGATTTGGGTCGCGGACTTGGGGAGAACTTAGTTTAGCTTTCCAAGGAGTTGCTTCCAAGCGTAAAGATAATTGGGTCTCAAGTTTAATATACTTGGGATTCGTATATGTTTAGTATCAAAGTTTAGGCTTTAAATTAGGTTATATCTTTCCATTTTGTTTGTGTCTTCCATTTCCATTTGTTTTTGTTTTCATTAAATTCCCTTGTTTTCATATCATTAACTCTGTTTGTTATTGTTTCAGGTTTGAAAATTCAAAAAAAAAGAAAAAAAATTCCTAGATCATTTACTTGATTTTGTTTGTTATTTTTTTTTCTTTGTTTTCTATCTTATTTGTATCCTTTGTGTTTCATTAAAATTTAAGTTTTCGAAGGTCAAATTCATCCATACTTACTTGGAAACTAATTCAAATTTAAGAAGAAGGAAGTGGAGGATTCATCAATCACAAGCTTGAAGACTTCAAATTCGATTTGGCTTTTTGTATTTGATCTTTAGTTTATTTGTTAATTTTCCTTTTGAATTGTTGATGTAATTATTTAAAAAAAAATAAAAAAAAGATCAAAAAAAAGAAAAAAAAGTAAAATTCATCCAAAAAGAAAAGAAGAAGCAAAAAGTGTTGAAATTTGACTTTTTGGTGTATTTATAGAAGTTATTTAGTTCCTAGAGTGAAGAGGAGAAGGAAAGAAGCTGATTTTCAAGATTATACAAGGAGAATCAAAGATTTCAACATTCTACAAGGAGTTTGACCAAGTCTAAGTATCCTTCCAAAATAAGCTAGGATTGGTTTCCTACTCCTTTCCAAATTTTGGTTTGACTTTTCTAATCCTATTTTCATTTTGATTTCTTGCTAATTTAACTATTTCTTATTCGTTTTGATTTTCTTTTTATTTCAATTCATGTTCGTGAAGGAATGGTGGAGCCAAATGCAGCGGAAGGAAAGTGGTGAGGTGAAATTTCAAACATTTTAAAATTTCACTTCTCCTAATTTTGGTCTAAAATCCATTCAAGCAATTAATTAATTTGTGTGTAAAACACATATGCATATAAAGAAGAAGGAAGAGTAATCATATTACCTCTTGTAGGTTCCTTCATTCTTCATCAAAGAACTTCCCAAGTGTGAAGTCTCTAGATTATCCAGACCTAGCTCACCTCCAAGTTTCCTCTTGATTTCTTTGGTGTTCTTGAATCCTCTCTTGGATGCCCAATTCGATTCAAGATTTCCCTAAAAAATCACTTAGAAATTTAAGGTTTCTCTTTGGTTTGTTTTGAACTAAAAATATTTTCAATTTGCAAGCATTTGTTCTTTCATAAAGAACAAAGAAGAGAATTGAAGATTAAAAGAAAATTGAAGAAACATTTTCTTCTTTTTCTTTCTCTCTCAACTTCTCTATCTAAGAATGCTTCAAATTTGAAAAATGGTGTTCCCTTCTTTTGCAACATAAAAGCTAAGGCTTTTATATGTTTCCAAGACTTAACACTTAAGTCTTCATAAAGACTTAAATACCCTTTTAGCTCTTCATTGGGTAGAAGGGCAAAGTTGACTTTGCTTCCTCAAATGGTGAAATGACCATTATATCCTTTAGGGGTAAAATGGACATTTTCTTTAGCCAAAAGATGTAATTATAATTTTAATCTTAGTAGAAAATTCTCTAACCCCTAAACCCATCATATGGGCTTATGAATAGTGAATTTTCTCTAACCTCTAAAATGCCTCTTTTCCATATCACATATGAGCTTAGGCCACATCTCATGTGTTAAGGGTTTTTATTAAACTTAAAATTAAGTCTTTGATTTAGTCCAAATCAATTTTCAATTTAATCTTACTTATTTGCATCATATACAAATAAAGATTTAATTAAATCGAAACATTCATAGATTAAATAATAGGACATGCTAGGGTCCTTGTAAATTTAATTACATATTTAATTATTTTACCACTAATTAATTAATTAAACACTTTAATTAATTATTATGGTAAACCTTTTACACTTGGAAGGTGATCACTATTGGGTGTGTGGCTTTCTAGATGTCTAATTTGCAATGGGAATGAGAAAACACTTTTCTCTACTAATGTGAAATTCCCACTTCACACTTAGTCCCATAAGTCATGAGGGACCGTTAGCATTCTATATCACGACTACCTAATTAAAAATGAATGTTTATAGTTAAGAATTTTAAACATCACATGGACCATTGATCATAAACCATCATGCACTAGAATCCCTTTATTAAAGATTCTAATCTTGGCTAAGGTAATGGTTTATGTTAAACCCTAATGTGCCTCGATTTTATGTCTTTATCTCAGTTCTAATTCTTGACAATATTAGATTCCTATTAGAAACTCTTTCTAGTGAATCTGTTTGTCCTGGCTAGGAGCTTTAGTTATCAAGAATAACCAGATAGCATAGGATCTTAACCTCATTTACTCAAGGTAATGAATTCTATCTTGGCAATTACTTACCTCCATACATAACAAATTAGAATTATCATATGTCATATTTGTACATGAATAGTACATCGATGTAAGCAGTAATAAATCCTAACCACCCATGTATGAGATATAGTATCCCTCAAGTCAAAGGATTATATGCACTATTATGACCTAGATGATGAATAATTGACAAGTAGTAAAACCCCATATTATTATCATCTAATGTCACAGTTCAACTATTCATCCTATGAATATCCACATGTTTGTATCAACATCACATATCAAGCAGCATGAGACTCACTGCCTTTATAATCATCTATATCACATACTAATTAAAGAAAACAAACAAAGGTGATGGTCTTCCAGAATTAATGATGCCCAGTCATTAGTCCTATGATCATGAACATATTTAAAATATTTGTACAAGAGCGATCTGTCTCCCATATTCTCAATACTTGAGAATAGACCCTCTTACAAATACTTAAGGACTATATTCCATAATATGAAACCCTTTTCACATTATGAATATATTATCATGCCATTGGGAATTAAAATCTACTATTACATAACTATTATATGGCTCCTAGGGCACATATTGCTATCAATCTCTCACTTGCACTAGAGCCATTCTGCTTAGTATCAGAAACTCATCTTTTCAATATGAAGTTTAACTGTTACTAAATTTTGACTTTAATGGATTAACCAAGTTAATGGTTAACGCTATTTTTTGCAAGGCTAGAATGCCCTATTCCAATAATTGATTTGATAATATCTTAATGCCTTTCGAAATATTCTAGATTTTAGTGTGAGACTTGAGTTCCCTTGCCATGAGCTAAGGCTCCATTATTATCATAGCAGAGAGATACTCGTGATGTACTGGAAAAACTCTTAAAATAGTTCGTAACTGCTGAATCCAAAATAGTTTCTTATTTAAAACATCATATGTAGCAAAATTGGCTTCCACAATGAAGTTTGTAATAACAATTTGCTTAGAACTTTTCTAGCAAATTATTTCTTCATCACAGATAATAACAATCCTAATGATAGACTTTCTATCATTAATGTAGAACATTCTTCATTTGTCAAAATTAAATCTTAAATACTTCTCAAGTACTTTAGAGTAATTTTGATTATATTTCCAATAATGTAATCCTAGATAGGATTAGAATTTGTTAGTCATACTAACAATATTCTCGATGTCCGGCTTATTATACAACTATTGTATAATCTAGATTTCCTATAGTCATACTGTAAGGTATCCATGCCATACTTTCTTTGGGTATCTAGGGAATTAACTCTTAAAAAGTGGATATCAAAATTATAGGAAATAAAAATTTTAGAATTAGTATGTTGAACTTTTCAACATCTTTTCAAAATATTGCCTTAGACATATTTAACATTCTCTTCAATCTATCTCTATAGATATGAATTAACAAGAATGAAAAAGATATATCGCAAGTTTAAATGAAAAAAGTAATGGTAAAACCATTCTACAAATGCAAATATATTAATACTTTTACAAACTAATATGTCATCCATATGCAAAACTTAAAAGTGAGGATACTCCTACTATCCTTTTGTACATTAAGGACTCATCTTGCGATGATATAACTCATTAAGGTTTTGCATACTTTGGAATTTTTCTTAAGACTCTAAGCCTTTAGATTTATTCCATGATTATGTTTTCTTTTCTAGAGAAAAAAAAAACAAGTATTTACATCTATATGTCAAACTCATAATCATTATGCATTGCTATATTGCATATAGCTATAATAGAATTATCTCATAATTTGCTTCATCATGAATGTACAACTTTTGTCCATTCATATAAAGTAAATTATATTTTTCTTAAGCTTAGATATTTTACTATCTCATGATTTACTTCATTATGAATATACAACTATTGTGTATTCATATAAAGAAAATCATATCTTACAGAAAAATTAAATATTCTACTAAACCTTTAGTAGCTTATAAGGACAAAACATTTAGTTAGTTTTAAACTTTTCACAGGGTTGATCAAATTTTACTTTTGATTATTTTGTTGGATATTATTAGATGACATTTACCTAATCATTCTATCTTTCTCAATATGTCACTTTCTTGAATAAACACTTTATCAAGAAATAACATCTTTGCTAACAACTCTTTGTCATACAAAAGATAGAAATATTATCCTAAATAACAAACCTTATCTTAATTAGATTATCTTCAATTTTCTAATTTCAGCTTATCAAATAAGCTAGATATCTCAAATCAAATTATGAGTAAGAATTTTGATATTTATCCATATCATATCATATATGAATTAGGATTAGATAAACTTTGGAGAAAATTCTAATTAAGAATATTATGCTTTTATTTGTAAATTTCCAAAAGGAAATAAACAAAAACTTTCATAGTTCATCATCTATTACATCATATCATATATGTTGTAATTTATTCTCTTGAGTATACCATCACGTATGGTTTTCCTAAAAAAGAATTATGATTATATGCCATTTTAATATTTAGGAAATTGCTCAAAAATTGATAATTCAGTTCTCTCCACTTTGATCAAATCAAAGGGTTATGATACTCTTTCCCATTTTGTATGAAATATCCTTCATATTTAATTTCCTTTTCATCTTGAATTTCTTGAACGTTTCAATAATTCAAATGAACAATTCATTTTATTTACCTTTTTCCGAATGGGTCAAAATTTACATATATAGGTAAATACAATGAACTAGGGAAAACTCCCACTAACCATTTCACAAATGGTATTGATGCATTTATATGTATAAATTCTAAAACTTCTTTGATTTCTATCCTTTTTTCCAACAAAAGGTGATTTAGTTTTTTTTGCATTAGATACTAGACTTCTAAGTTGAAACAAGTTCACACCCTAATGGGTAGTGACAAATGTTATCCAACTAAGTTGTCTTATCTTCAGCTAAACAAACTAATCCAAGAAATCATAGTGGTTTTAGATTGGAGTTCTTTATGGCATTATCATAAAAGCACTTGGAGTTGTTTTGTTATTATTAACTTAATAATAATGCATCAATCATATAATTCATATATGATTTACAAAATATGATTTTAAAATCATCATTAAGTACATACTAGACATACAAAATATGATTTCTAAAATCATCATGAAGTATTCTGAAAGCTCTTTGGAAACAAACACTTTGCCCCTTAGATTTTTCAAAATCACTTCATTTAACTCCATGCTTTCATTGCTTACTCTAATCATGCATATGGCACAGAAGCACCTATATCATGAATCCTAGCAATAGATGAACTATATGAATCATTGGAATGTAGTAATAAGAGATAGATTTACCTTCACAAGGTTTATCCTTCTCTTTGTCCTTTTAGTATTCACAATACTTAGAACAATTACTTTTCCAATATTCATAACATTGATAAAAGAAACATTTTCTTTTGCGAACAATAACATTATCTATGGACTTGTCCCTTACAATTTCCCTTTTAGGATTTATAATAGAAACTTTTTCTATTACCTTAAAGTGCATTTTCCATCTAATGGAAATTTAGAGTGAATTTGAAGAATTAAACTATTTGAAAATTATTATTCATCAAAACATCTAGACTCTCTAGTTGTTTGATGAATTTAATCATCACATGAAAATAATTCCAAATAAACTTTAATTAAAAATTAATAAGAAATGAAAGAGGCTACTCACAATTCATATTCTTTCGTAAAGAATACTAGATAGAAAAATAGAAGAACAAGAAATTAAAGATGAAACATTTTCTTCTTTGATTTCTTTTCTCTAATTTCTTACTCTAGTTGAATAGCAAGAATAAGAACAAGAATGAAAAATATGGAGAAGATAAAGAAAAATAAAGTTGTGAAGATCAAGAAGAAACACTTTCTTTTTTTCTTCCTCTATAATTTCTTTTCTTTCCTTTTTCTTTCTTTTCTTTTCCTATTTCTTTCTTTATAATTTTCTTCATATTCAAACAAAATAACTGCCTTAATATCTCATATTAACCAGTGTATTTATGTTCATCATACAACTCTTGCAGATGATGTATAATTACTTGGAGCCTTGTTATGCTTATATATTGTTTTTGCAACCGTTGACTTATAAAACAATCATGCAGCATCAACCTCATCCAATATTTTGTTTGCATTGCACTTAGA
Organism: Reutealis trisperma; assembly: GCA_947687605.1. Taxonomy (NCBI): domain Eukaryota; kingdom Viridiplantae; phylum Streptophyta; class Magnoliopsida; order Malpighiales; family Euphorbiaceae; genus Reutealis; species Reutealis trisperma. The sequence continues at coordinate 398,910 of CANTUT010000727.1, read as the reverse complement.
GTGATATGTTCCTTTTGATTAGTCTTTTCTCTAAAAGACCAAGAACAAATCAAGTTGAATACATACAATATGTATTCAAAAGCAAAGACCATAGATATAGGCATTGTGAGCCTAAAAGAATCAAATATATTCGCAAGAGGGTTTGTCAATTTCATATTATCAAAATGCAGAAAATAACAAGATTAATAACTTATGTAATTAAGTAGCTACCATAATGATTTGGTCTTTAATCAAAACAGTAATCTTACTAATTTAGCGAATCCTATACTTCCAAATAGGAAACGAAAATCCTGTTGGAGTGGATTTCTAGTAGGTGATTGAATTCTTATTAGATTATCACAAATTCCTTAGATACACATTAACATTATTGAAATTTTGATATCTAACAAGTGAAAAACACTTGTTCATCACAACTCTTTGTGAGGTTCAATCAATATGGTTTCTAGTGTTTCCAACCTCAGATACACATTGTCATTATTGGCTTTTCACACTAGTCAAGTCAAACCCATTGGACCAACAAGTATAATGATTTTAACATTATATGTCTCAAATACTCATTGTTGTTGTTGACATACAATGTATCATATACTCATAACATCACATGCTTTATAATAACTTTAAGAAAATATTCAAACCAAATATGTCATCCCTATGTATCCATAACCAATGACATAAGTGTTTGAATTTATCTTGAACTATTATTCCAATAGAGAACCACAACTCGATATTTTCTTTGGAAGATTTTCAGGCTTTAATGATTAGTCTCACTTTGCACATTATCCATTTTAAACATATATCACATGCATTCATATATATCACATATATATATATCATAAAATGGACAATATACACATAGGTATGATCATGGATTCTATGGATCCATTTCCTAGCCATAAGGAATGGATATGGGATTTAGGTTAAACAAATTACAAACAAGAAATACAACATTTGTATCTTTATGCTCCCACTAGGCATCTTTATGGGTTGAACCTCTTCTTGTTCTTGCACCTCCATATCTTTATATGTACATACTACCTTGGCATTCCAAGGTGAGATTGCAAAAACAAAAGAGATTATAAGCTCAATGGAATTGATTTACAACCTAAATGAGTAATTAACATTTAATTACATCCCATCAAATAATACAATTAATTATTACATGTCTACATTAGAAATCATACATTATGGTTTCTAAATACATGATCAACCATTCATGCCTCTCAAACAACAACAAAACATATATATACAATAATTGCATTTATAGATATGTTGTTCATCATTGGAACATTCCCAAATTTTGGAACATTTCCAAAATATCCATTTTGAATATTACATATTCAATGTTTCTATAGCTTAAAATCATATTTTAAGTCATAGAAAAGCATTTGATTGAAAAATTAATCTAAAACAATTTTGGAAAAAATTAAGGTTGGTTAGAGACACAAAGCAAATCATGACCATCTTCACGGTCGCAACTCAGGTTTCGCAGGTGCAAAAGAGTAGTCACGGTTGCAATTCAATAAATTGACCTAAACAATGTTTGTTCTAATCCATTAATTTGTGCGTGAGATATCAAATTCATGGTCGCGATATGCCAATCGAGGTCGTGATTTATGATTCCCAGGCGCGAATTTTGTGTCCAACAGCACATCATTTGTGCACCAACTCATTTTCAAAGAAATCAAAAACCTCCAAAACAACATAGACAATGGTTTTACATGGAAATTAAGTCGCTTTGATACCAATTGAAGGAATGGTGGAGCCAAACACAGTAGAAGAAAAGTGGTGAGGTGAAATTTCAAACATTTTAAAATTTCACTTTACCCAATTTTGGTCCAACATCCATTCAAGCAATCAATTAATTTGTGTGTAAAATATATATGCATATAAAAAAGAAGGAAGAGTAATCATATTACCTCTTATAGGTTCCTTCATTCTTTATCAAAGAGCTTCTCAAGTGTGAAGCCTCTAGATTATCGATACCTAGCTCACGTCCAAGTTTCCTCTTGATTTCTTTGGTATTCTTGAATCCTCTCTTGTATGCCCAATTTGATTTAAGATTTCCCTTAAAAATCATTTAGAAATTTAAGGTTTCTCTTTGGTTTGTTTTGGACTAAACATATTTTCAATTTGCAAGCATTTGTTCTTTCATAAAGAACAAAGAAGAGAATTGAAGATTAAAAGAAAATTGAAGAAACATTTTCTTCTTTTCTTTCTCTCTCAATTTCTCTCTCTAAGAATGCTTCAAACTTGAAAAATGGTGTTCCCATCTTTTGCAACATAAAAGCTAAGGCTTTTATATATTTCCAAGACTTAACACTTAAGTCTTCACAAAGACTTAGATACCCTTTTAGCTCTATATTTGGTGGAAGGCCAAAGTTGACTTTGCTTCCTCAAATGGTGAAATGACTATTATATCCTTTAGGGGTAAAATGGACATTTCCTTTAGCCAAAAGATGTAATTATAATTTTAACCTTAGTAGAAAATTCTCTAACCTCTAAACCCATCATATGGGCATGAATAGTGAATTTTCTCTAACTCCTAAAATGCCTCTTTTCCATATCACATATGGGCTTAGACCACATCTCACGTGTTAAGGGTTTTTACTAAGCTTAAAATTAGGTCTTTGATTTAGTTCAAATCAATTTTCAATTTAATCTTACTTATTTGCATCATATGCAAATAAAGATTTAATTGAATTGAAACCTTCATAGATTAAACATCAGGACATACTAGGGTCCTTGTAAATTTAATTACATGTTTAATCATTTTACCACTAATTAATTAATTAAACACTTTAATTAATTATTATGGTAAACCTTTTACACTTGGAAGGTGATCACTATTGGGTGTGTGACTTTCTAGGTTCATGTCTAATTTGCAATGGGAATGAGAAAACCCTTTTCTCTACTAATGTGAAATTCCCACTTCACACTTAGTCCTATAAGTCATGAGGGACAGTTAGCATTCTATGTCACGACTACCTAATTAGAAATGAATGTTTATAGTTGAGAACTTTAAACATCATATGGACCATCGATCATAAATTATCATACACTAGAATCCCTTCATTAAAGATCCCAGTCTCGGCTAGGGTAATGATTTATGTCAAACCCTAATATGCCTCAATTCTATATCTTTATCTCGGTTCTAATTTTTGATACTAGAAAGTCTTTCTAGTGAATCTGTCCATCCTAGCCAGGAGCTTTAGTTATCAAGAATAACCAGATAGCATAGGATCTTAACCTTGTTTACTCGAGATAATGAATTCTATCTTAGCGATTACTTACCTCCATACATAACAAATTAGAACTATCACATGCCATATATCTGTACGTGAATAGTACATCTATGTAAGCAGTAATAAATCCTAACCACCTATGTATGAGATATAGTATCCCTTAAGTCAAAGGATTATATGCTCTATTATGACCTAGATGATAAATAATTGACAAGTAGTAAAACCCCATATTATTATCATCTAATGTCACAGTTTGACTATTCATCCTATGAATATCCATATGTTTGTATCGACATCACATGTCAAATAGTATGAGACTCATTGCCTCTATAATCATCTATATCATATACTGATTATAGAAAACAAATAGAGGTGATGGTCTTCCAGAATTAATGATGCTCAGTCATTAGTCCTATGACCATGAACATATTTAAAATATTTGTACAAGAGCAATCTGTCTCCCATATTCTCTACACTTGAGAATAGATCCTCTTACAAATACTTAAAGACTATATTCAATAATATGAAACCCTTTTCAAATTATGAATATATTATCATGCCATTGGGAATTAAAATCTACTATTACATAACTATTATATGGCTCCTAGGGCACATATTGCTATCAGTTCATGTCTCATTAGGTTTCCTAATCCCATTAGAATTCCTATATTGTTTTCCTAGTTCTATTAGGATTTTAACTTGTGTTTTTCAATTTTAATTAGGATTTTTGTTTATATTTTTCTAAGTCAAAATTCTAATTTTGTTTTCCTAGTTCAATTAGGATTTCTAGTGTCATTAAGATTTCTTATTTCTTGGTTCTTATTTCATTTTGAGTCTTTGGATTTTATTCACATTGTAACTTAGTAAAAATTGTGTTAATTTGATTTTTGCAACTAATCTTGACAAGAGATTTGAGTGGAAAAAGGATAAGTGTGAGCTCATAAAGACAGAAGCCATAACAAATTAAGTGAAACACGAGTGATTGAGTGGCAATACTTGAGTCAAACACGTGAGGGAGTGAAGTGAGGTATTATTTTACTTTACTAACATTCTTTTCAGGTTTTTACAATGGAAGTTGATCAAGAATTTCAAAAAGAATTAATGGCTATTAGGCAAGAAGTAGGCATGCAGATATTGAAGGATGAAGAATGTAATGATGTCTTTCATACAAGATGTCGCATCCAAGATAGAGAATGTTGTATGATCATTGATAGATTGATTGTTGTCAATTTTGCAAGCCTTGAGCTAGTTGAGAAATTAAATTTGCCCACTAGAAAGCATCCAAGGCCACACTCATTGTATTTGTTGAATAAATATGTTAAGCTTAAAGATCAAGATTTTGTTTCATTCTCTCTAGGAAGGTATAAAAGTAAAGATTGGTGTGATATTGTACTAATGAATGTGACACATGTTTTGTTTAAAAAGCCATTGATACATATTAGTCAAGCAAAACACATCAAATCGACTAACCACTACAAGGTCCCACTAAAAGATGGTAAGCATACTACCCTTGCTCCTCTTTCTCAAGAAGAACTATATAAAGATCGAGTGAAGATACAAAGAAAAAGAGAGGAAGAAGTTCAAAGACAAAATGGTGTTGTTGAGCTTGTAGTGACAGAATTGAGTGTATCAAAAAGGGAGAATGAAGGTGATGAGAGTTTCAAAAAGGAGGAAAGTAATGTGCAAAATGAAACTGCGGAAGTGACTCATGAAGACATAAAACCCTTGGAGCCTACAAGTGAAGAGTCCTTATTAAAGGTTGAAGAAGTTATTGAACATGAAGAAGTTCCAATCTACAATCCTCCTTAAGTAGTTGTTGAAGATAAAGCTAAGTTTGTTGTAAATAATGAAATAAAAGAAAAAAAGTGCATAAAGAAAGAGAGTGAAAAGAAAAAGAGTGAGTGTGAAAAGAAAGAATTAGTAAATGAGGACGAAAATGAACTTTCAAATGAGAGAAAAGAAATAATAAAAAGTTCAAATGAAAAGATTGAGAGTGAAGAGAGAAAACAACTGAGCATAGTTGAAAAAGAAAGTATTAAGGATGTTTTGTTTTCTAACACTAACAAGCTTGAATTTCCTTTTGTTTAGTTTTTTTTCTCTTTTTTAGGATTTTAAAGAAGGATTTTCATGGAAGAGAAAAAGTGATAAAAATAATGCATTTCCTGTTAAGTGCTCAAGTCAAGATTCAAGGACGAATCATCTTGAGGAAGGAGGGAATGATGAGAATCCATATACCTTGCAAGAAGCTCACAAATACATGCATGATAAAGATTTCAAGAAGGTTCTTCAAGTTTGTCATTTCTATCAAGATAACTTATAAAGGCATATAATACAACCATTGTGCATGATTGATGGATCATTCAAGAAGAATATGAGATTACATGAAGTTTCCTATAATCCAATCAAGGAAATTTGGATCGTAAGCTTTACATATGGATCTAATTGTGTTCAAGGAAGCTTTAAGGGCTTAATCAATCTATTCAAGCCCAATGTCAAGATGAAGAGACCAAATTACATTCCAATTTGCTTGGGCCTAATCTATTCAAGTGCTTATAAGGCTACCATTTTTCATTCAAATTGGACCCTCCATATTTGGGCTTTTTAGATTCAATTTATCATTTTTTATTTAGTGTTTGGGCTGCCTATGTTATGTATATAGCCTAAGAGTTGTTTAAATTACTTTATTTTCATGTTTTAATTAGTTTTAGGCCTATTTTATGTTAGGTCAAAGGCCCATTCGAATTTTATAGTTTAATTAATTAGATTTCAATTTCTAGTTAGGAAATAGCTTCTCTTGTATAGGAAGGATTCCTAACTTGTTTTAGAGTTTAATTCTAACTTAGTTATTATTTACGAATTAGTTTCTAATTAGGAATCTTCAATCTTTGTACTGAAAGATTTCCTAGTCCTTAGTTGATTCTAATTTAGGGTTGAGCCTCTATATAAACTCAACCATTCATGTAAAATTAAGTGAAGTTTATGATAAATAAAAATTCAGTTTTCTTAAGAGCGTGATCTCTTAGTTTTGATTCTTTCTTGAATCAAGTTAATACAATCAAAGCTAATTACTTTGTGCATATTTATTCTAGGTTCTCTTCCACAAGTTCAATATTGTGTCACGGAGATCAACATCTAAAGGTGATCATATTCCAAGTTGCTCTATCATGGGTTGGATTTGGATCACAAACTTGGGGAAAACCTAGTTTAGCTTTCCAAGGAGTTGTTTCCAAGCGTAAAGATAATTGGGTCTCAAGTTTAATATACTTGGGATTCATATCACAAGGAGTCTCGCTGGGTCCAGCAATACATATTACTCGTTACACCTTCGAAAGGATCAAAGGATTCATCTCGGGGTGGATGATTTTGCTATCAGTGAATAGACCCATAGAGGATTACCCACTCGATGCTACTCACTATCCATTGTCTTCTTAAAACTAGGTTTGTAGGTAAACAGTCTATGCAAGTGATGCTTGAAAGTCATTTTTTTTATTAAAAGTGCCAAATTTTAATTTTAAACCAATTGTTGCTCTTATTATTTCTTTTGTTAAAAAGAAGGTGGTCTCCAGTGGAGTCACCAATTGTAAGGCCTTGCTCGAGCACCACTTCGATCCATTGAAGAGGATCAGAATGCTCATTTGGATTTAGTCTCATGATAGAATACTCAGGTTTAGATTGGTTGATTTTGAAAATTGATTTAGAGTCATCACCTTAATTTTATTTTTATTTGGAAAAAAGTTAAAGGAAAACCTAATTAAATGACTCCAATTTATTTTATCTCAAATGAAAAGTGCACTAGTTCTCGATTACCAAAGAAGATTTGGGGAGTAGGTTTTTGATTTATTTTAGAAAAAAATAGTTTGGCAACTTTAGTACAAAATGACGTTAAAATAAATTTCATGAACAGTTATAAATGTATGAGCAATTTATAGTGCATGAACAATTAAATATATGACCATTCATTCCACTCATTCATTCCATAATAAAGAAAAACAAAGAAAGCAATAAAAGAGTTAAATTTGCAATACAAACCAAAATAGGGGATAATCCCTACAGTCCTTTATGGGATTATAGGGAAGTCACACATTTCGGAAATTGATATTAAAGCATCACAATAAATTAAAGAATAGAAAATAAATCCTAATCTATATGAAGAAGATGAAAAGGGGGGATGTTATTTAATTTAGTTGGATTTGATGCTTGGAATAAGCATGCCTATGTATCCCATTTGAATGGGAATCAAAATCCACGTAGTTCACCTTTCTTGCGAAATTGGTTAGTTTTAGTCTTAGCCTTTTACCATATTTTAGTTCATTGATTAAAAGGAGGGTTGAATTAATTGATTTAATAAATTTAATTGATTACTAAATTATTAATTAGATCATATTTTGATTAACATGAATTAGATTAAAGTGATTAATTAGAGAGTATGGGGTAGAAGAGAAATAAAAAAGGTAAGAAGCCTCAAAGGGAGAAGAGATATTGAGAAAGGAAACAATAAAATGAAATAAACAAATAAATAAAGAAAATGAAAAGAAAAGGGAAAGGAAATTTATCTTAGACAATGGGTGATGATTAGCCTCGGACGACGGATGATAGCTGGCCTCGGATGATGGATGATAGCTGGCCTCGGATAGTGGGAAACTTTTGACTTGAGGGTCATAATTCCACCTTCTCTTATCTTGAGGTGAAGCTTTTGACCTCGAAGGAAAACTTGATGTCTTTGTAAAGCAAAGAACACTGAGCAAACCAAAACTAAAAGAAAACCTTTAAATAAAAACCTTGTTCATTTTGTAGAACAAGCTAAAAAAAAAGTTTTTAAGACTTGTTTTGAGATCTCAAGTTGATCAAGTGAGTCCAAGTGTGTCCCAACTGAGCTTGGGAGGTTTGAATATATAGTGGAAGGGTCTAGGGTTAGTTTAATGTGAAAATGATATAGGATTTTAGATCTGTTCAGGGGATAGCTGCACTGTGCAGTGCAAAACTGCATGTGGCATCACACATTACCTTGCAATCATCACACGTTTCTGTGCAATCACTGTAAGGGGGCTCATGGTGACCATAAGGGCTCCTACAATCACTACAATGGTTGTGCAGTGATCGTCGGACTGTTCTGCACCGGCTCTAGTTCCATCGTTTCTGGCTAGTTTCTCATCCATTTTTTATGATTCTAGTTGCATTGTGATCGTTATTCAATCCTAGATAATCTAAGGGTGATTCAAAGGTTAAAGGGATAGGTTTTGATTCCCAAGGCTTTATTTCCCAATTTTCCCATTTTGGTAATTTTAGCTCTCGAGGTTTATTTACTAAGCCTAGGTACTTTTAAGGTTCAAATGCAAACTGGAGGATGCAAAATATAGGAAATCAATTTTTTCAATGGGGCATTGTGTAGTGCACTAAACTTAGCAGGTATCAAGCTATAACTTATCAAAAGGGTGCAAAATTAAGGGTTATAGTCAGTTGCTATCACATCCCAACTTTAGAGATATGATGGTCCTAGAACATGGGGAGACATAAGGTCACCCAAGCCCGTAGAACCCACATATACTTATACAAATACTGCCTAAGATTGTACCAAAATCTCTTACATTAACTTAAATAAACCTTTTTTTTTTCTAAAAAACCTTAAGTTGTGGAAGCATAATTAAAATATACTTTAAACATAATCCATAAGGAAATAATATTTAGAATCCAATTAAAACCTCAAAGGATAACATTTCAAAATAAACATCTAAAAATAAATATTCTCGGAGTGTCTAAGGATAACTCTTCATAACATATTAAACTAATTTTCTTGGATAAGGAATTCTCCAAGCAAAGTAGGATTCTTAAGCCATCACCTTGCCTCCTTATAATGCTCACTTGGAATCACACAAGGAAAAAAGAGTGAGATAGATGATCTCAATGAGTAAACAAATATGACTTCTACAATAACATATATCCCTTAGAAGATTTCATAGCTCATCGTTCAAAATTTATGATTCACAGTTCATGGCTGGCAATTTAATAGGGTTTATAGGAATCAACTTATAACTCATAACACATACAGAGTGGAGGCTGCTGCCTTGTCTGTTCGTAACATAATATAGTGTGAAAGCTGCTACGTTGTCCACTTGTAACATAATATAGAGTGAAAGTTGCTGTCGTGTCCACTTGTAACATAATATAGAGTGAAGGCTGCTGCCTTGTCCACTCATAACATAATATAGAGTGAAGGCAGTTGCCTTATCCACACATAACTCATACATATAAAGTGAAGGCTGCTGCTATGTTCACACATAACTCATAATATAATTTATAACATATGAAGGTAACAATAGCACTAAAGGATATAATCAAATATAACATAATAAAAATTAGAGTTTAGCTTTCTTAACAAAAGATGAACAACAGTGTAGTTCCAGAAAAAAATATAAGTTAGGGCAATAATCATAAAGGTATTACCACTAGATAATCAAAAATAGTTTTGGACCAATTGTCCTTTGGCAACCCAAGTGTACAAAGAAATCATTAAAATAGAAAAGAACTTGGGTTTCAAGATATCAAAGGTTCACAAAACATGATAGCTTGCACTTGTAACTTGAAACATAATGTTTACTCATACTTGTAGCATGAACACAGTGTTTACTCACACTGGAAGTAGGAATATAGAGTTTACTCACCTTGTGGTTCCTTTGCTCCTAATTTATATAGCCCTTAGACTTCTAAGACTCCTCAAGCTCTATCATAATGTTTAATTTGATACTTAGTATTTCTTCAATCATGATGCTATCCTATCCCATAACTACCCCATGCACATCTAACATTCACATATACTTAGAGTTACACATATAAGTGCACCTCATCACTTCTACATAACATTTTGACTTAAAAGTCTCATACACTTAGCCTTTATAAGCCCATATGAAAACACATCACAATCATGTTAATAACTTTCTAAGGTCATCATAATATCATTATCTTGATATCAATTCATTTTAACAATCATCTTAGTATACTTAACACATTCATACATGTCAACTTGACAAATAACCTTTCGAGTGTCATGCTTAACTCTTATGATCCATTCATTCAATCAATCACTTCATCAACTCAAGGCCATTTATTCATTATCAAGTCATCATAACATCTATTTCCATATTTCCCAATCACATTCATATTCTAATCACAACATAAGGTTAAGATACCTTAAGTATACCAAAGTGCCTTTAAGCTTGTCTAGGGTCATTCCTTCAACTAACATGCAATTTTATCATTTATCATACATACAAACATATCAATAATCATCAAAATACATTGCATAAAAATTATAGACATTGGGATAAAAATCCCATGGTAGGCCGAATGCATCATCAAAGGGAAAATTGAATTTTTCTTACTCTGCACACTTTCCATCTATTACAGTAAGATGTAAAAACAAGTTTTGAATCAAGATTTTTCATGCAATCAAAACCAAAATCATTTTAGAATACTAATCCATAGGAATCGACCCTAATTGGTATATCTCATTCATGAAAATTCAATTTTTGGCTTTAGGATGCAAAACCATGAGTTTTCTTATTTTTCGGTATTTTCCGGTCATTACAGTAATATGTAAATAGGTAGTTTAAACCATTATTTTTCATTCAATCACAGAAAAAATCAGTTTATAACATCTTCATGCATGATTTGGCAGCCATAGATAATAATCATGCAAGAAAATTCTAAGTTTCAATGCTTAGGGTGAAAATCCTGAGTTTCCGCGGTTTCCGTGCTTTTCGTTCATTACAGCAATATGCAAACACATATTTTAAATCATTATTTTTTATCTAAACAAAATAAATATCATATTAGAATTCATTCACACACAAATTGGCAGCCACATGTTTAGACAATAATAAAATTTTCTAACTTCTAAGTTCTAGCACAAAACCTTGAATTCCTTTGTTTTATGAAACTTTTCGGTCATTACAGAAATATGCAGAAATATAATTTAATCCAATATTTTTCATCAAAACACATCAAAAATCAGTTTAGAAATCATTCATGTAGGAATCGCCCCCCTTAGTGATGTTTATGCATAAAAATTTCAATTTTAAGTTACAAGATTCACCTTTGGAGAAATCGCGTGGAAAGATTTTTGTTTTTGGTAGAGAATTAAATTTCTCTCTCAAAAACTCACCTAAATAGAATTAAATCTATAAAAAATCAGTAATTTAAAATAATTTTCTCATAATTTATTTCAAAAAAATCAGATAGGAAATTAAAAGAAAAGAAAAACTTTCGAATACGGGCGAGAAATTGCAAAATTGAATAGTGTTTTCTTAATTTTGGTAGAGAGAAATATTTTGGGAGAATTTTTCTATCAAGATACAGAAAAATTGAGTGATGGCTACTAGAATGAGAGTACTGGCCAAAATTTTCATTATATATTAGGGTTTTGGGGTTCAATTTCCAAGTTTACCCTTAATGAGCTAGGCTAGGAATGTTTTGGTGTAGTGGGCTTTTGGGTATTTGGGTTTTTTAATTAATTTAGGGCTGATTATAGGTAATTAAAAATAATTTTTTTATTATTTTTTGTAAAATTCCTTCTGAAACATTTATTTAAAAATTATTTTAAAATACTTATAAAATTATTTTTATACTTAAAAATCGTCTTTTTGCATGAAAATTCATTTTACGAAAAATAAATTATTTCATGATAATGCATTTTATTCAAATCATTTATTTCACAATAATAATTTATATTAGGCATATTAAAATTAATTTAATGTGCCCCAAACTCATAAATTACATCACATATGAATTTCCATAAAATCACATATTTTGTCGTAATAACTCTAAATTCAAGCAATTTGTCACAAAAACTTCTAGGGTTGATGTGGGTTGTTACAGTTGCATTATGATCTCTTAATGCATAACACAACTAAACTCATAGTTTTAGTAATCAAACAAAACTAAGCATGAAGAACAACAAATACCACATATCATAGAGACAGATTTTTTAGATAATTGATATGAAATTGTGTTTCAAAGCATTAATCCTTAAATAGAGTTTATTTAGACATAATTAAAGCATAAACAAAGTACCAAGAAGAAGAAGAAATCAAAACACAAGAATTGAGAGAATAGGAAAGAAAATCTCTCAATCTTCAATCCCTAAATCTTCAATCTTGTGTTTCATTGAATTAATCTCCTCCTAAGTCTCTCTAAAACTTCTTCTCTATGTCTTTTCCTCTCTAACTTGATTTCCTCATGTCCTATTTTTGAGAGTTTTTTGCATTCCATCACGGCCACTATGCTCGTTACGGTCACACTAGAAACTAGCTTTCCTAGTGTAGCACCCTCTACACTTGTTGTGGGCTCCCCATTTTCAAGCTTTAGCTTTCTTTTTTTCTTTGTCTTCTAGTTCCTCTTTTTCTTTGTCTTCTAATTTAAGTTAAACCTATAAAAAGTTTTCAAAACCTTCCTTAAATCACAAATATTAAATAATGTAGTGAAAATGATCCCAAAATGAATCTAAAAGCATGAAATTCTAACTCAAATTTCCTAATAATGCTTGTATAATTAACACGTATCAAACTTCCCCACTCTTAAGACTTTGCTTGTCTTCAAACAAACACAAACCATATGCCACTCATAATCCAATTAAACATCTTCAATCTCATAAAAGCATATGCCACTCGTTTTGACAACTCAAAACCTTAAACTTCTAAGATGTGTAATCTAAAGTAATTCTAAAATCAAGAATACTTATTAACAAAATTCTCACATAAAGATTATATTCATAAAAAAATAAAAAATAAAACATGATCGTTAACCAAAATTTTACAATCATTACTAAATAAATAACTTATAAAAACACCATTACATGTTTCAACATCAATGGGGATCAATAGGAATCTTAACAACTTAAGCACGCTAGAGGATAATCATTATATTTATTTATTTATTTTTTCTTTCTTATGAATGCATTTTATGTACCATCTCACATTTGCAAGTGTGTTTTAGGCTCTATCTTATGTTTTGCAAGTGTGTTTTATGCTCTATCATGTGTTTTTTTTTTGTTTTTATTATTACCCTCTTTTTACTATTAAATTTCCTATATCATAACCTAAATGTAATGATTTTTGTCTAATTATCTATTATGGATCAGCCTACACACCAAGTGGAGCGGATTTAACATCATGAAGATGAGAGAGATCAAGAAGGCAAGGATAAAGTTCAAGAGGTTTCTAGTCTAATCAGTATGCCTCAAGGACCTATAACAAGATCTCGTTCTAAGAAGCTTCAACAAGCCTTAATCCATCATATACAGGGATTAGCGAATTTGGCTAGTGAGGGTTTGCAAGGATGCTAAAGCTTTGGAGCATGTACAGCCCAAGTCCCTTACAACTTAATTCAAGTCCAAGTTACTAATGGGTTTAATTAAGTTTGTAATGGGCCATATTAGTTATGGGCTGGTTTTAATTAGTTTTAATAAAATCATATTGGTTTCTTAATCTTACTCTCTAGGAGTTTGATTTGTCAACTCTTGTCATTAATGAGAACTTGCTCATTAGGGTTCTTTGTAAAGGCTATTAATAAGCCTTGGCTGCGTGTTTTTGGACAGATTATGATTGAATTATTAAACCTAAAGGCTATTTGCTTTTATCTTTGTGTTCTTGTGTAGAATACATGCTTTAAGGAACATTCAAGTAGATTGATCATCTTCTTGTGGAGTGTTTCGAAATTGGAATTCAGAAACAAGTTTTCCTTATTCCAATTCTTTGATCATCTTATCTAAGCAATCTGAATTCTAACCTTTCTTAGGGGTTGTTGCCGAATTGAGTATTGGGGTTTTCAAGTTAATGCTTTGGGGGTTCAAATACATAAAGGGGTTCTCAAGCTTATTCTTGGAGGTTTTGTATCATTTGGTATCAAAGCTTGGCTCTAGACTAGGTTTTATCTTTCTATAATTCACGTTCTTCAATTCTGATTTCTTGTGTTTGTTTTGTTCTTGTTCTTCTTTGAATTAAATCAATTGTTTGCAATCTAAAATTCAGATTTTGTGTTTATAGTTGAAGGTTAAAATAAAAAAAAATGAAAAGAAGAAAGTATTCAAAAAGGAAGAATCCAGAATTCATGGGTGACTGATATACTAATCATATTTGATTCTGATTTAGATTTGCTATTCCTACCTAGTTTATATTTGACATATCTGAATAGATTTTGTCATATCTTGTATTGGATTTTGCATATCATTACATTCCTTGCTCATTTAAGTGATATCAATTATCAGGGAAGATTTGATTTTTTTTTCTTTTCTCTTTCAAAATACCTTCTAAAATCGTTTCTTTCCTATTCTAGTAAGATCCTTTGATTTTTTTTTTACATGTCCTTTGCTTCTATTTGAGTTTTCTTGATTTTATTGCTTCTTATTTGTTATTTTTCTTGTTTGGCTGAATTGTTTCAAATTTTTTTTTGCAATTTCAGTTTCGAAATTCTACACATTACAACCTATTTGAACATTTCTAAAAGTGTGATTCACCTAAGAACATAAAAGAATTAGCTAGAGTGGTGTGAGGAAACCGTGAGTGAAATATTTGCTTGAGTTAAACACGAGTGACCATCCCCATCATTTGAGTGCAAAACACGTAAGGGAGTGCTTGTGAGGTCCTTTGAATTATTTTTCTTTGTTTTTCTAACGTTCTTTTGCAGTAATGTCAAACCAAAGTGGAAATAATGAGGCTGTTCATGTTGATGAAGCCAGACTATGTGAGGCTTAACAAGGAGAGTTTGCACATTTTAACAGAAATGTGGAGGCTATGAGGGATGCATTAGAGCGCATGGATGCAAGGTTGCAAGCGGTTGAAAGAGCAACTCTAAACCGCAATGAGGTGCAAGGGGGAGGTAGAAACCAAATACCCCAAGACGACTGGGAAGATGAAGACCTTGGCTACCATGATGACGAAAATGTTCCTATTGTTGGGATGGGCAGAAATAGAGGTAGAGGAGGAAGGCAAGAGAATCCATACTATGGTAGAAACCAAGGTAATGAAGATTTTGTAGATAGGAATTTGGGGAGTATTAAATTTAAGATACTTACCTTTCAAGGTATAACAGATCCAGAGGCTTATTTACAATGGGAAAAGAAGGTGGAGCTTATATTTGATTGTCACCATTTTAGTGAGGAAAAGAAGGTCAAGCTTGCTGTTTCACAATTTGTAGATTATGCCATAGCTTGTTTAGTAACTAGTCGAAGGAGAAACTTGGAGTACCCAATTGAGATGTGGTATGACCTTAAGTCTAAAATGAGAAAGAGGTTTGTGCCTAGACATTTTCATAGGGAACTTGTGCAAAAACTTCAAGTTCTTAAATAAGGTGGTAAAAGTGTGGATGATTACTACAAGGAGATGGAAATGCTTATAACTAGGGCTGATATAGAGGAGGATAGGGAGACTACCATGGAACATTTCTTGGCTAGTTTGAACAGCTGACCGAGTTGATTTGCAACCATATATGGAGTTAGAGGAGATGGTGCACATTGCGGTCAAGGTAGAAAAACAACTCCAAAGAAGACGACCAGCAAGGTATGTTTCTAAGCCTTATTTCAACTCTAATTCTACTTGGAAAAAGGATGGAAAGGGTGAATTTAAAGGTGGGAACAAGGCTGCCTATGATGTTGCAAAAGGAAGGGCAGATTCAAATTCTAAAGAAAAATCCAAACCCAAAGAGCCTAAGGGGAGAAATAGAGATATTAAGTGCTAGAAGTGCCAAGGAGTAGGTCATGTAAGTAGGGAGTGTCCTAATAGACAAACTATGGTCATTAGGAATAGAGAAGTAGTGATAGATGATGAAAGGGGCAGCAATGATAGTGAAGAGGAAGAGATGCCTGAATTAGAGGATTGTAGCGAGGGGAGTATAGAGGAGCCAATAAGAGGTGATTTGCTAGTCACAAGGCATGCTTTTAGTACTCAATTGAAGGAGGACAACTTGTTTCATATAAGGTGTCACGTTCAAGGCAAGGCTTGTAGTGTGATAATTGATAGTGGGAGTTGCACCAATGCAGTGAGTACTCTTTTAATTAACAGGTTGGGGCTACCTACTATACCACACTCACGTCCATACAAGCTCTAATGGCTTAATGATTGTGGTGAGGTAAAGGTGAATAGACAAGCCATGATTTCATTTTCAATTGGAAAATATTATGATGAGGTGTTATGTGATGTAGTGCCTATGCATGCTAGAGAAATATTGCATGGGCGACCAATGTAATTTGATAGAAGGGCTATACATGATGGGTACCTCAATAGGTATTCATTTGCCAAGGATGGTAGAAAGACAATCTTAACACAACTTTCCTCAAGAGAAGTATATGAAGAGCAATGTAAAATGGAAAGGATGAGAGTTGAGATTGAAAAGAAAGAGAAAGAGAGTAAACAAAGTACTTTAGAGAGTGAAAATAAAAAGAGTGAAAAGAAAGAGGGAAGAGAAAAAAAAGAGCAGATTCAGCCTAGAGAGAAAAATGCCAAGAATGTGAGTTTGATAGCTAGGACAAGTGTGGTTAGGCAAGCTTTGTATTCCAATTGGCCTATATTTGTCTTTTTGTACAAAGGAGCTTATTTAGCAACTAATGAACTTAACCTGTCTTTACCTAGTATGATCTTTTGCAGGAATTTGAAGATGTGTTTCCCGAGGAGATGCTAAGTGTTTACCACCAATTAGAGGCATAGAACACCAAATTGACTTCATTCCTGGAGCTGCTATACCCAATAGGCCAGCATATAGAATGAATCCAAGTGAGACAAAGGAGATCCAAAAATAAGTGGAGGAGTTGCTAGCTAAAGGGTATGTGAGGGAGAGTCTTAGTCCGTGCTCGGTTCCTGTTATTCTTGTACCAAAGAAGGATGGAACATGGAGGATGTGTGTGGACTACAGAGCCATCAATAAAATCACTGTAAAGTATCATCATCCTATTCTTAGATTAGATGACATGATTGATGAGTTATATGGTTCTTATTTGTTCACCAAAATTGATTTGAAATCTAGTTATTATCAAATTCGAATGAACGTTGGTGATGAATGGAAAATAGCCTTTAAGACCAAGTATGGGTTGTATGAATGGCTTGTCATGCCATTTGGTCTTACTAATGCACCTAGCACATTTATGCGATTAATGAACCACATGTTGCCTGAGTACTTGGGAAAGTTTGTTGTTGTTTATTTTGATGATATTCTGATTTACTCTAAGTGCTTAGATGATCATGTCATGCATGTGCGACTTGTACTAGAAAAACTTAAGCAGGAAAAGTTGTATGCTAACCTTAAGAAGTGTAGCTTTTGCATGGATAAGGTTAATTTTCTTGGTTTTGTTGTATCTAGTCAAGGTATTGAGGTTGATGAAGACAAGGTTAGAGCCATTAAGGAGTGGCCAAGACCTAAAAGTGCTAGTGAGGTGAGGAGTTTTCATGGGCTTATTGGTTTCTATAGGAGATTCATTAGGGATTTCAGCACTATAGCCGCACCTTTGAATGAGTTAGTTAAGAAAAATGATGGATTTGTTTGGGGTGATGCACAAGAACATGCATTTAATGAGCTTAAGGTTAAATTGTGTAATGCACCTTTGCTTGCTTTACCTAACTTTGATAAGACTTTTGAGATTGAATGTGATGCTAGTGGCATAGGCATTGGAGCTATTTTGATGCAGGGTCAAAGGCCACTAATGTATTTCAGTGAAAAGTTAAGTGGGGCAGCCTTGAAGTATCCAACGTATGATAAGGAATTATATGCTTTGGTTCGAGCTTTACACATATGGCAGCATTATTTATGGCCTAGGGAGTTTGTGATACACATTGACCATGAAAGTTTAAAGCATTTGAAGGGTCAAGATAAGCTGAACTATAGGCATGCTAAATGGGTGGAGTTCATAGAAACATTCCCATATGTGATTAAATACAAGCAAGGTAAGGAAAATGTGGTTGTTGATGCATTATCTAGAAGGTACACTTTACTTAACTCACTTAGTGCTCAATTGCTAGGTTTTGAGTTTATAAAAGAGTTGTATCATCATGATGTTGATTTTGGTAATATATATATTTCTTGTAACAATGGGGCTAGTTCTAATGATTTTTACTTGTTTAATGGTTTTTTTGTTCAAAAGAAATAGATTGTGCATTCCTAAATGTTCTATGCGGGAATTGTTGATTAAGGAGGCACATGGAGAGGGTCTAATGGGACATTTTGGGGTCAATAAGACCTATGATATACTATTAGAGAATTTCTTTTGGCCTAGTATGAAACATGATGTGCATAAAGTTTGTGAGCATTGCATTACATGTAGAGAAGCTAAGTCTACGTTGAAACCGCATGGGTTATACACACCATTACCTATTCCTAATGAACCTTGGACTGATTTGTCTATGGATTTTGTGCTTGGATTGCCTAGAACTAGGAAAGGTCGTGATAGTGTCTTTGTTGTGGTTGATAGATTTAGTAAAATGGCTCATTTTATACCATGTCATAAAACTGATGATGCTCAATTGATTACTGATTTATTTTTCAAAGAAGTTGTGCGTTTATATGGCATACCTAAGAGCATTGTTAGTGATAGAGATGTTAAGTTCTTAAGTCATTTTTGGCGTGTGTTGTGGGGAAAGTTAGGAACTAAGCTGATATTTTCAACTACTTGTCACCCTCAAACCGATGGGCAAACTGAAGTAGTAAATAGGATTTTGATTACCTTGCTTAGAGCAATCATAGAAAAAAAATTAGGACATGGGAGGATTGTTTACCATTGGTGGAGTTTGCTTACAATAGGGCTGTTCATAGCACTACTCATTGTTCTCCATTTGAGATTATTTATGGATTTAATCCACTTACTCCTATTGATCTATTACCACTGCCACCTAACAATTTTATGAGTGTTGATGCTGATTCTAAAGCAGATTTGGTGAAGAAGTTACATAAGCAAGTTAAGGAGAGGATTGAAATGCAAAATGCTAAAGTAGCTTCACATGTGAATAAAGGAAGGAAACCAATGATTTTTCAGCCTGGGGATTGGGTGTGGGTACAATTTCGCAAGGAGAGGTTTCCACTTCAAAGGAAATCTAAGCTAAACCCAAGAGGAGATGGTCCTTTTCAAATCCTTGAAAGAATTAATGACAATGCATACAAAGTGGACTTGCCAAGTGAGTATAATGTTAGTACTTCATTTAATGTGGCTGATTTGAGTCCTTTTGATATAGGTGATGCTTTCGATTCGAGGAAGAATCCTTTTGAGGAGAGGGAAAATGTTATGGATCAGCCTACACACCAAGTGGAGCGGATTCAACATCATGAAGATGAGAGAGATCAAGAAGGCAAGGATAAAGTTCAAGAGGTTTCTAGTCCAATTAGTATGCCTCAAGGACCTATAACAAGATCTCGTTCTAAGAAGCTTCAACAAGCCTTAATCCATCATCTACAAGGCTTAGTGAATTTGGCTAGTGAGGGTTTACAAGGAAGCTAAAGCTTTGGAGCATGTACAGCCCAAGTTCCTTACAACCTAATTCAAGTCCAAGTTACTAATGGGTTTAATTAAGTTTTTAATGGGCCATATTAGTTATGGGCTGGTTTTAATTAGTTTTAATAAAATCATATTAGTTTCTTAATCTTACTCTCCAAGAGTTTGATTTGTCAACTCTTATCATTAATGAGAACTTGCTCATTAGGGTTTCTTTGTAAAGGCTATTAATAAGCCTTGGCTGTGTGTTTTTGGATAGATTATGATTGAATTATTAAACCTAAAGGCTGTTTGCTTTTATCTTTGTGTTCTTGTGTATAATACATGCTTTAAGGAACATTCAAGTAGATTGATCATCTTCTTGTGGAGTGTTTCAAAATTGGAATTCAGAAACAAGTTTTCTTTATTCCAATTCTTTGATAATCTTATCTAAGCAATATGAATTCTAACCTTTCTTAGGGGTTGTTGCTGAATTGAGTATTGGGGTGTTCAAGTTAATGCTTTAGGGGTTCAAATACATATAGGGGTTCTCAAGCTTATTCTTGGAGGTTCTGTGTCATTATCCCTACTAATAAACATTCTTAATTTAAAAATCAACTTAAAACCACAATCTTTTTGATTTAAAATCTCAAATTGTAAATTGAGTAACATATAATTCTACTTTAATTGAAAAATGCCCAAAGGCTAAATGTGTGGTTTTATAAGAATTTATGTACTATGTGATTTATGAGTATGTGGTATGTTAAATTAATTTTAATATGCATAATACGAGTTATTATTGTGAAATAAATGATTTAGATGAAGTGCATTAGCATAAAATAATTTATTTTTCATAAAATGAATTTTCATACAAAAAGACAATTTTTAAGCATAAAATAATTTTATGAGTATTTTAAAATAATTTTTAAATAAATATTTTTGGGGGAATTTTAATAAAAATAATAAAAAAAATTTTATTTTTAATTACCTATAATAAGCTCTTAAATTAAATAAAAAGCCCAAATACCTAAAACCCGACTACACTAAAACACTCTTAACCTAGCTCATTAAGGGTAATCTTAGAAATTGTCCAAAACCCTACATTTAAATACTTAATTTTGGCCAGCCCTAGAATTCCAATAGCCACACTTTGTTATTTCATCATTTTCATAGAAAAATTCTCCCAAAACAATTCTCTTTACCAAAATTCTCAAAACACCTTCAACTTTGCGATTTATTGACTGTATTCATAAGTTTATCGCTCTTTTCAATTTGTTATTTGATTTCTATAAAACTAACCATGGGAAAATTATTTGAAATTGAGTATTTACTGATTTTTATTTATTAAATTTGGCCTAGGTGATTTCTTGAGAGAGAAATTGATTTTTTTACCGAAAACACCAACCTCTCTATGATATTTCTCCAAAGGTGAATCCTACAACTCAAAATTAAAAAATTTCATGCATAAACATTACAAGGGGGGATATTTTTGTATGATTATGTTCTAAATGAATTTTTGATGTGTTTAGATAAAAGATATTGAATTAAATCATATTTCTGCATATTACTGTAATGACCGAAAAGTTTTAGAAAATAAGAAAATTCGTGATTTCCGTCCTAGAACTTAAAAGTTGAAAATTCTAATGCGTATGAACCCTAAGGGCTGTTGACTTGTATGGATTTATATTATAAATTGATATTTGTTATGTTTAGATGGAAAATAATGATTTAAATAATGTGTTTACGTATTACTGCAATGATAAAAAAAACACCAGAAAGCTAGAAAACTCAATATTTTCACTATAAATCCTAAACTTGGAATTTTCATGCATGAGAATTGTTCATGGCTGACCAAATGGTGTGGATTAATATTCTAAAAGGATTTTTATTATGTTTACATTTAAAATCTTGGTTCAAACCAACTTTTTACATATTACTGTAATGAACGGAAAGTGCGAAATGTAAGAAGAATGCATGTTTTCCATCGAATAGAGCATTTGGCCATTGTTGGAATTTTTATCCCAATGTTTATAATTTGTATGTGATGTATTTTTTTGATTATTGACATGTATGTATGAATGATAAATGGTTAAATTGCATGTTGGTTAAAGGAATGACTCTAGACAATGCTAGAGGCAATTTGGTATACTTAAGGTGTCTTAATCTTATATTGTGATTAATATGTGAATGTGATTGAATAATATGGAAGTAGGCTGTATGATGACATGGTAATGAATTAATGATCTTGAATTTATGAAGAGATTTATTGAATGAATTGGTCATAAGAGATAAGCATAATACTTGAAAGGTTATTTATTAAGTTGACATATATGGAAGTGTTAAGTGTACTAAGATGATTGTTAAATTGAATTGATATTAAGATAATGATATTGTGTTGTCCTTAGAAAGGTATTAACATGATTGTATAAGTATAAGTAGGTTCTATGGGCATGAGTGACATTATGTCTCCCCATGTTCTCGGACCGTCATATCTCTAAAGTTGGGATGTGACATAAACCTTCGACTACCATGGAGCTCTAAAATAATGGTGTCCATAGTCAAGAATCACAACACTTGAAACCAGCAGAGCAACTTCCAAGCAGAAGAATGTGGCTTGGAATTTACCTTGTTGACTCATCGACCTAGCCTAAAAAAATTTAGACAACTAAAGAGTGAGACAAAGCTCAGTGAGTACATAATAATACAATATAAATGGTGAGTACAAAGGCCATTACCAAGAAGAGCTCTTTATGGCAATGGAACAATTTTTAATCAATGTTGTCATTATGATTTAATTTCTCATTTGAGATAGAAACAACATCTTTAGCAAAAATAATATTTTCTTAGAAGTGGAATGCTTCCCACATATATAAATTCAGGAGTGGCGGCCTAAGCCTTGCTCATTCACACGTATCACATTACGCCAAATTGATCAGATCTTATGGTTAGGCATTCCCCCTAATAGAGGTTAGATACTCTTATCCTACTCATAAGCTTATACTAAATGCATATGGTCTGATGTATTTCCCCACATCAGAAAGGTATTTCTACTTATCGATAGGGATCAATAGGAAAATTCATATAAGATTCACGGTAAGGAATTCAATGATCACATTATGAATTCAACATGATAGGTTCACAATAGTCAAATGTCATCAATAAGCATCATATCAAATGGCTCAATATTTAATGGCAATTCAAGCTCATCAAGGAATTGGAATATTTCAATGATTATGGTTTGACCAATAAAGGTTGAAAGCAAATGGCACAAAGTCATATTATATTATTAAGTACTCACTTTGGATTCCTTTACTCCTATTTATGTTTAACTTTGATGCAAGTGGTGCTCCTTGCACACTAGGATAGTGTCCTTATCCTTGCCTTTAGATTCTACACATTCACATTTCATTTATATGTCAATCACTTCCTTATTATGACATTACTGTAAATTTAATGTAACTTATTTATTATAGTACTAACTTATTACTTTTGAGGTCATGACACACTATACATATACTTGTTACTGATTTTTTAACACTTTCCCTTAGTTATCTTTCAAATAGCCAAAAGCATTCACTTAAGGAAAGATAATTCCTTTTCTCCCAATTTCACATTTCAATTTTGAGTATAATCAATTTAAATATATATTCAATGGAATTAATTCTACTTCCACCATCAAATTCCATAAATGAACTTAGTTTGTTAACTGTAGGAAAATCAATTCTATCAATTGAATTTCAAAATTAACATTATATAAATCATGTTACACCATTCTTAAGCTTAATCTTCCCTTCAATTTCATGAAGTCAAGTTCAATTCTTAAAATCCCCACTTTTTTCATAAACCCTAGAATTTGGGGAAAACTATTACTTCCTCATCCAATCTTTAAATTGATCATGGAATTATGAAATTAGCATAACGTACAACTTATATGATCATTCAATTGCCAATATTTAGCATTAGAACATCAATTTCCCCTTTTAGACTAACTTCATGCTACTAAAACTTTCAAGTCTTGAATCAAGCTTTCCTAATTCATTTTAACACTTCTAAATCATTGTTCTTCATCTAAAATAACTATAGATGTATCCAATTAGAATTTAGAACACTTTTTTTATCATTCATTATTATGGCTGAATTTTTCCTTATGGTGTAAGAAGGATTTTATGCAACTAAAATACTAAAATCAACCTTACAACATAGAAAAGAGGAGATGAACAAGATTTCTCACCTTGGTTAGCTTTGGTTTGCTAAGGTTCTTGTTGTTATTGGTGTGGAGAGAGAGCTTTTTTTTTTTTTGTTATGGTGGAACTTTGGTGTAGAGATAGAAAAAATGATGTTTACAACATAAAATTTGCATATATATGTGATGGGTTGGATGGTGAAGATTTGATCAAGTTGGATGGCTAGGATTTTCTCTATAATTGTGATATTCATCATATGGTTTTGGAAGTAGCAAAGATGAATGTAGACTTTGGTGTGGATGAAAAGGGATTTCAAGTTGGAAAATGAATTGACTTAGTAAAAAATGGTGGCTAGTTTTTCCAACATCAAACTTAACCTTGGTTAGCTATTTCTAACTCTAGTTAAGTATATATTCATCCATCCTTGGGCTTTGTAGTCTGGCCATTCAATGGGCTTGGGCTTTTGAGTCCAAAATTGTAGCAACCCACACCCACCCTAGGAATTTTCGTGATAAATTGCTTGAATTATAATCTATAAGGTTAAGTGTGTGCATTGTGTAAAAAAAATTGTGATCTAAGTGATTGATGAGTATGTGGCATATTAAATTAATTTTAATATGCATAATATGTGTTGCCAATGTGAAATAAATGATTTACATGAAGTGCATTTGCATAAAAGAATTTATTTTAAATAAAATAAATTTTCATGCATAAAATAATTTTTAAGCATAAAATAATTTTATGGGTATTTTTAAAATATTTTTAAATAAATATTTTTGAGGGAAATATTCCAGAATTAAAAAGAAAAATATTATTTTCATTTTAAATCCTTTCAGCCAAAATTTTTAAAGAAAAAGTCCAATTACCCAAAAGCCCACTGCACAAAAATGCTCCTAACCTATTTTATTAAGGGTAATAGTGGAAATTCCACTCCAACCCTAATATATATTCTAATTTTTGGCCAGCAAGGGTTTTCCAGTAGCCATTCCCTTATTCTTTCTGTATTCTAGTAGAAAAACCTCTCAAAATAATTCTCTCTACCGAAATATCGAAAACACCTTACCGTTTCGCGATTTCGTGACCGTAATCGTAAGTTTTTATTCTCTTTCGATTTCTAAACTATTTTCTATGAAATAAATTATAAGAAAATTATTTTGAACTGTTTGATTACTGATTTCTACAGATTCAATTCTATTTGAGTGAATTTTTGGGAGAGAAAATTTATTTTCTACCGAAAACACGATTCTTTCTGCAAGATTTCTCCAAAGGTGAATTTTATAACTTAAAATCACAATTTTATTGCATAAACATCATGGGGGGGGGGGGGGGGGGGGGCGGCGATTTGTACTTGTTTGCATTCTAAACTAATTTTTGATTTGTTTTGATGAAAAATATTGCATGAAATAATATTTCTGCGATGACCGAAAAGTTTTGAAAAACAAAGGAGTTCAAGGTTTTTGTGTTAGGACTTGGAAATTAGAAAGTTTTATTCTTTCATGAATACATGGCTGCTGATTTGTGTGAATTGATGTTCTAATATGATATTTGTTTTGTTTAGATGAAAAATAATGAGTTGAATCATGTGTCTATTTATCGCTGAAATAAACGAAATGCGCGGAAAGCGCGGAAACTCATGATTTTTCACCTAAGCCTTTGAACTTAGAAATTTTTTTGTATAAACCTTACCTATGGCTGTCGATTCATTAAGGGATGTATTCTAAACTGATATTTTCAATGATTGAATGAAAGATAATAGTTTAAATAACATGTTTGCATATTTCTGAAATAATCGGAAAATACCGAAAACAAGAAAACTCATGTTTTGTGCACTATAATGCAAAAGATTGAATTTTTATATATTAATGGCACCAATAGTGGCCGATTTTTATGGATTTAAGTTCTAAAATGATTTTTGTTATGTGTATATGAAAAATCTTGGTTCAAACTATGTTTTTATATATTTCTGAAATAGACAGAAAACACGAAAAGAAGAAGAATTTGGTTTTCACCTTAATGATGCATTCGGTCTACATGAACAATTGTGTCCAAATGTTTATAAATTTTATGTGATGTGTCTTGGTGAATGTTGACATGTATGTATGTGTAATAGATGATGAAATTGCATGTTAGTTAAAGGTATGATCCTAGATGAGCTAAATGCATTATGGTATACTTAAGGTATACTTAAGGTATCTTAACCTTGTATTGTGGTTAGAATGCAAATGTGATTGAGGAACTTGGAACTAGATGTCTTGATGACTTGATGATGAATATATGATTATGAGTTAATGAAGTAAAAGGGATCATAAGAGTTAAGTATGATGTTTGAAGAATTAATTGTTAAGTTGACACGTATGGAAGTGTAAAGTGAACTAAGATAATTGACAAGTGAATTGATATTGGGGTGATGATAATGTGATGACCTTAAAAAGGTATTGATATGATCGCAATGTGTTTTCATGTGAGCCTATAAGGCCTAAGTATGGAAGACTTTTAAGTCAACGTGATATGTGCAAGTGATGAGTACACCTATGAGTGAACTCTAATGTGTATGCTATATGTGTATGGGTAGTTATAGGATAGGAAAATCATTAGTAAATAAAATACTAAGTATTAAATCAAATATTATGTTAGAGTTTGAGGAGCCCTAGAAGTGCAAAAAGGACTACGTGTAATAGGAGCAAAGGAACCCCAAGGTGAGTAAACACTATGTCTATGCTACATGCGTGAGTAAACATCATATTCATGTTATAAGTGTAAACAACATTTTGTTGTGTTACAAGAATGTGATATATTGATATGTGCACCTTTGTGATCTTTGAAACCCAAGTTCTTTCTATTTTAAATTTTATAATTTCTTTGTTAAGCTTGGGTTGCAAAGGACATTTGGTCCAAAACTATTTTGTTTATCCAATGAGAACTTTTTGTGAATGAACCCTAACTTGTATTCTTTCTAGAACTACACTTTCATTATATTATTGTTGAAAGCCAAACTACTATTGTTATTGAAATACATGTTATTGTTGCCACATGTGATATTGTTAATTGTGTTTACCAATAGCTCTAGCTATGGTACCTTTACCCTTTATGTAGAATCCTCGTGCCGATGCGGGTAATCATCGAAACCTGTGCACATGGTCTTAACCTGATGGATAGGGGTAGTGTA
Organism: Reutealis trisperma; assembly: GCA_947687605.1. Classification (NCBI taxonomy): domain Eukaryota; kingdom Viridiplantae; phylum Streptophyta; class Magnoliopsida; order Malpighiales; family Euphorbiaceae; genus Reutealis; species Reutealis trisperma. The sequence continues at coordinate 371,880 of CANTUT010000727.1, read as the reverse complement.
TCCACCTCAGCTAGAAGGGGCAGTTCTAGCCATGAAGCCTGATCAGCTTCACACTTTCTGAGTGATGGGAGTTGGAATTTGGCAAAGGCCACCTCTCCTCGATGTGTTTGGAGTGAATTGAGTAGCGCCTTCACTCCATAAGTGTTATAAGTGTGATTTCTGCAAAACTTGCTAAATTGAACCCTTGCTAAAGTGCAGCCTGATTCATGAGTTATAAACCATGAACTATGTGTATAAGCTATGTGTTTCCTTTCAAAAGGAATATGTGATAATGTATGTGCCTCTTTGTTTACTCATTGAGATCATCTATCTCACCCCTTTTCCTTGTGTGGTTCCAGGTGAGCAAATGTGAGGAGGCAAGGTGATGGCTCAAGCATTCTACTTCACTTGGGGAATTCCTTGTCCGAGTTATCAATAATACTATGTTTATGAAGTCTTGTCTTTAGATGCTCAGGGAATGTTAATTGATACTTATGGAGATTTATATTACTTATCCTTATGGATTTTATATGTAACGATTTACTTTAAGTCTTCCGCAAATTATGGTATTATCTAAATGTTTTAAATGAGTTAGCGAAGAAGGTTCGGTAAGATCCTAGGCATGATTGTTATATGTTAATAGGTTCTACGAGCGTGGGTGACCTTATGTCTCCCCATGTTCTAGGACTGTCGTATCTCATAAGGTTGGGATGTGACAAAAATCCCATTAATGAATCCATATATGCATGTTTCAAGCTCGATACTTAATACATTTCCCATTTTGTTTCTTTCACTTTAATACACATAATTCTACCTTCCGATATCACTACATACACTAGACATTGCTAGCTAAATCTTATTCACTCTATAGCACATATTTCCTAGCTTTCCGTTAGTATTGTTCATGTGTGTAATTCATATAGACTCACTTAATCAATCTATGTTTGACTTTCATTTTTCCATTGCAACTTTAATTGAAATCAACTTTTCATATCACTATTATTATCTCCCAATAACTTAGGAGATGCTAACATGCATTCACTAGTACTTTAGATTCATATTTCAAATAAATTATTAACATAGTCACATTAAGTCAAACTTGGTTTGACTTTCACTTTATCATAAAGGTGCTTATCAAAATTGACTGCATTCTTTACTTCTTGTTACATTATTTATTAAAATTATTTCTTATGATATTCTTATGGTTCTTGATATGTTAAGAAGGCCTTGAATAGCATAATATATGGACATTATAGTGTCTTTATTACTAACCCTAATAGGTTAGGGAAACCTTAAGTATTACATTTGGGGGTGACACTCTATTGGTTTGAACATAGATGACATATTAATTGAAAGAAAGAGCCCTTAAGTTTGGCTAAAGGCTAGTGGAAAAAAGACAAATTGAGAGATAAAGAAGTAATAGACTGATGGCAGGTAATGTCAAAGATTATGCCTAAGTTGTTAAGGCTAAGAGATGAGATGGATTGATAAAATATGATATGAAGGACAAAGGATGACAAGTTTGAAAGATATGCACCCAATATTGGATAAGGATGCATTGATAGTAAAATTTTAGAGATGAGCCCTCTAATGAGGGAGGATGACTTTGAAGGACATAAGGTGAGACGGATCAACAAAAGATGATTTGATAAATTTAGAGGATGCACCTTTAATAATGGATAAGGGCTTGAACTAAAGGATGATTTCAATAGTAAGGTAAATGATACTAAAGGAGTGATAACTAGGATGAGCTTTCTCTCTCTCTCTCTTAGCTCTAACTTTTGCCTAAGTCGCTCTTTTGGGTTTTCAACTTAATGAACTTGAATTAATGAAATTTGGTATGAAATGGAACAAAATATTCCTCTATGATTTGTGCTACTACTTTTCTTCATGTTAAAGGGTTTTGACATTTAAATTTTGGTCTTCTTTGAACTTATTGCCCTTTATTCTTTGAACTTATTGCCCTTTATTGAGATGTGCTATTTGATTATCCAAAGTGAAATGGGTAATTCTATTTGATTTGCTTTTTGTGCTTCAACTATTTGATCACTTGACCTTCTTTCGTTCAGAGTTGGCAAAGCAATTATTGATGGCACCTCAAATTCTAACCTGTGCTAGGTGTGGTGGATTTAATTAACGGTTCATTTCTTTCTCTTTTCTTCTTCTATCTTTTTCTTTTTTTTTTTCTCTTCTTTTTTTTTTCTCTTTCTTTTCTTAAGCTCATATGTATTGGATTAAACAAGGAAGATAAGAAAATTAATGCACAATTAATGAAAAGAAAATATGGATATTTTACTGTAAAAAGTGACTTTATTACCAAATAAAAAAGAGACCGACATGATTGATACAAAATACACGAGAAAAAAAAAAAGATGATAGACTCTGACTCAAATTTGGACTCAAACTTTGAGATTGGACTCAGACTTAGACTCAAACTTAGACTTGGAATTCAATCTTAGATAGATGTGAGGCCTCACTCGAGCATTGCTCCGATCCACTAAAAGGGAATCAAAATACGCATTTGGGAAAGAACTCATAGGGAAGCCCTCAGGCTTATTTTTGAAAATTGTTTTAGAGTTGCCACCTTAATTTATTTTTATTTGGGAAAATATAAGGAAAAAACCCACTTGACTTCCATTATCACCCAAAGGAAAAAAGTTCACTAGACTCAAAACCAAAGAGGATTCGAGGACTAGGTTTTCAGTTTTAACAAAACATGTTTGGCCAAATAACATAAAAAGTAAATTAAAAATATATTTCATGAATAGTTTAAAATGCGTGGACAATTTATAATATGCATGATCATTCATTCCATATGTCTAATAATGAATACAAGTAATAGTCCAAAAGATAGTTAACATTATAAATGAAATGCCAATAGTTAACATTACAAATAAAATCCCAAACATAGGGGAGCCCTTATGGGTTTTAGAGAGCTCACACATTTCCCAAACCAATCCTAATAACAAAATAAAGGAAATAAAAATGAAAGTAAGTGAAGAAGGTGATAGGGGGAGAGTTGGTTAATTTTAATTTGGATTCGATGCTTGAACCAAGCATGTCTACGTATCCCTTTGAATTGAAATAAGAATGCACGCAGTTCTCCCTTCTTGTGAAGGGGTTAGTTTTGCCTTGCCACTTTATCATGTTTTGATTGATTGATCAAAAGAGGGTTGAGTTAATTAGTTAACTTAATTGACTATCGAGTTGATTAGCTAACAACTTAGATGAATCAATTTAATCAACTAAATAAAAGAAGCAATGAACTTTAAATTGAATAGAAAGGGAAAAAAAGATTACCTTGTGCTTTCGCTGCTTAGGGACATTGGGCAGATGGAGCAGATGACCGAATTGCAATTCCATCTTCTCCACACAAGGGACATGAGCCTTAGGCCACCGGAATGCAGTTCCACCTTCTCCACATGATGGATACGAGCCTTGGGCAATGAATTTGCCTCGAATAGGTGGGCAGAAAGCCTTAAACTAGTTGAGTAGGAATTAAAGAGAATCCCCCCAACTTGCTTTACGAAGCAAGGAACAAAGCAATTTTCTTAAAGTTAGTGCTTTTTAAGCCTCCAAGTCTATGTGTTTTGAAGTGTAGAGAGGCCATCTATATATAGAGGAAGGGTTGAAGCATAAAGGCTATTCATATATGATGTGGGATTGTGAAAAAATAGAAACATGCTTAGGGTGCCACATAAGCCTCCGCGGCACTGCCACATAAGGCTTTATAGTGCCACATAAGGCTTTGCGGCACTGTATGAGGCTCTGTGGCATGCAACAACTGGCACTGATTCACCCGCTTTGTCTGTTTTTGCACGTTCTCACACATTTCTCATTCATTTTTTGTGATTCCAATTGCATTGTGCTCATTACTGAGTCCCAGATGATTTAGGATTTTGATTGATTTTTTCCTTATTGAATGGTCTATAATTTTGGGAGGTATAGAATTAACAGTTCATAGCTACCCCCTTATTAGAATTATTCTATTTGATAGGCAATTCTGATGAGTGTGAACTTTAAAATGAAGAGGATGCCCCTAGTATATTTGGGATAGTTAGAAATAAAAAAGTAGTTCCTGTATGGTAGAAACTAGAACCTATGTTCTTGTCTAATGGAAATGAAGATAATCCTATCTGGTAGGTAGTGATGATGTTGATGATGATGATGATGACCCTAGCTCATAGGATCTCAAAAGCAGTGTTCCTATTTGGTAGGATCTAGAAGTAGTATTCTTGTCTAGTAAGAATGACAAAGTATTGGTCCTGTCTGGTAGGAATGATAATGATGATCATATCTGGTAGGATCTGATAGTTATATTCTTGTCTAGTAGGAATAGCAAAACATTGGTCCTATCTGATAAGCATGATCATCTTGTTTTGTAGGATTGGCAAAATTATCAGTCTTGTTTGGTAAGAGTAGATATTTATTTATAATTACAAAAATCTTATGTATGCTTAATCTTGAGTAACAATGGTCAGATGCTTGGAGGAGACTATTGTGATCATATAAAAACTTGCAGTTCTGAATTTTGACTTGCAACGAATTCACTATTGCATTCCCTATGAAAAGATACTATATAAGAGGTACTATATAAAGGCGTGCCCCCTTTCAATTTTTGCAACTTCTCTCATTTGTTAAATTTTCTTTATCTCTCTAGAAATCATTTTCTTTGACTTCTCTCTAAAATGGCTTCACCCTCAGTAGTCATCGTACTAGGTGCTACAAAGTCTTAAGGCATGATCCCAACCCGGCGGACTTGTTGTAGGAGCCAGAGCACTATGTATCTAGTACCAACATCATAGAGGTATTTACTGTTTTGCCTTTCCTTTCTTGTTTTAATGTTAGTTCATAGAATATATGTGCATGTAAAATAAAAAGTTTTTTTTTTTAATTTCAAATCTTTTTTTAACAAAGACTATGACTATTAGATTGAGAGGCGGTAGATCGAACCTATTTGCTATCTCCACTTACTTGGAGACTCATCACTGGGTCTGAGAGTTGATTGAGCCATCTAGCTTGCTGAGGTTTTTGTCTCTAGATTATACCTGAGAGGGTTATATTCCTTTATTGCGAGCATTGGCAGAGAGGTGGTGGGACACCATAGACACTTTTCACTTTCCATGCAGGGAGATGACTCTGACCTCTTTGGACTTGCTGATGTTAGTTGGTCTGCCATTTTGACCTCGAGTGTTAGAGCTTTATTCTGCTTGGATGTGTATCTCATTAGCAATTATGGTTGACTTATTAGGCATGGAACCTCTACGAGGTGATCCATATCTCCCCCATTTTTGGCTCCAAGGGTAGATTGATATTTATACTTATAATGTGGGAGTTCTTTCAGACGACTAGGCTGCTCACTTATTGATTTTGATGATATTAGGCTCCTCATTCTACCACACATGGAGGGATATCATTTATCTGAACATTCTGAGCTTACTAGAGAATTTATCCATTACTGAGGACTTTGACTGGGGAGGTGTAGCTTTATACGTGATGTATTGAGAGATGTCTGATTTGTCTCGAGGTGTGTTTGCTGCTCTAAGTGGGACCCATGTCATTTGGGAGGTATGTTCTTCTCCTTCTATCTGTCTTATACCCACCATTGTTGCATCTCTTGACTATTTTCCTTTGTGTAGTATTGGCCTACGAGCACTTTCCTTTTCTTGCTCCTACTTTGAGGGATCGTACAGTAAATCATATCTCAAGTGGCTATCTTTGGCAGACACATAATTGCCATCATTAGGAGAGATGTGATTTTTGCTATATTCGAGATTTCTTCTCTCGTTTAGTATCATCACAAGTATGCACACATGCTTAAGATGTCGTCTTTATCACAAATTCTGATATTCTATTTTTCCCCTTTTATTTTTTTTTCATAGGTTTGGTGGTTACTTTTTGCTGATAGACTTCAACTCATCACTTCATACCATAAGTCTAGTGTGGCTTTGTCTCACTGCCTCTTTTTATGTTTTTGCACTGATTCCATGTTTTTACCTCAGCGAGAGAGTTCACAGCCAAATTACAAGAGAGAGGATTGTACCAGATGACCCCTCTATCGAGATGCGATATAGATCTCACATTCTTGATCAGGATTCATTAGCAGTAGGCCTTCCAGTTGAGCCTTTCTTGGACCTTGAGAGTGACTATAGGGGCTTTTGCATGCATCATTTGCTACCTTGTGTCCCATTTCTTCCAAGGCAGGCCTATTCTAGTTATAGATCTTTTGCCACTGGATCGATTCATATTTCTGCTACTAATAAGAGTGGTGGTTCAAGGTCTATCACAGATGCCCCTTTTGACATGGCTAGACTAAGTGAGTAGGCGACTTTTCTGGCCTACTTATGGTTGAGAGAGGACTTGAATTATATTTCTCCAGATCATAGCTTGGCTCGATATGAGATCCTCATGACCTCCTCATTGATTTTATACCATTCTCGAATCATGTAGGCAAGGTATGTACTTCTGCCCCTTTTCTAAGCTTACTTTTGTCACTTAATGCAGTTTCTTACTCATCTTTTCCTTATGTAGATCCCTAAGGATTGGGCTTACCATAACTATGAGATGGTTCATCACTTAAGGACAGCATTGTCTGTGACTCTTACTTTGTGCGGTCATGACGAGGGAGATGATGCAGATTCGAGGAGGAGACCTAGGCGAGGCCGATGTTAGCTTATCTCCTATCATACAGATGCTATGCTGACTCTATGTATGATTATGTATACATGTATGCATGATTATGTATACATGTATGCATGTTGACGTGACACTTGACTTAGGTATTATTTTGTACGTATGATGCATGGATGTTATGACTCGATCATATAAGGATTTGACATATGTATGTTATGAATGCAGCTATTCCATGAATGAATGCATAGTAGGGCTCCACCATCTTTCTTTTTTGCTCTCTCCCTCTCTTTTTTTCACCAAATTTCTCAAATACCATATGATCTGCAAAAAGGAAAGGTTATGGTAGCTTAGGACAACTTGTAGTAGGGGTGTGGCAGCCGACTACCCTGTGCGGAGTTGCACAGCCCTTTGCGGCTACCGCAAAGGCATTTGCGGCATTGCACACTATTGTGCAGCACTGTCACAAAGACAATTGAGGAACTGCATAGCCTTCTGCGGTAGTCCTAGTGAAAATCCTCCACTTTCTATTATATATACCCTTCTTATGGCTTAAAAATCCTCACAACTGAAATTTTAGCTTTCAACAAACTTCTCGTGCTTTCTTCCTTTTACTTTTCTCTCATCTTTCTCTATATTTTCCCTTTTTTTTTTTTTTTTCCCCTTTGGAGCCTTATTTTAGTCATTCAATGCATTTATGGACCAAAATCCTTAAGCAAGTGGAGCATATTAATTTAGGGGCTTTTAAGATTAGTGCCATGCCAACCTTGAGAAGGGTTCGATTAGATTGAAACTTTTTGAGAGCTTGTCTGAAATTCTGGGATCCTGAGGTGCATGTTTTCAGATTTAGGGCTAGTATGGATGAAATGTGCTCTACTTTTAAAGAATTCAGTGTGCTACTAGGATCTAATCCTGAAGTTGACTTGGCTACTCCCACACTGAGAGTAGGGTACTTGAATTATTTTTTAACGCTCTTGGGATTAGACATTATAACTACTAGTCCTGTGATTGTGGATGATTGGGTGGACTTGACAACTGTAATTATCGAGTTTTATGATCCTCGAGGCTTTAAAGACAAAGAATGGCACGATCATCAGATTAATGCTTTAGCTTTTTGTATGATTGTCGAGTATCTCTTTATAGGTCCAACTAGTTGGGGGATGTTAGGGTAACAGAACTAATTTTTCAGATGGCCAAAGGTCACTCTATTGCTGGGATCATCTTAGCAGAAACAATCCTTAGTCAAGAGTGAGCTTACAAGAGTGATGGTCCTTAGTCTGTGAGTCCAATTATTTTATAGGTATGCTTTTCTTCCTCCTTTTCCTTTCTCTTTCTCTTTCCTTTCTTATTTAGCTATGCTTCTGTATAGATATGGCTAAGGGATCATCTGAGAGTGGTTTCTCCTCCTACTAAAAATGACTACTCTGCCTCATAGTATTGGTCTCGCACAATAGTAAGGAAGTTCAATTTTGAAAGGGAGTAGATTGAGTGGTTGTTTGAGCTCGAACCTTAGGAATTGTTATAGCTTTGTCCTTGGTATAAGATCAAGAAGTTTATGACTATGAGTTATAACTATAGGATGGTTTATTTACTGGGTTTAAACATGATAACATTCTACCAAGGAATAAGGGTGATGCATTACATGGGCCATACGCAAGGGGTGTCCCCAGATAGAGCTATCTCTGAATTTGCTTTCATTACACCCACAATGGCTAGGGCGGTTACTAATGGATGGGCTCGTAGTTTTCATATTGTTCTTCCATCTCTTTGCTTTGATAAGCAGAGGCTTAAACTGTATGATGGATTGCTACTTCTTGGCCATCTGAGAAGATAAGGAGGGTGACTTTACTTAAGGAGATAGAGGATGACACTTCTACAAAGGGGACTACTAATAGTTAGGAAACCTATTATTTAGGACATTAGGCAAAATTTTTTTCTAATTTTTTCTTGTCTTAATGAGCAAGACTTTTAGATTCTTCTTAAATCCAATTTTGAATAAAACATCAATAATTAATTAATTAATTTTTTTTTTTGCATGGAAACAACACAATTTGGCACAAAAGAAATTTTATTAATGATTTGGACCACACCCAATGGGAGCTACCTACGTATCTCCTTACATAACTTATTTCTACTACATGCTTTTTTCCTATCATTTTGGAGAATCAGGTCCACGTAGTTCTAGTTACAATGCATCATTATACAAAGTACCGCTTCAATTGCAAGGAGAATTTAATTTCATCCAAATCCATGAGAATGGCACCTCCACCTGATAGGATGCATTTTAGTACATAAGGTCCAGTTCAATTTGGCCTGAATTTACCTCTAGGGTCATGCACTGGGGCTCGGACTTCCTTTAAGACTAAGTTTCCTTCTTGTAGGCCCCTATCTCTCACTTTTTTGTTAAAATGCCAAGACAATTTTTATTGATACCCTTGTAGTCAATACAACACATCCATTCTGTTTTTTGCGATAGCATTCAATTGATCACGATAACTTTTAATCCATTCTGTCTCATCTACTTGACTGTAACAACCCACATTTACTTTAGGAGTATTAGTGATAAATTATTTGAATTTAGGATTATTGTGATAAATTGTGTGACTATGGAAAAATTTATGTGTGACGTGATTTATGGTTTGGGGCATATTAAATTAATTTTAATATACATAATATCAATTATTATTATGAAATAAATGATTTATACGAAGTGCATGTGCATAAAATAAATTATTTTAAATAAAATGAATTTTCATGTATAAATGCAATTTTTAAGCATAAAATGATTTTGCGAGTATTTTAAAAATAATTTTTAGATAAATGTTTTGGGGAAAATTTTAATGAAAATAATAAAAAAAATATTTTATTTTTTTATTAATTATAATCAACCCTAAATTTAAATTAAAAGCCCAAATATCCAAAAGCCCATTACACTAAAACCTTCATAACCTAGTTCATTAAGGGTATTAGTGGAAATTGCACCCAAACCCCAATATTTAATGAAAATTTCAGCCAGCCTAGGTTTTCTAGTAGCCATCACTCTATTTTTCTGTATCTTGGCAGAAAAATTCTCTCAAAATATTTCTCTCTACCGAAATTAAGAAAACACCTTTCAGTTTCGTGATTTCTTGACCGTAATCGTAAGTTTTCCTTATCTTTCAATTCCTAAACTGATTTCTATGAAATAAATAATGAAAAAATTATTTTGAACTGATTATTTACTAATTTTTATAGATTTAATTCTATTGGATGAGTTTTTGGGAGAGAAAATTTATTTTCTACTGAAAACACAAATCTTTCCGCAAGATTTCTTCAAAAGTGAATTCTATAACTTAAAATCACAATATTTATGCATAAACATCACTAATGTGGGGAAATTTGTGCATCATTAGTTTCTAAACTGATTTTTAATTTGCTTTGATGAAAAATGTTGGATTAAATGATATTTCTGCATATTTATGTAATGACCAAGAAGTTTCAGAAAACATAGGAATTCAAGGTTTTTGTGCTAGAACTTAGAAGTTAGAAAATTCTATTATTAAATTAACATGTGGCTGCTGATTTGTGTGAGAATGAATTCTAATATGATATTTGTTTTGTTTAGATGAAAAATAATGATTTAAATCATGTGTTTGCATATTGCTGTAATGAACAGAAAGCGCGAAAAGCGTGAAAACTCATGATTTTCACCTAAGTCTTAAAACTTATAATATTTTTGTATAAATTCTACCTATGGCTGCCAAATCATGCATGAAGATATTCTAAACTGATATTTTCTATGATTAAATGAAAAATAATGGTTTAAACCACCTCTTTACATATTAATGTAATGACTGGAAAATACCGAAAACAAGAAAACTCATGATTTTGTACCCTATAACCCAAAAATTGAATTTTCATGTATGAGAAATACATTATGTGGATGATTCATGTGAATTAATATTCCAAAATAATTTTTGTTGTATTTACAAGAAAAATCTTGGCTCAAACCATGTTTTTACATATTACTGAAATAGATGGGAAATGCGAAAAGAAAGAAAAATTTAGTTTTCCTTTTGATGATGCATTCGGCCTACATTAATATTTTTATCTCAATGTCTATAATTTTTATACAAAGTATTTTGATGGTTATTTGCATGTATGTATGTATAATAAATGATAAAATTACATGTTAGTTAAAGAAATGACACTAGACAAGCCTAGAGGCACTTTGGTATACTTAAGGTATCTTAATCTTATATTGTGATTAGAATGTGAATGTGATTGGGAAATATGAAAATGGATTTTATGAGGAATTAATAATGAATTAATGGACTTGAATTGATAAAGAGATTGATTGAATGAATGGATCATAAAAGTTAAGCATGATACTTGAAAGGTTAAGTGATTAGTTGACTTGTATGGAAGTATTAAGTAAGTTGATTGTTAAAGTGAATTAATATTATAATATTATGATGAACATAGAAAGGTATTAACATAATTGTAATGTGCTTTCATGTGAGCCTATCAGGGCTACGTGTGTAAGACTTTTAAAGTCAACATGTTATGTGCAAGTGATAAGTACACTTATACGTGCAATTATAAGTGTATGTGAATGCTATATTGCATGGGGTAGTTATGGGATAGGAACATCATAGTTAAATAAACACTAAGTATTAAATTATATATTATGTTAGAGTTTGAGGAGCTTTAGAAGTTCAAAAGTGCTACGTATACTAGGAGCAAAGAAACCACAAGGTGAGTAAACTCTATATTCCTGCTTCTAGTGTGAGTAAACACTTTAATCTTGTTTCAAGTGTGAGTAGCATTATGATATGTTACAAACATATGATATCTTGTTATGTGAGCCTTTGTGATCTTTGAAACCCAGGTTCTTTCTATCCTAAAATTTGATTAAGTGATTTCTTTGTAAAGCTTGGGTTGCCAAAGGACAATAAGTCTAAAAACCACTTTTGTTTATCCAATGGGAATTTCTTGTGATTATTACCCTAACTTACATTCTTTTTGGAACTACACTATTCTTGTATCTTTTGTTCAATAAGTTAAATATATATTGCCATTGTGAAATATGTGGTTGATGCCTTAAATGTTATTGACATATGTGATTACCATTAGCTCTAGCTATGGTACCTTTAACCTTTATGTAGAATCCTCGTGCCGATGCGGGTAATCATCGAAACCTGTGCACACGGTCTTAACCCGATAGATAAGGATAGTGTATCCACCTCAGCTAAAAAAAGGCAGTTTTAGCCATGGGGCTTAATCAGCTTCACACCTTCTATGTGATAGGAGTTAGAATTTGGTATAAGGCCACCTCTCCTCTATGTGTTCAAGTGATAGAGCAATAGCCTTCACTCACTATGTGATATATGTGTGATTTCTGCAATGTTCCTAAATTGAACCCTTCCTAAATTGCAACTTGATTCATTAATTATAATCATGAGCTATATGTATAAGCTATGTGTTTCCTTCTCAAAGGAAGATGTGTTAATATATGTGCTATATTGTTTACTCATTGAGATCATCTATCTCACCCCTTTTCCTTGTGTGGTTCCAGGTGAGCAAATGTGAGGAGGCAAGGTGATGGCTCAAGCATTCTACTCTACTTAGGGACTCCTTGTCAAAGTCATTAATAATACCATGTCATGAAGTGTTGTCATTAGATGCTCTGGGAATATTGATTGATTAAATGCTCCAGGAATATTGATTGATGTATTATTTTTCTTAAGTTTCCAAATGGGATATGATTATTATTTTCCTTATGGATTTTATATGAAATGTCTAGTTATAGTCTTTCATAATTAAAGGTATCCATTTAAATGTTTTAAAAGAGTTATTGTGTGAGGTTTGGTATGATCCTAGGCATGATTTGTATATGTATAAGTAGGTTCTATGGGCATGGGTGACCTTATGTCTCCCTATGTTGTAGGATCGTCATATCTCTAAAGTTGGGATGTGACAAAGTTGGTATTAGAGTTGTAGTTTTTCTTTTTAAAGTCTAGTTTAGGCTTGTTTTATATGAGTTATTTAAGTATAATCTTAGAGAATAGGAATTTTCCTGTCATGTCACTTGCAATCTATCGTTAGCATAGTTTCATGAAATCCTAGTAGGTTTTAGAAATCCTTGTTATCATTTGTGTGCCTGACGATTCTTTTGGCAAATGACCAAGAAGATTACCCCTGCTCGTGGATCGCGACCTAGAGCACCCCATGTGACCTGCAAGAGGACTTGGCTAGAGATGCTTGAGAGAGTCGTATCTGTGATTCGCCTTGCAAAGGAGGAGACTCCTGAAGAAGAGGAGGACCCTAAGGAGTGCCTAGATCCTAATTGGGTTTATAGCAAGATCTAAAAATTAGAGGATGACTACATATATTTGGAGGAGCAAAACCGACGTCTTAAGCTTATGATTCATGCCTTGAGGGAGGATGTGGAGTAGCTTAAGTCAGGGATTGAGGAGTATGGAGGAGACTGCTCACTAGCGAGGTCTGCTTCTTCGATTAGTCACCGTCAAGATAGAGACCTTCTTTGTTATCGATGTGGCAGCAGTGGTCATGTCGCTCTTGATTGCCTTAGTGGTGGACACATAACGGCTAGGATGAGTGGGTGGTGATGACCGATGTAACGATATAGTACTTTATATGATGTGAATGATTTTCCCTTTGATTGCCTAAGTTACCTAGTATGAGATGATTTCTTTTATTATTATGATATGATTAACTTACCATGATAGGAGGTTATTTTCATATTATGAGATATATGCTACTTGATTGTGATATGTGATATGTGATATATATAGGACATGTGCTTAGTGATGTGATATGATAAATGCATAATGATTTATATTAGTATAATAGTGGGGTTAAATGGGTTAGGTTAGGGGATTGGTGCTAAATTCCCTTATCGTGGTAAATAGAATGCCTCCCAAGAAGAAGGTTCACACAGCTACTCAATCCGTTAGGGCTAATGACGATGTCATATTAGACACTGCATTCAAAGTTGCCTCTACACCTATACGGTCAAGAGAAAGATCCAACTCGAGGGTGCTGACTATGGGCTTTAGTGAGAAAGCATCTTCGCAAGAGGTGTATGCCATGCCTGAGGAAATGAGAGACTTGTACAAGGAAATGGACGAGCTACGAGCTCAAAGGCAGGAAGCACCACTAACTCAAGAAAGGAAAGGAATTTTGCCACCTACTACAGTGGCACCTGGTCGGAGGGAGAGGAAGCAGTTGGCTGACGAAGGTATGACCATAACATAGTTTAAGAAGCTACAACCACCTACCTTTTATGGTGAGGAGGGTGAAGACCCACATGAGTTCTTGGATGAATAGACAAACTAGTCCATTGACTTTCTTACTCAGATGCTTGAGTGATTAAGTTGGTAGGACTCCAACTCAAGAAGGAAGCTTGGTATTAGTATAAGAGAACTATTGAAAAATGGCTTTATGGGGCAGACCTACCTACATGGGCAGAGTTTAAGCAGGAAGTAATGGATCAGTTCTTGCCAGAAGGAGAAAGGCAAGATAGAGCATTGCAGTTCGAGCAACTGAAATGAAAGCTAGGGATGCACGTATCAAATTATTCTAAGGAGTTTAATCGACTTAGCCAATTTGCCATCAACATCATTCCTACTGAAGCCAGCATTGTCAATCACTTCCTGAAAGGGCTAATCACACCTCTGTTCAATTCGTTGGCAGTAATAGAGTTTCCAACCTTAGCCAAGCTGATAGATAAGGCTAAGATAATGGAGAAGAGGTACAAGGTAGAGATAGCCAAACGAGCTGAACGGGATCAGAAGGGACAGTGACTGCAATTTTATGCAATGCTACCGCAAGTGCATGGGTCGAGCAAGTAATAAAGTGATGAGTATTGATATCATTCCATAGGGAATAAGGACAATTACTAGCTCAAATTTTGATTATTGTTTAGCGAATCAATGATCTTTATATGGTAATTAAAATACGTTAACTAAATTAATTAGAAGACTAAACTAAGAAATAATAAACAATTTGCAAAGAGTAATTGATAAAGAAGTCTATCCAGATATTGAATCCCCCTAGCCACCAATTATACTTCATGAATAGCAACCCAATTAAATCAAACTAGTGAGTTGAATTGGCATCCCACTAAATTAGATCAAAGGCTCTCTCAAATGAATTAATCCCTAATCACCAAGTATAATGCAAGGAATCTCTTCTTAAGCATACTTAAATGACTCATACATTAAGAACAAGGAATAATAAACCAAAGGGTTTTGTAAGTCTATCTCTAGTACCCCAAGCAACCCTCAACCTTTGTAAGTTTCTATTCATATCAAGTTTTCTCAAGACAATAACATGAAAATGACAACCAATCAATAAGCATGTTAATATCAATTGGAAATAAACAAATCTTGAATCACAAAGATAAATCAATTCCATTGAATGATTTAATTAGAGTAGAAGTTATTCAATCCATAAAATTAAAGCTAGGGTTCATCAATATCTAAATAGAAAAGAAATTAGTTCATGTTCAAAGAGAGAGTACAAGAGCAAAAGAAAAATAGAAAAGAATCTAAACAATCCATGATGAATGATTTGATATTCTCCACTTTAATCTTCAATTCTTTGCTCAACTTTTGTAAATCTTGGATCTCTACCTTCAATTTCAGCTATAAACCCTTGGTTCTCCCTTAGAAAAGTCAGCCCTCGTGATAGAAGTTCAGCCGCCCATTTAAATATGCTAAAAGATGAATTTATAGTCAGGGAAATGTCACTCCTATGCCAAGGCCATGCCCATGGCTCTGGGCATGGCACACTCCAGTCAAAAGTGTTGAATTGGCTCATTTTGGTAGAATCAAATTTCTCTTATACACGCCCACACCCACGCCCATGGCTTTGGGCATGGGACTCTCACTTTTTCTTCTGCTTCTTTGAATTAGCTCATTTTCCTGCACTAAACCTTGTCCTTCTTTATCCTATTGCATCATGACATGCCAAAATAGAGAATTCCTAAAAAGAACTGTCAATTGCACTGAAACAAACACATCAAACTCAATTTTAAACATAAATCATGATAATTAAAAAGGTAAATTGTATACATTCATGAACTTATCAAATTCCCCCACACTTGAGCATTTGGTTGTCCTCAAGCAAACTGACTTAAAATAACAGTTAGAAATAATAGTCCCCCTCTCAGAATAAGCAAAAGTTAATCAATTGGCTTGACAATAACTTATCTGCAAGGCTCAAAATTCTTAATCACAAATTGATCAGTAAACATTAAAACCCAATTAAGAAACCTTCAAGGCAAAGACAACATCACCCTACAGTCTAAATAATAAAGTTACAAATGTGAGCATAAAATTCCAATGATAATAGTTTAGGCACAACATAACAATGAAAATTTTTCCCCAAGTGTTTGATTACTCCCCTAACTTTCCTATATATATAATATAGGAGCTCGACTTGTTTGAATAGTCATACTAGTCTTTTTACATGAAGATAAACATTTGTAATGCCGACCCCCGGTTACTTGACTAGAATCATAGATTCAAATGGCTACTAACACTATTTGTGATCTCAACGAGAATAGCAGAATAAAGTTTATTTTTCAAAGCTCCTTTATTTAAAAATTAGTCTTTTTTTTTAGGAAATAGTCAACATTCTTAGGGTATTGAATATTTGTACTGACTTTAACTGAAATACACTGAAATATAACTATGCTCACAAATGTAACTAAAGATTCAAACTCTAGGATTTGTACATTTTGTCAATTCATTATCCCAACAAGGCTATCAAATTCAATTCTCTCTAAGTGACTAAGTCAATTGAGCCAAAAATCAATAAGTCATTACCACCCAACCATTACCACTTTATTTCCTAGAAAGGGGAGATCTCATAACTAACCATTATCAAAACTCATTTTGCTTGGGCTTCACACTCAATCACACACACAAGGCAATTCAAAAAATATATTTAACACACATGTTAGTACCCACCCCCCCCCCCCCAACACACACACACACACACTTAAGGAAGACATTGTCCCCAATGTGTTAGAAACAACCAAAACTAAGCACGAAAGGAGGGATGTTGTACTACCCTGAATAGAAATACTTGAAAAGATGTGTGATTGCATGTGGTGCTTGCTCATAAATAAATAAATTATTAAATAAAAGATAACAAGAAAGAGTGAAAGAATACAAACTAATTCTCATTGTTGAAAAAAATCAATGTCATCATCTCCAATTAGGTGGTGTCATCCTATTAGTGCCATGAACAATAATGTTTGAATTCTGGTCAGTTCGCTTTATCATGCCACATTAAACTAGAGATTTAGAAACTATCACAATACCATATTGAGATCCATAACATAAAATAAACATAAAATAAAATACTCAAACAAAAGAAAAAAGGTACAAATAATTAAAAGAGAGTACAACTTTCTAAAAATGAAAAATAAAAGGAAAGAGATAAAAACTGCAGGGATAAAGAGTCTAGTCATCCATAGCATCATCATCGTCTCCCCCATCATCACCATCCTCATCATCATCATCCTCATCATCATCGGAGACCTCAATTAGGGGTAGAGGTGAAGGTGGTTTCTGATAGCTCAGTGCAAAGCCCTGTCGCTCCCAGAACTCCATCATAGAGCACTACATCCATCATCGCTGCTCAGCCTTTTGCTCCATGAACTGTATCATCTCCCTCTATGTGGTATGAAGATGCTGGTGCTGCAGAGTAAGACTACCTAAAGAACTCTCAATACGGCACATTTGCCACTCCAAATCAGTCATCTTCCTTCCTTCCTCCTCCTCACCAATATTGTGCTTCCAATCTCGAAACTCAAAGAACTGATGGTGAGGAATAGAAACAGACAGTCCAGATAGACCAGCAGATGATCTAGGCATAGTATCCACCTGTGGTGGTGGGCTAGGGTCAGCAGGAGCAGCAGGAGGTGTCATGAAGGTTTTCTAAGGGTTCATCCATGTTAGCGTGTTCATTCCCAAATGCCGTGGCAGACCATCTAGCGTCATCAGAGGTAAACCATTAAAAACTCCCAACCCCTGTGCTAGTCAAGTCACATACATGCCACTAAATAATGCCCCTTTTGGGCCTTTCTTGGACTGCTCATTGAGAAAATAAACCAAGGCATGTGTGATGTTACACCTATGATTCTCTGCCATACACATCAGAAAGAAAAGGTCTTATCTTGTAATAGCACCTGTGCTATCGCGGCGAGCTGAAATTATGTAGGCTAGGAGATTGTGTACCACTCGAAGAGGGAATGACTGAAGCTTAGAAGCCTTGGACACCTCTAGATTAAAATTACCTGCCCTAGGTTTATATTACCTCCATACATCATTTGGTATGCTCTCATTAGCAAAAGTAACATCAGCGCCCTTATACACATCAGTGGTGAGCTCCGATTATTGATAAAGTCCCATGACAACCGCAATGTCACTGATGCTCAGATGAAAATCCTTCAAACCTAATCTGAACTTGAGAGATGGCTTGTTTACTAGGATGATTTTCTTGTCAAACTGGAGTGAGCAATAAAACTCCATAGTTAATTCTTGGTAAGCGAGTTCTGATATCTCAAATAATTTTGCCACCCTAGTTGGTTAATCAATGCTCGAATAATATCTGCTATACTCGCAGTCTCCATAGCCCCTCAATCCAATGTGCGAATGGCTCAAAATCTTTGTTCGCTAATTGCTCAAATTTGGCCCAAGCCTCCACCTCACTGAATTGTACACACGGATGATCCGCTATGAATGTGATATTGGGAACTGTAGCACGTGGTGGTGCTCGAGAACTACTCTCCCCTTTTCTTGTTTTAGTGGGTAATTTCCTCGATCATCTGGATGCGGGTTACTTTCAGGGACCCATAATCTGTGCTTGGAATGAAGTGGGATTGCAAAAGAAATTTGGTAAAAGCAGAGAGTATCCACCCTAAATCCTTCCTTAAAGCTCAAAATCAAAGATTAAGTGTGTGGGTGTGTGATTTTTTGAGTGGGAGGAGAGAAATTGGAGAAAAATGGAGATGAATGGGGCAGTTTAGTTGAAACTTCCCCTTTTTAAAATATGGGACTGTTCCCATGCCCAACCACACGCGCGTGGCTCTGGGCGTGCGTATGGTCCCTCTCACCTACCTTGGGTGTAGGCCAGCCCGTGGTTGGCTACTGCTTCTAGGCTCTAAATGCACCTTAGGCCACGCCCAACCACACATCCATGGATCTCGGCATGGCTAGCTTTTGTGTCTCCAACATTTGTGCTACTTTTCATATAACTAAGCCGATAGGTGTGTCTAGCTTCTATACCTCTTGTCCAAAATTGATTTTAGGGCATGCCCAACCACACAGGCATGGCTCTGGGTGTGCTAGGCTACTGGAACAATTCCAAAATGCATCTTTCCACACGCCCAAGCTCATGAGCATGTCCTTAGGCATGGTAAGTTGCTGAATCCTCTAAATTTGAACAAATCTCCTCTCTTTTCTTGCACAAAAACACCATACCCCAAGTGCATTATCTCTAAATAACTTAAAACACAAAAATAAAATAAAAAGAAAATAACTGAATTGCTAAAACATTAAAAATGGTGGGTTGCCTCCCACCCAGTGCTTCTTTAATGTCATCTTAGCTGGACGTTGAGGGTGATTTCTCATCCTAATTCCTAAAGATAGTTAATCTCCACCACCTCATTCAATTCTCCCCCAAGGTATATCTTGAGCCTTTGCCCATTAGCTTTAAAATCACCTTTCTCAGGATGAGTTAACTCAACTGTTCTATAGGGAAAGACCTCCTTAACAGTAAAAGGGCCAGACCAATGAGATTTTAACTTACCTAGGAAGAGTCAAAGTCTAGAATTGTAAAGTAATACTTGATCTCCAACTTGAAACTCTCTCCATGGCTTGATCCGAGCATCATGTTGTTAGGCAATTTCTGCAAGTGCACAGATCATTTACAAGTAATAAAGTGATGAGTGAGTATCGTTCCCACGAGGAAGGGTTTGTCAAGTACCAATTTTAAGATTACTCTATTATTTAGAAAATCAATTATGATATTTTATATTTTAAGCTAAAGTGAAATTCAAGTAAATAAATGATGATAAATATAAAAATAAGATTAAAGTTCTAGGATTTAGAATTCATCAATTGATCACATATGATTTCTTTATAATCTTTAGATGCATTATTTTTACTGGAATTAATGATTAGATTTCCCTAAATTATATGATGTTCTCTCTTAAAATACAACGTTCATATTAACCTTACGTCTACTCTCGTGATGATAAGAAATTAACACAGACCCATTAAATTTTATGGAAATCCTTTTAAAAATCACAAAGGAGTATTCTTATCTTTAAGCAATACATTCCCTAGGTTAATTATCCTAATGAACTAATATTGTGTTTCCATTCTCGCTGCTTCACACAATATCTTAAATCATGCAATTAATGGCCAGTTAATTATAAGCATTAAGTTCTAAGATAAAAGATTAATTCCAACAATCAAATCTAATTAATTAAATATAAATAATCGTATGCAAATCAAAAGATTACATCTAAATCCTAGAAAAATGAATTTACCTACTCATAATTAAGAAGGAAGAAATAATTAAATTAACAATAAACATAATAACAACTTAAAATTAAATTCAAAAGTAAAGTTTAGAAAAAACTCTTTTTGGAATACAATCTTTGATGAACATGAGCTCCAAAACTTGTCTTGATAAAAATAACATAAACAAAAAAAAGAAAACTAATCTATTTTTTTTCTCTATATATATATATATATTTTGATGGATTTCTTGATGCCATTTTCCTTTGCTAAGCATGGTATTTATAGGCATACTTGGTGGAAGTATTCAAGTTTAATTAAAATTCTTACATCAAAATTTCAACAATATTGGTTAGGTTGGTCACCAACCATTGAATTCCTTCATCAATATTAAAAAATGATTAGATTGGCCACCAACCATTGAATTTTGGCCACCAACCATTGAATTTATTTCTCATGGATTGAAAACTTGAATAATTGCTTGCATCATTATTTTTATGACATCATCACCTGCATCATTTATTTTGTTGCATCATTGTGATATCATTTTAATATGCAAAAATAAAAATACTGAAAATATGTTATAATTTATTTATAAATTGTAGAACTATTTATTTCTCAAAATAAGTAATAATATTATTGTATTCTTGAGAACTGAGCTAAAATTTAAGTTTAAACACATAAAATAACTCTAAAAATGTAGAGTTATCACACCCCCAAACTTAAGTTTTTGCTTGTCCTCAAGCAAAAGAAAATTCAAAACCTAAACTAGTCCATTTTCATAGGAAATTACAATTGCATTTAGCATATGCAACAAGCCTTTAAACCCCTAGGTGTCCCATAATGGATGAGTTATAGTCTCATGAAGGTTTCTAGTGGTGATACCCACAAACACTTATAAACTCTAAACTTTCAAATATTTTTTTCAAAGAAAAATAAAATATCACAAAAAAGAAATTTAATCATCGTGTGCTTATGTTGAATAATTTTTTTAAAGGTCTCAAAAAATTAATATTTACAAACAACATATTAATAGTATTGCAAGTTAAGCTTCTATCACAGGTTCAAAACAATCCTCATCTTAATCATGCCTTGAATAACCATGCACTAAATCAACCACAAAGAAATTGTTGCATTTCAGATAGGCATATACACACTAATATCTTTAAATGACTCTATCAAAAGATATAAAATAGATGTACAAATCTCATAAGCATATTAAAGCAAACAATCTCCACTAATGGAATTCACAAATCAAGAGAGATCAATAGGTCTTGATTAGGCTTGTAATGGGCTAACAAAAGGTTTTTTTTTTTTTTTTTGGCTAAACAAAGAATAGGCTAAATGAACAAAAGTAAAATAATTATGCCACTTTACAAAATCAATAGCTCAAATAAAGGGATTATATTATTGAATGATCCCTTTCATATTAAGCACCATTCTTTTTCAATGTTTTCTTCTTTTAAGCCCCCTTCTTTTTTTTTTTCTCTCTCTCTCTCTCTCTCTTTTTTTTTTCAACAACGTCATTTTAAGGATAAGCAAGAATTACTAACTTTTATTTTATTCAATTTTCTTGCTTTCCCCCAAACTTATTTTAAGCAGAAAATGATCTTTTATAATGAATAATACTCACGATTATTAGAGATCCTTATTTTCTTTTAAAGCTTTAATAATTCCCTTTTCTTCATTAGAATGTAAACTTTATAAAATTTCTCACAAACAGGGTAAAGGATAACAACTAAGGTTAATTAACAAAGAAAGAAGGCTAAAATTAACATGGCACAAAGGGGTAAACTAGGGGAAAAAATTAAAATAAGGGTGGATATAAGTAATAGGCTAAACAAACAATGCCTAAATCATATCTCTCTTTTAAAATGAATTCAAAATTTCGCCTCAAAAGTTTGCAAAAACATGTTCTAAGATAGGTGAGGCAAATGAAGATAAAAAATTTATAGGAGAGGTAAGTAAGCATATAGATATTCAATGCAATCAATATAATGCAAAGCAAAGCAAAACATAATCTTAATAAAATTTAATTTCTAAGCATACAGATATTCAATGCAATCAATATAATGTAAAGCAAAGCAAAACATAATCTTAATAAAAGTTAATTTCTTACCCCAAAATAGTTGCTTAACCTGAAATACTTTAATAAATTGTTCATAAATACCAATTATAATCAATCATTAGTCTTTCATCAAATTATTTAACATAAGCATATTTTATCAATAAAAGAGTAAAAATTTTAAATTTATTCATCAAAACACAAAATAAATAATTGAAAATAAGAAACAAACTAAACCTCCCCTAAACTTACAATGGACATTGTCCTCAATGTCAAAGAAACAAATCAAAAGAAAGAAAATACTCCTTTTTGTAGAAAAATAGATTCCAAATTGTAAGCAAGACATGCATTCCACTTCCTTGTTTCCTATAAAACATCATGAAACAATACTAAAAGCAAGCATGAGAAACTAATCACACAAAAAGAAAACATCAAAAAAAAAAAAATTTAATTATTTTTTTAATTTTTTATTTTGGAAACTAGAAAAAAAATACAGATGCGTATCAAGAGCATAAAAAGTACTCTTTACTCGGTCATCTTGTATAAACAACTCTTCAGTTAATTAGTTAGTTAGCTAGCTAGCTAATTAGGTTTTTTTTTTTTTTTTTTTTTTTTTTTTTTTTTTTTTTTAAAAGGAAAATCACAGAAATTTAAGATGCGTATCAAGAGCATAAAAGTAACTCTTTACTCAGTCAACTTACATTTAGTGAATCGGACCTAAAATTTCGCTTGATAAGGTGTAACAGAAACACACACATAAAAAAAATGTGATAAAAAACTTACAAGAGTTAGGGAAGTTACAATCGAAGATTCAGATATAGTCCTCACTTCTTACTACTATTGGCCTTGGGGTGCCAAACTACCTGTGCCGTCAATGGATCAGGTTCAAATTTAAAGTTTTGCAGTTGATCAATCAATTGATCAATAGTTGAAGCAGAGACTAGGATGCGCCGACTCGCTGGTGTCATAAAACCCTGTTCCATAGCATGATCTAGAAAAGATAACAAACCATTATAAAAACCATTAATATTAAGTAATCCTAATAGATTTTGATAACAGTTAATTGGGTTCAGGATGCAATGGTGAAGATATCTTCAAATTTTTCTAAACCACCAGGTAATGTGATAAAAGCATTAGCATTGAGATTCATGTATGCCATTCATTTGTACATGCTTATGACTTGTAACTCATTACCTATAGTTCCACCAGTGATATGTTTATTTTAAGCCAAATCCTTTAGAACTATTTCTAAGACTTTACTACCTCTAATATATGCAGAACTTGTGACACAACCCCTTGACCCTAAACTACCTCTCTCAAACACCAAATTAATTTTCCATTCAGCTAAAATCCTACCAAGTTCATTAGCTGCTATCAAGTACTCTCTTTTCTTGCCAAAGTTTGGACTACAAAAGACACAAATAGTTTTGAATTTGCATGTTATGGATTTTGCCATTTTCTGTCATAGATCTCTCGAAAGGGTTGTGTGCATATTGACTATAATGAATGTGCATATAAAGAAACTAGAAGAGTAAAAGAACAGTTCAATGGGATAAAATAATTGTTGACAGAAAAAGTATAAAAACAAAAATGATAATAAAAACAAAAATAATCAATGCTGTGTGTACAAATGTCAAAAAGAAAACATTGAAAAACTAAAAAGAAATAGATATTGAAAGACTAAAAAGCTAACGAAAGTAGAAAAATCTGCAGCATGTTACAAAAATCAAAAAGAAAATATTAAAAAGCTAAAAGTAGATATTGAAAGACTAAAAAGTTGTCAATAGTAGAAAAATCTGCAGGAAAATAAAATCTAGGTGCTAAAAAGCCAAAAAGTACTACAAGATGTAGAAAAAATAATGCATTAAAAAATAAAAAAGTTAGTGATACACCTGATTATAAACAGCAGTTGTGATTTTGGCTCACATCTTTCTCTGGTTTTATGTCTAGTAACAGCTTAAATGCCTTCTATGAGTCGAGGATAGGTTTCCTATCAAGTTTTCTTTTTAATTGGCAAATAGGGTCTTTTAACGTCAGATTCCCTATATTGTAACGCTGCTTCTCTTCTTTGAATAGTTCCCATAAATCTAAAAGAGTACATTGAACTTGTCCACAAGCATGCGTCTCAAGAGTCTATAGGATATTATCCAAAGACTCCTTACTCCGTCCATCCTTTATGAATTTAATTTTGTCTTCTAGATTTATGGATGCAAATCCAATATTTCTACAGCGTGTGCTACAATTCCATCTTGCACATTTATAGCAGACTCCCATTCTCTTAGTTCTCCTCTTCTTTGAGTAAGAACTTCTCCCCGTACCTGGCAAACATTTAATAAATGAGTCATCAAGCTCACTTGCCAATCGTACTTTGGCTTGTATGATCCAATGAATATCTTCAAGAAGATTCAGATGCCTAAATGCCTTCATTCTTTATAGTCTGCATTCATCAATTTTCCTGAGTACATCTTAGGGAAGAGTTGAAACCTATTTTTTAGTGCTGCAAGAGATGCTTCCATATCTAATTAACTTAGTTAAAAAAATGAAAGAGAAAATTTACAACGAGACAACTAAACAAAAATAAGAGAAACCTAATAGAAAGAAAACTTGGGTTTCCTCCTAATAAGCTATTTAATAACAACACTAAAGCAAAATTAAAATAGAACAAAACAAACAAAAGAATAAAAGAAATTAAAAAGAAGTAAAAAAGTTAGAAATTTGGGTTTTTATAGTCTTTAGCTTAACTATAGCTAGATCTTCATCGTGGAGGATAATACACAAAGCATATCATCTCGATAATTGTGAAAAAAAAAATAGACTTTCACCAATTTTAATGAGTCCAGCCAACTTGATTTGAGATTATACAAGTCATGCAGTGAAGTTTGTTCTAAAAAAAAGGCTAAAACTGCAACACTTGTCTTCTCACTTAAAAACACTAAAAACAACAAACTGAACACATAAGGAGGAATTAAAAATTTTGAAAGTAAACAATAAAATCAAATAACTTGGGTTGCCTCCCAAGAAGCGCTTCTTTAACGTCATATTAGCTGGACATTAATGTTATCCATCTTCATCCATGAACCTAGAGGTTTCATCATGTTGTTTGCCTCTATATTGCAGAATGAAGAGCAATCTGCAAAGATTGTAGCTCTCGCTGCTCCTCCACTTCATCATAAACCATAAAAGATGTATCTTTATCACTCTATAGCTTGGAAACTTCAATTTAATCTTGCCAGGCACAAGATCATACAGATTTATCCATGGACTTATTAATTTTTTAGCTTTGGAATTCAGCAAATTTTGCACTTCATCTACATGCACCTTTTGTAACTTTGAGATTATCCACCTAAATTCGCTTACCTTTTTCTCCATAACCTCCATGAAACCAAGTTCCCTCTCTAAACAAGGTTTGAAAGATACAAGCATTGGCCAAATACTTGATTCTCCCACAATTGAGTACATAAAGAAAGATGGTAATAATGTAAGATCAGTTGTGGGATGGATATCAACTGATGGAATTTGAGGTAATGGATGGGTGGGTGTTTGAATTGGGGTGAAAATTTGGATTGGGATAGAAGGTAGAGATATTGGAATATTGGGAGAGATGGAGCTTTCCAAATCTAGTGTTTCATTCTCATGGTTCTCATGTATTTCATTCTCCCCACTAGAGAACTCATCAATACTTCTATTGACCATCTCATCATCAGAAAAGAAGTCATCTTCATGGATCATTGACCACTCAAAATATGAAATGGTCTCCCCAGTATTTTGTACTTCTTCCTCTTCCAATTTTTCAATATAGGACTACTCAATTGAATCATCATCTTTATAATATCCCATATGTCTCACATCACCATTATCTTCACCATACTTGTCTTCTAATAAGACATCATCATTTGTATTGTGGTTAGCCCATTGATCCATTCTATCTTCCAATCTTTCACATCATTCATGAGTAGCATTTATGAATCTTTCCAATGCTACTTCATAAGATGGTATGTGCTCTTCAAATGGTGCATGATCTTGAAAATCATATTGATAAGGATACCATGAATTGTTACCTTGATGGCATTGGTTTTCCCATGAAAAGCTTGAATAGTCACTCCATCCTGAGTTGTTTATGTTAGAATATGAATAATTCTCATGCCTATTATAATTTGGAAAAAATTGTACGTGCTCTGCATATTGGCATTCAAAATTCAAGTGATTACCTCCACATAGAACACAACTCAAACATGAATTAAATAAAGTATTAGTATCAAGTTTATCAATTAAGTTAACCAATATATCAATTTTAGCATTTAACTTACTAAAACCATCCTCACCATACATGTTTGCTGCTTTATTTAGCATCATTCCTCCATCACACCATTACAAGTTGTGGAAAGCCATCCCTTTTTTTTTTATTTTTTTATAAAAGTCCTGCAAAATAATAAAAAAAATAGAAAAGAAAAAAAAAATCTAAAGTAATAGAGTATATCAATCTATTGATATTGTCAAAAATTGCCTTCCCCAACAACAGTGCCAAAAACTTGTTGTGCAATTTCTGCAAGTGACAGATCATTTACAAGTAATAAAGTGATGAGTGAGTATCATTCCCACAAGGAAGGGTTTGTCAAGTACCAATTCTAAGATTACTCTATTATTTAGAAAATCAATTATGAGATTTTATATTTAAACTAAAGTGAAATTCAAGTAAATAAATGATGATAAATATGAAAATAAGATTAAAGGTCTAGGATTTAGAATTCATCAATTGATCATATATGATTTCTTTGTTATCTTTAGATGGATTATTTTTGCTAGAATTAATGATTAGATTTCCCTAAATTATATGATGTTCTCTCTTAAGATACAATATGTGTGTTCATATTAACCTTACATCTACTCTCGTGATGATAAGAAATTAACACAGACCCATTAAATTTTATGGAAATCCTTTTAAAAATTACAAAGGAGTATTCTTATCTCTAAGCAATACATTCCCCAGGTCAATTATCCTAATGAACTAATATTGTGCTTCCACTCTCACTACTTCACACAATATCTTAAATCATGCAATTAATGGCCAGTTAATTACAAACATTAAGTTCTAAGATAAAAGAATTCCACCAATCAAATCCAATCAATTAAATATAAATAATCATATGCAAATCAAAAGATTACATCTAAATCCTAAAAAAATAAATTTACCTACTCATAATTAAGAAGGAAGAAATAATTAAATTAACAATAAACATAATAACAACTTAAAATTAAATTCAAGAGTAAAATTTAAAAAAAAACTCTTTTTGGAATACAATCTTTGATGAACATGAGCTCCAAAACTTCTCTTGATAAAAATAACATAAACAAAAAGAAAAAAAAAACTAATCTATTTTTTTTCTCTCTAAATATTTTTTTTTTGGATGGATTTCTTGATGCCATTTTCCTTTGCCAAGCATGGTATTTATAGGCATACTTGGTGGAAGTATTCAAGTTTCATTAAAATTCTTACATCAAAATTTCAACAATATTGGTTAGGTTGGCCACCAGCATTGAATTCCTTTATCAATATTCAAAAATGGTTAGGTTCGCCACCAACCATTGAATTTTGGCACCAACCATTAAATTTATTTCTTGTGGATTGAAAACTTAAATAATTGCTTGCATCATTATTTTTATGACATCATCACCTGCATCATTTATTTTGTTGCATCATTGTGATATCATTTTAATCTGCAAAAATAAAAATACTAAAAATATGTTATAATTTATTTATAAATTGGAGAACTATTTATTTCTCAAAATAAGTAATAGTATTATTGTATTCTTCAGAACTGAGCTAAAATTTAAGTTTAAACACATAAAATAACTCTAAAAATGTAGAGTTATCACATGCCATCTCTTGGTCTGCTCCTTGTACATCTGAGCATTATCATAGACTTGCAATCGCCATTCATCTATCTCATTCACCTGCAATTGCCTCTTCTTACTTGCATTAGCTTGATCAAGGTTAATCTGTCTTATAGCCCAATAAGCATGATGTTCAATCTCAACAGGTAAATGACAAGCTTTTCCATACACCAATCTATAGGGAGTAGTTCCTAAAGGAGTTTTGAATGCGGTCCTAAAAGCCCATAGAGCATTATCTAATTTTTCAGACTAATCCTTTCTAGATCGCTCCACAATTTTCTCAAGCATTCTCTTAAGCTCCCTATTTGTGTTCTCAACTTGGCCACTCCTTTGAGGATGATAAGGAGTAGCTAGCTTATGTGTAACATCTAGCCTTTTGAAAACTTTCTTAAGCTGAGCATTACAAAAGTGGGTGCCCCTATCACTAATAATGGCCTTAGGTGTGCCAAATTGAGTAAACAATTTCTTTAAAAATTTCACTACTAACCTGGCATCATTTATAGCCAAGGCTTGAGCCTCAGGCCATTTAGACACATAATCAATAGCTACAAGTACATATTTGTTACCAAAAGAATTAGGAAATGGCCCCATGAAGTCAATACCCCAAACATCAAACACTTCATAAACTAAAATACCACTTTGAGGCATCTCATCACGAGACAAAATATTACCAGTTCTTTGGCAATGATCATAATTTCACACAAACTCATAACTATCTTTAAAAAGAGTGGGCTATTAGAAACCTAATTTTAAAACTTTTTAAGCTGTTCTACTAGGTCCTATATGTCCACTAGCTAGTCCGACATGGCGGTGGTTAAGAATGCTCATAGTTTCAAACCAAGCCACACAATGCTGGATCATATGGTCAGCACATAATTTAAACAAATAGGGATCCTCCCAAAAGTAGTATTTCAAATCAGAAAAGAATTTCTTCTTTTGTTGATAAGTTAACTCTTTTGGGAGTTCCCTGGTAGCTAAGTAATTTGCAAAATCAACAAACCAAGGTAGTTTAGAGTTAGAGTTACTTACCATACCTACCATGGCATACAACTGTTTATCGGGGAAAGTGTATGAACATCCCCCTTTCCATGTGTCTCCATGTTCGGGTTCTCTAACTACGAAAGGTGTTCAGCTGTAAGATTTTCAGCTCCTCTCTTATCTTGTATCTCCAAATCAAACTCTTATAGCAACAATACCCACCAAATCAATCTCAGCTTTGCATCATTTTTGGAAAAGAGATACCACAAAGTTGAATGATTTGTGTAGACTATCACCTTTGACAAGATCAAATAGGAGCAAAACTTATCAAAGGCACACACAACAGCTAACAACTCTTTTTCAGTGGTGGTGTAATTTGCTTGAGCCTCATTCAAAGTCTTGCTTGCATAGTAAATTGGTTGGAAGTGCTTCTCCTTCCTCTGACCCAAAATTGCCCCTACTGCAACATCACTTGCATCACACATCAACTCAAAATGTAGACTCCAGTCTGGGGCCACCATTATAGGTGCATTGATAAGCTTAGCCTTCAAAGTGTTAAAGGCTTATATGCACTCTTCATTAAAATTAAATTCTACATCTTTCTTGAGTAGCTTGGTAAGGGGCCTAACAATCTTGGAGAAATCCTTGATGAGTCTTCTATAGAACTTAGCATGACCTAGGAAACTATGAATTGCGCTGACTGAAGTTGGTGGTGGAAGCTTCTCAATAGTTTCAATTTTTGCCCTATCCACCTCAATACCTTTATGTGATATATTATACCCCAAAATAATGCCTTCTTGCACTATGAAATGGCATTTCTCCCGATTCAAAACTGGATTGGTTGCTTCAGATCTAGCAAGCACTCTTTCCAAATTCTGCAGACAACCTTTAAAGGAGTCACCACACACTGAAAAGTCATCCATAAAGACTTCCATAATATCTTCAACCATCTCATAAAAAATAGCCATCATACACCTCTAAAAAGTTGTTGGTGCATTGCATAGTCGAAAATGGCATCCTTCTGTATGTAAAAGTCACATAAGGACATGTAAATTGGTCTTCTCTTGATCTTCTGGAGCTATAAGGATCTAAAAATACCCTGATAATCCATCCAGGAAGCAACAAAATTGATGCCCAGCAAGTCTCTCTAACATTTGATTAATGAAAGGAAGCAAGAAGTGATCTTTTCTAGTTGCATCATTTAGCTTCTTGTAGTCAATACAAACCCTCCATCCTGTGATAGTCCTTATAGGAATCAGCTCGTTGTTTTCATTGGGCGCTATAGTCATGCCCCCTTTCTTTAGTACCACCTGAACTGGACTCACCTAAGAACTATTTGAGATGGGATAAATAATTCCTGCATCAAGAAGCTTGATCACCTTAGCCTTTACCACATCCTTTATCTTAGGATTGAGATGCCTTTAGGGTTATACCATAGGTTTGAACTTTTCTTCCATAAAGATCTTATAGGTGCAAAAAGAAGGACTAATGCCTTTGATGTCTGCAACTTTCCATGCTATAGCCTTTTTATGTTTTCGCAAGGCCTCCAATAACCTTGCCTTTTGTTCTTCAGAAAGATGAGCATTCACAATTACAGGCAATTTAGCATCTTCCGCCAGGAAAGCATACTCCAAATGAGAAGGGAGTTGCTTGAGTTCTAAATTTAGTGGGTCAATGATGGATGGTTTCATTTTCTCCTCTTTGGGCATATCAATAGATTCAACTGCCCCCTTCTTGCATGGCTTGCTTACCTCCAAATAAGCCAATTGTTCCTTTGGTTCCTGATTCATTACCTGTTCCTGCACTAAACATAGCTCAAGGGGATCCTTGGAAACAATGTTAGTAACAAAATTGATGGTTTCACGCTCAACAATATCATTGCATGAATCCGCCTCATCAAGTGCAAGTGGGTGTTTCATTGCATTAGGAATATGAAAAACAACTTGTTCATTACCCACTCTTAAAGTCAAAGTATCATCATAGACATTAATGAAGGCACGGGCTGTATTTAAAAATGGCCTACCAAGGATAAGCGAGACATCCGCGTCCTCATCCATATCAATGATCACAAAATCATTAGGAAAAATGAAATCCCTAACTTTTACCAACACATCCTCAATGATACCTCGAGGGTACACTACCGACTTATCGGCTAATTGAACTGTCATTAGTGTTGGTTTGGGTTCTCCAATACTTAATTCTCTAAAAAACTTGTAAGGCATAACACTTATGCTAGCCCCCAAATCAGCTAAAGCACTTTCTATCTCAAGGCTACCTATAAAGCATGGAATGGTAAAACTACCAAGATCTTTCAATTTTTTAGGTAACCTTCTTTGCAAAATTGCTGAACTCTTTTCAGACAAATGCACCAATGATACTTCCTCGAGCTTCCTTTTGTTAGAAAAGAGCTCTTTCAAAAATTTAGCATATTTAGGCATTTATGACAAAGCTTTAGCAAACAGTATATTAATATGAAGTTGCTTAAAGAGTTCAACAAACTTACTGAATTGGGTGTCGAGCTTATCCTTTTGCAAACGTACAGGAGATGGTACTCGAGGTTAGTACTCTTTCACTGGCGAGGTAAATGTTGGTGCAACTTTCTCCTTTTCTGCCTTATTACCCACTGCAACTTCATTTTCAGCTTTCTTCTCCTTGGC
Organism: Reutealis trisperma; assembly: GCA_947687605.1. NCBI lineage: Eukaryota > Viridiplantae > Streptophyta > Magnoliopsida > Malpighiales > Euphorbiaceae > Reutealis > Reutealis trisperma. The sequence goes on along the minus strand of CANTUT010000727.1, from coordinate 340,135 downwards.
ACTCGGTACCTTGACTTCTTTTTCAGCCATCTTTTACTCTTCAACCACACTCCCTTGAACCTACATGCCACTCCTCAATGTAATTGCCTTAAGCTGCTCTTTTGGATTTGCCTCAGCGTTGCTAGGCAAACTCCCATGTTGCCTTTCACTAAGCAGCTTGGCAAATTGTCCCATCTGATTCTCTAAGTTATGAATGGAGGCTTGCTGGTTTCAGAGTGCTGTCTCAGTATCCTTATGTCTCTACTCATTAGACTAAATGAATTTCATCTGGTTTCCTTTAAAGAGCTTCTTCTAGGAGGTGGAGGAGCTTATGACTGTGAAGGCTGCTAAAATCCAGGAGGAGGTCTTGGATTGTTCTAGTTTCCCTATGAGAAATTAGGATGATTCCTCCACCCCGGATTATAGGTATTATGGTATGGGTTGTTCTGCTGCTAGTTTCTATTCACACCTCCCATTTAGTCCACCTGCTCTAGTTTAGCAAACATGTTACCACTCTCACACTCTTGGCTGGAATGTCCTCCCCCATATAGATTACAGAACATAACCTGCTGTTGCCTCAATGGACTAGCTGCTAGAGAGTCAATCTTTTTATTCATAACTTCCAGCTGGGCTGTCAAAGCAATTACAGGATCAACTAAATGATTACTAGCTATTTTTAGCTTCCCTTGCTACCTTGGAGTTTACCATTGATAGTTGGTCAAAGACATATCTTCCACCAAGTCTCTTGCTTCCTCAAGAGTCTTGTTATTTATAGAACCCCTAGCTGTTGCATTAATGGCTTGTTTACTTGCATAGTTCAACCCATTGTAAAAGGTTTGAATTTGAAGCTATAATGGAAGACCATGATGTGGGCATCTTCTCAACAAATCTTTAAATCGCTCCTATGCATCATAGAGGGTCTCACCTTCCTATTAATGAAAAGAGGAGATATCATTCCTCAACTTGGCAGTCTTGGATGGAAGGAAGTATTTTTCCAAAAATTTTTTTGCCAGCTGATCCCATGTGGTGAAAGTGTCAGCAGGGAAAGACTTCATCCACTTTTTAGGTCACTCCCTTAATGAGAATAGGAACAACCTCAATCTAATCGCATCATCTGACACCCCATTGATCTTAAAAGTGTCACATATCTCTAGGAAATTTTCCAGATGAGCGTGAGGATTTTCATCCGAGAAGCCATCAAATTGCCAAGTTTGCTGCACCATTTGAATGATGCCAGGCTTGAGTTTAAAGTTATTTATAGCAATTGCAAGCTTCCGTATGCCTGAGTCAACCCCATTGAGAGGGGGCCTAGCATAATCTTGCATTGTCCTCAGTGGATCAGCCATCACTTCTTCCTCTTTTTCTTCTTTTATGTCTCCTAGGTTTGCAACCCTTTCCACCAAAGCTAATTCCCGTTCCTCCTTTAGCTTTTGTCTCAAGGTTCTCTCTAGTTCTGGATCAAATTCAAGTAGATTGTAGGAACTAGCTTAGGTCGTAAACAAAGAAAAGTAGCTGAAATGATAGCAAACAACCAAAAAAAAATATTCAGAAATAAGAAAATAAAAACTAAATCAACAATCTCAATTATATTGCTAATATTGAAAACTATTGTCCCTGGCAACGGTGCCAAAAACTTGACTACAATTTTATGCAATGCTATCGCAAGTGCAAGGGTCAAGCAAGTAATAAAGTGATGAGTATAGATATCATTCCATAGGGAACAAGGACAATTACTAGCTTAAATTTTGATTATTGTTTAGCGAATCAATGATCTTGATGTAATAACTAAAATAAGTTAACTAAATTAATTAGAAGACTAAACTAAGAAATAACAAACAATTTGCAAAGAGTAATTAATAAAGAAGTCTATCCAGATATTGAATCCCCCTAGCCACCAATTATACTTCATGAATAGCAACCTAATTAAATCAAACTAATGAGTTGAATTGGCATCCCACTAAATTAGATCAAAGCCTCTCTCAAATGAATTAATCCCAAATCACCAAGTATAATGCAAGGAATCCATTCTCAAACATACTTAAATGACTCATGCATTAAGAACAAGGAATAATAAACCAAAGGGTTTTGTAAGTCTATCTTTAGCACCCTAAGCAACCCTCAACCTTTGTAAGTATTCTATTCATATCAAGACAATAATATGAAAATGACAACCAATCAATAAGCATGCTAATATCAATTGGAAATAAACAAATCTTGAACCATAAAGATAAATCAACTCCATTAAATGATTTAATTAAAGTAGAAGTTATTCAATCCATAAAATCAAAGCTAGGGTTCATCAATATCTAAATAGAAAAGAAATTAGTTAATGTTCAAAGAGAGAGTACAAGAGCAAAAGAAAAATAGAAAATGATCCAAATAATCAGTGATGAATGATTCAATATTCTCCACTTTAATCTTCGATTCTTCGCTCAACTCTTGTAAATCTTAGATCTCTACCTTCAATTTCAACTGCAAACCCTTGGTTCTCCCTTAGAAAAGTCAGCCCTCGTGATAGAAGTTTAGCCACCCATTTAAATATGCTAAAAGATGAATTTATAGTTAGGGAAATGTCACTCCCACACCCAAGGTCATGCCATGGCTCTGGGCGTGGCACTCTAGGCAAAAGTGCAGAATTGGCTCATTTTGGCAGAGTCAAATTTCTCTTCTACATGCCCACACCCACGCCCGTGGCTCTAGGTGTGGGACTCTCACTTTTTCTTTTGCTCCTTTGAATTAGCTCATTTTCCTGCACTAAACCTTGTCCTTTTTTATCCTATCGCATCATGACATGCCAAAACAGAGAATTCATAAAATGAGCTATCAATTGCACTGAAACAAACACATCAAACTCACTTTTAAACATAAATCATGATAATTAAAAAGGTAAATGGTATACATTCATGCACTTATCAAAAAGCATAGGAACAAAGTTCATAGGGGATAGCATGGAGGTAGAGGAGGCCCTAGGAAGGAATTTTCTTCTTATGAACAATGAAACGGTCAAGCTAAGCAGGAGCTCCCCACTTGTAGCAAATGTGGAAAGAAGCATCCCAGAATTTTCTGAAAGGATTTTGGTGCATGCCTTAAGTGTGGACAAATGGGGCACTTCATAAAGGACTGCCCTCAGATGAGGAGTCAAGGGAATGGGACCACCATATGACCATAATCTAGACCATTCCAATCGTAAGGGCAAGGAGTCAAGGATAAAAGGCCAGCTGTTAGGAATGCACCAGTGATAGAGAATAAGGGCAAGTGTCAAGTCTTCGCTTTAAATTTGCAGGAGGTTCGTGTTTCACACACAACCATCATAGGTATCATCCCAATCTGAAATTCTAGTGCAAAACGTTTGATTGATTCTACTGCTACCCATTTTTTGTGTCGCCTTATTTTGCTAAAAGTTTGGGTAGAAATAAGGAATTAATGAGTGAACCTTTAGTAGTATCCACTCTTTCGAGGGAGGTGATGGAAGTAAAGTATGAGTATAAGGGTTGTGAGGTAGACATTAATGGATAAAAACTTCTTGTAGTCTTACTAGAATTGGATGTATTAGAATTTGATGTGATATTAGGGATGGACTGGTTATATGAGCATACAGCTCGTATTGACTATAGAGAAAAGCTCAGTGAGTTTTAAGACAAGAACGGGAAGAAGTTTGTGTATCAGGGAGATAGGAATGAGGATCCCCCGAACTTGATATCAACTTTGGAAGCAAGAAGGATGTTAAGGAAGAGGTACCAAGTGTACCTAGCCCATGTAATCGATACTGACAAGGAGATTGCCCTTCAAGACAAGAGCATTCTAGTGGTAGATGAGTTCATGGATGTCCTTCTAGAAGATTTACCTGGATTACCATCTAACCATGAAATTGAATTCAACATTGAACTGTTGCCTAGAACGCAGCCTATAGTAATACTGCCATATTATATGGCACCAATGGAGCTGAAAGAATTAAACATGCAATTGCATGATCTACTTGACAAGGGTTTTATTGCATGATCTACTCGACAAGGGTTTTATCCAACCAAGCAGTTCGCCATGGGGCACTCCAGTGTTGTTCATAAAGAAGAAGGATGGCTTGTTTCAAATGTGCATTGATTATCGTCAGCTTAACAAAGTCACTGTGAAAATAAGTACCTATTGCTGAGGATCGATGATCTTTTTATTCAATTACAAGGAGCTGGTCACTTCTCTAAGATCGACTTAAGGTCTGGCTATCATCTACTAAAGATCCAAAGAGAAGGCATTTGCAAGACTGCCTTCCATACTAGATATAGACATTATGAGTTCATGGTTTTGCCATTCAGACTAACAAATGCACTTGATGCTTTCATGGACTTGATGAATAATGTATTCAGAACGTTCTTTGACAAGTTCATGATTGTGTTCATTGACGACATCCTGATTTACTCAAAGAATAAAGAAGAACATGAAAAACATTTAGGATCATGCTTTAAATGCTATGTGATCATCAGCTCTACGCTAATATACAAGTGTGAGTTTTGGATGGAGTCTGTCAGCTTTCTGGGACATGTAGTAAGGAAGGGATTCAAGTTGATCCTAAGAAAGTTGAAGTGGTAGCAAACTGGCCAAGGCCCACAACGGTTGTAGAAGTATGAAGTTTCTTAGGCATGGCTGGGTATTATCATAGATTCATACAGGACTTTTCTAAGATAGCAGCTCCATTGACCAAGTTGATTAGAAAGCAAGTTAAGTTAATTGGGAAGAGTCCAGTGAGAAGAGTTTTCAGAAGCTCAAGAAGTGTTTAATATCGGCTCTAGTTTTGACATTATCAGAGGGAGAAGATAAGTTCACTGTCTATTGCAATGCTTTGAGAGTAGGAATTGTGTGTGTCTTGATGCAAAATGGTAAAGTCATTGCTTATGCATCATGATAACTGAAGAGGCACGAAGTGAATTACCCTACTCACGATTTGGAATTAGCCGCGGTAGTATTTGCTCTAAAGATCTGGAGACATTACATGTATGGGACGAAGTGTGAGATCTACACAAATCATAAGAGTTTTCAATACATCTTGAGCCAAGAGGCCTCAATCTGAGGCAGAGGAGATGGGTTGAACTATTGAAGGATTATGACCATCAGATTCTCTACCATCTTGGGAAGGCGAATGTAGTGGCTGATGTCTTGAGTCAGAAATTGATGGGAACCCTAGCCTATATGGATGTACGAAAAAGGCCGGTCGTGAAGGAATTAAAGGAATTGTTAAATCAAGGATTGAAGCTGGAGATTGGAGGATCAAGAGTTTTATTGGCTCATTTTCAAGTAAGGTCTAAGTTAATGGAAGAAATAAGGGATTCACAAGATAGGGACCCACACATGGTGAAGTTGAATGATGAGACGAAAGAAGGGAAGAACTCCGAGTTTAAAGTGGTCAATGGAATTTTAAAGTGCAAGAATAGAGTATGCATGCCTAATACAGATGGATTAAAGGAAAGGATATTAAAGGAGGCACATTAGACACCTTACTGTGCTCATCTTGAAACTACCAAAATGTACCATGATGTGAAAGCTAACTATTGGTGGCCTGGACTGAAGAAAGATATGGCAAAGTTTATAGCATCCTGCCTAACTTGCCAGTAAGTCATGTATGAACATCAGTGACCCTCAGGATTGCTACAAGAAATTTGACTACCTGAATGGAAGTGGGAGTGCATCACTATGGATTTTGTTGCTAGCTTACCGAGAACCTCCAAAGGATATGACTTAGTATGGGTCATAGTGGATCGATTGACAAAGTCCACTGACTTTCTGGGAGTTAAGACCACATACTTTGTAGCCCATTATGCATAGTTATACATGGATGAGATCGTGAAACTTCATAGAGTGCCAATTTCCATCATTTGTGATCGAGGGACTCAATTCACCTCAAGGTTTTAGCAAAAGTTGCAAGAAGCATTAGGAACACAACTAGATTTTAGTGTGGCATTCCACCCTCAAACGGATGGATAGTCTGAAAGAATAATTCAGACACTCGAGGATATGCCAAGGATGTGTGTCTTAGACTTTGGTAGTAGCTAGGATAAGTATCTACCCTTGATTGAATTTGCCTACAACAACAGCTATCATTCGTCCATCAGCATAGCACCATATGAAGCATTGTATAGGAGAAAGTGTCATTCTCTAATTTGTTGGATCAAACCTAGTGACAAGCATATAGAGATGCTAGAGTTACTTAAGGAGACTACTAAGAAGGTACCTTTGATCCAAGATTGACTGAAAATAGCTTTTAGTTGATAAAAGAGTTATGCGGATCCTAAGCGAAAAGACATCCATTTTGCCATGGGAGATCATGTGTTCTTGAAGGTCTCTCCAATGAAATGTGTTATGAGATTTGGCAACAAAGGGAAGTTATCACCTCGCTTCATTGGTCCCTTTGAAATCTTAGATAAGGTTGGGGAGGTGCCTTATAGACTTGCCCTGCCTCCAACTATGGCACATGTGCATCTAGTGTTTCACATCTCTATATTAAGGAAGTATGTGTCAGATCCATCTCATGTTCTATCACCTCCAGACATTATGTTAGATGAGCATCTATCTTATGAGGAATCACCAATAGCTATAGTGAATCAACAAGCTAAGAGGTTAAGGAATAAGGACATACCCATGATTAAGGTCCAACGGCAAAATCATGGGGTAGATGAGTGCAGTTGAGGAGGGGATGCAGCAGAAACATACTTAGTTTTTCAAGATCAGTTAGGTAAGAATTTAAATTCAAGGATGAATTTTTTTTAGGGTTTGGGGGGGGGGGGGGGGGGGGAGTGATGAATGTAACAACCCACATCTACCCTAGGAGTATTAGTGACAAATTATTTGAATTTAGGATTATTGTGACAAATTATGTGACTATGGTAAAATTTATGTGTGACGTGATTTATAGTTTGGGGCATATTAAATTAATTTTAATATACATAATATGAGTTATTATTGTGAAATAAATTATTTACATGAAGTGCATGTACATAAAATAAATTATTTTAAATAAAATGAATTTTTATGCATAAAGGTAATTTTTAAGCATAAAATGATTTTGCGAGTATTTTAAAAACAATTTTTAGATAAATGTTTTGGGGAAAAGTTTATGAAAATAATAAGAAAAATATTTTATTTTTTATTAATTATAATTAGCCCTAAATCTAAATTAAAAGCCCAAATACCTAAAAGCCCACTACACTAAAACCCTCATAACCTAGTTCATTAAGGGTATTAGTGGAATTGCACCCAACCCTAATATTTAATAAAAATTTCAGATAGCCTAGGTTTTCCAGTAACCATCACTCTATTTTTTTGTATCTTGGCAGAAAAATTCTCTCAAAATATTTCTCTCTACTAAAATTAAGAAAACACCTTTCAGTTTCATGATTTCTTGACCGTAATCATAAGTTTTCATCCTCTTTCAATTTCTAAACTGATTTCTATGAAATAAATTATGAGAAAATTATTCTCAACTGCTTGTTTATTGATTTTTATAGATTTAATTCAGTTTGAGTGAGTTTTTGGGAGAGAAAATTTATTTTCTTCCGAAAATACAAATCTTTCTGCGAGATTTCTCCAAAGTTGAATTCTATAACTTAAAATCACAATTTTTGTGCATAAACATCACTAATAGGGGGAAATTTGTGCATCATTGTTTCTAAACTAATTTTTGATTTGTTTTGATAAAACATATTGAATTAAATGATATTTTTGCATATTTTTGTAATGACCAAAAAGTTATGGAAAACAAAGGAATTCAAGGTTTTTGTGCTAGAACTTAGAAATTGGAAAATTCTATTATTAAATTAACATATGGCCACCAATTTGTGTGAGAATGAATTCTAATATGATATTTTTTTTTAGATGAAAAATAATGATTTAAATCATGTGTTTGCATATTGCTATAATGAACAGAAGGCGCAGAAAGTGCGAAAACTCATATTTTCACCTAAGTCTTAAAACTTGGAATTTTTTTGTATAAATCCTACCTATGGTTGCCCAATCATGCATGAAGATGTTCTAAACTAATATTTGCTATGATTGAATAAAAAATAATGGTTTAAACCACCTACTTACATATTATTGTAATGACCAAAAAATACAAAAAATAAGAAAACTCATGGTTTTTGTACCCTATAACCCAAAAATTGAATTTTCATGTATGAGAAATACCATATGTGGCTGATTCATGTGAATTAATATTCCAAAATAATTTTTGTTCTGTTTACATGAAAAATCTTGGCTTAAACCATATTTTTACATATTACTGAAATAGACAAAAAGTGCGAAAAGAAAAAAAAATTTAGTTTTCCTTTTGATGATGCATTCAGCCTATATTAATATTTTTATCCCAATGTCTATAATTTTTATGCAAAGTATTTTGATGATTATTGGGATGTATGTATGTATAATAAATGATAAAAGTATATGTTAGTTGAAGGAATGACACTAGACAAGCCTAGAGGCACTTTGATATACTTAAGGTATCTTAACCTTATATTGTGATTAGAATGTGAATGTGATTGGGAAATATGAAAATGGATTTTATAAGGACTTAATAATAAATTAATGGACTTGAATTGATAAAGAGATTGATTGAATGAATGGATCATAAAAGTTAAGCATGACAGTTGAAAGGTTAAGTGATTAGTTGGTATGTATGGAAGTGTTAAGTAAGTTGATTGTTAAAGTGGATTAATATTATGATATTATGATCACCTTAGAAAGGTATTGACATAATTGTAATATGCTTTCATGTGAGCTTATCAGGGCTAAGTGTGTAAGACTTTTAAAGTCAACATGTTATGTGCAAGTGATCAGTACACTTATACGTGCAACTCTAAGTGTATGTGAATGCTATATTGCATAGGATAGTTATGGGATAGGAGCATTATGATTAAATAAACACTAAGTATTAAATTATATATTATGTTAGAGTTTGGGGAGCTTTCAAAGTTCAAAAGGGCTACGTATACTAGGAGCAAAGGAACCACAAAGGTGAGTAAACTCTATATTCCTGCTTCTAGTGTGAGTAAACACTGTAATCTTGTTTCAAGTGTGAGTAGCATTATGATATGTTACAAACATGTGATATCTTGTTATGTGAGCCTTTGTGATCTTTGAAACCCAAGTTCTTTCTATCCTAAAATTTGATTAAGTGATTTCTTTGTAAAGCTTGGGTTGCCGAAGGACAATTGGTCCAAAAACCACTTTTGTTTATCCAATGAAAATTTCTTATGACTATTACCCTAACTTACATTATTTTTGAAACTACACTATTCTTGTATCTTTTGTTCAATAAGTTAAACTAATATTGCCATTATGAAATATGTGATTGATGCCTTAAATGTTATTGACATATGTGATTACCATTAGCTATAGCTATGGTACCTTTAACTTTTTATGCAGAACCCTCATGTTGATGCGGGTAATCATTAGAACCTATGCACAAGGTCTTAACCTAATGGATAGGGGTAGTGTATCCACTTCAGCTAGAAAGGGACGGTTCTAGCCATGGGGCCTAATCAACTTCACGCCTTCTATGTGATAGGAGTTGGAATTTGGTATAAGGCCACCTCTCCTTTATGTGTTCGAGTGATAGAGCAATAGCCTTTGCTCATTATGTGATATATGTGTGATTTTTGCAACCTTGCTAAATTGAACCCTTACTAAATTGCAACTTGATTTATGAATTATAATCATGAGCTATGTGTATAAGCTATCTGTTTCCTTCTCAAAGGAAGATGTGTTAATGTTTGTGCTATATTGTTTACTCATTGAGATCATCTACCTCACCCCTCTTCCTTATGTGGTTCCAAGTGAGCAAATGTGAGGAGGCAATGTAATAGCTTAAGTATTCTACTTCGCTTGAGGACTCCTTGTCAAAGTCATTAATAATATCATGTTATAAAATGTTATCATTAGATGCTTTGGGAATATTGATTGATGTATTATTTTTTTTAAGTTTCCAAATGGGATATGATTATTATTTTCCTTATGGATTTTATGTGAAATGTCTAATTATAGTCTTTTGCAATTAAAGGTATCCATTTAAATGTTTTAAAAGAGTTATTATGTAAGGTTTGGTACGATCCTAGGTAAGATTTGTATATGTGTAAGTGGGTTCTCTGGGCGTGGGTGACCTTATGTCTCCCCATGTTCTAGGACCATCATATCTCTAAAGTTAGGATGTGACACTGACCTTCTCTCATGATCCCGGTTGATTTGATTTTTACCTCAATTGGCAACACAACTTCCATTCCATATACCAATGAGTAAGGAGTTGTCCTAGTTGATGTACAGATGGAAGTCCTATATCCCCATAAAGCAAATGGTACCTATTGATGCTAGTGCTTGTGATTATCAGTCATTTTTTGCAAGAGGGATTTGATGGTCTTATTTGCTGCTTCAACTACTCCATTAGTTTGTGGTCGATAAAGAGATGATCTATGATGCTGGATCTTTTCCTTTTTAAGAGCTGAACTACTTCCTTATGAAAATGAGACCCATTATCTGTGATAATCTCAATAGGTATTGCAAACCTATTAAGGATGTTAGTTTTGGATGAAATGAGCCACTCTTTTTGAATCCAGTACCCAGTAGAGTACCGCTTCTACCCATTTTGTGAAGTAATCAACTACTATAAGGTTGTTTTCATGACTAGCGGATGATTTGAAATTTATTTTTCCTATAACATCAATACCCCAAGTTACAAAAGGCTAAGGAGTAGTTATGGGCTGTAAAGGCATAGGAGGCTACTTCTGTAACTTGGCATAAATTTGGCATTTATGACATTTTTGTACAAACTTCGCATAATCTTCATTCATAGTGAGCCAAAAATATCTTAAATTTGCAATTTTTTGAGCTAATGCGATCCCATTCATGTGCGGCCCTTCTTTCTTTCCATGGACCCATTCCATGATTTGCTGTGCTTCTTCTTCAGTCACACATCTCAAGTGTATGTTATCCTAGGCCCTTTTATACAAAACATCTCTGTTTGGTAGGAAATTGCAAGCTAATTGTCTTAGAGTTCTTCATTTTGATTTAGAGGCTCTTTTAAGATACTTTCCATTCTTGAGATAGTTAAAGATGTCCCAAAACCAAGGTTCTAATCAGCCAGTTGAATATTCATGCACAAGGTATGATACCCTGGTTCTCGCTTTACCTCAATCATAAAAGTTTTGATTATTTCCCCATCTCTTATGTCTAGCATTGATGCAAGTGTTGCTAGAGCATTTGCAAATTGATTCATGAAAGTTTTTTGCAATATCATCCAGGCACTTATGGTAAGGAACTAATCACTCTTCTCTTATCTTCCATTTTCCAAGTGCTTAGGACACAATCAGATTTGAATCCCTATAAAACTCCAAGTAATCAATCCTTAAATTCACAGCAACCTCTAAGCTAACTATGCAGCTTCATACTCTGCCTCATTATTCATTACCTCAAAAGCTAGCTTGATAGCCATAGGCAAATTTTCTCCCTCAGGAGTGACTATAACAATTCCAGCATTATAACCTTTGCTATTAGCTCCACCACCAATGAATAATTTCCAGACTTCAAGCTTAATTTGCATGATTTCTTCATCAGGAAATTCTGGCTCTAACCAATTATTGTCTACTAGGGCTGTAGCTAATTGATTTGCTATCACACTCCCTTTTATAGCTTTCCTTTGGACATACTTCAAATCAAAAGTTGCGAGAATTGCCATCCACCTTGCCATCTTATTGTCAAGAATTGGTCTCTCTAAGAGAAACTTTAAAGGACTCTTGTTAGTTAGGATGTGGGTAGTATATGAACTCAAATAATGCTGAAGTTTATGTCATACCCACACCAAAGCAAGGCATAACTTCTTGATTTGATTGTACTTGAGTTTATGAGTGAGCATGTGCTTACTTAAGTAATAAATGGCATTCTCTTTATGTGATTCAGCAGTATTTCGAGCAAGCATTGCCCCTATAGCTTCTTCTGTGATGGAGAGGTACAGTAGTAGAGACTTTCTAAGTCTTTGTGGTTGCAATACAGGAGGACTTAGTAAGTACTCTTTGATTTTCTCGAAAGCTTTTTGGCAATCATCATTCCATTGCTTAGAGGTTCCCTTTTTTAGCAACTTAAAGATTGGACCACAAACTTCGACTAGCTGAGCTATGAACTAGCTAATGTATTGTAGTCATCTAAGGAAGCCTTTAATTTCCTTTTCTATCTTGGGTGCTAGCATCTCTAAAATAACTTTCGACTTTGCTGGATCCATTTTTATTCCCTTTTTACTAATCATATACCCTAAAAACACTTCAGATGATGACTCAAATACACACTCAGTAGGATTTAACTTAAGATTATATTAGTGGAGTCAAGAGAAAAATTGCCCCAAAGCATATAGGTGATCCTCTGCTATTTTAGACTTGATTACTATGTCATCGACATATACCTCAACATCTTTATATATCATGTCATGAAAGATTGTGGTGGCCATTTCTTCAACCCAAAAGGCATAACCTGATAGCAGTACATACCTCACTTAGTTATAAAAGTAGTTTTCTCTTTGTCAGGAGGATAGACCTAAATTTGGTTGTACCTCACATATAAATCAACAAAGGAGACTACTTTATAGCCTGCCATATGGTCAACCAACAGGTCAATATGGAAAATCATTGTTGGGGCAAGCCTTGTTTGGATCTCAACAATCCACACACATCTTAACTTTCCTATCTTTCTTTGGCACTGGAACTATGTTTACTAACCAAGAAGGATAAGTGATTGGCTCAATGAACCCATTGTTTAATTGTTTGGGGACTTCTTCTTTGATCTTTAAAGATAACTTTGGCTTCAATCGTCACAGCTTCTGTTTGACAAGCTTCACATGCTCATAAGTAGGAATTTTATGAACTACTATAGCCAGATCCAGACTAGTCATATCCTTGGGTTCCCAAGCAAAACAATCTAAGAACTCTTGTATCGTTTTACTCAAGCGATCCCTGTCATGACATGATGATGCAATGAATGTGGTTTTTGGTTTTTCATTTATGCCAAAACTTATTGATTCTTTGCCATTTTTTATTTCATTCAATACTTCATCCAAATTGGATTCAAGATAAGGAAAAGGAAAGGAAATGGGAAACATAGGATCATAAGAAGAAAACTCAAGCTTTTTATTATGAATAAAAGAGCCATTGTCCATCATTACATTGAAACTAAAAGAAAGACCAAAATGTCAACTACAAACTCGAATGAGGAATTGGAATCAATAGACTCTAACTCTTATTCTGACTCAAATGTAGACTCGAACTTGAACTCTGGCTTGGACTTAGACTTTGGTTCGGACTCAGACTCAGACTAGCCACCCTCTCCTTTTTTCTCATAGTACCAATTGTCAAGTTGGATTTGAGTTGTTTGAATGAATTTGGTTAACTCATCCACCTCTTCGTCTCCTATCATGCAAACTTGCTCAAAGAGAGCAGCCTCCAATTATCTTCCCAATCTTATTCCAACATGAAAACTAGCTCATAGTCTTCTAAGGATATCCTAACATCAAAGAAGAGTTCAAAACCAAGGATTAGCTTTTTAGTAATAAGACAGACCCAAGGCTCTCAAAAACCACAATATGGAAAGTTTTCACCCTCCTTTACAAAGTACCCATTAAGTGTTTTGAAATAGGGGTGTATGGTCCAATCATATGACCCACCTTTCTTGAGGGCCACCATTCTTTCTTTGGCCCTTTTCTCTGCCTCAATCAGATCTTTTTTTGTTAGCTTGTAACTAAGACCAAATGGTGGGTTAGCCATAGGGTACTTTTTGAATTGCCTTACTCCTTGCTGACTTTTGCCCAGCCCTAATATAGGAAAATAATTCATTTTTTTTCAACATGTTAGCCATAGCAATATTCCCATGAGGATCAAGATTGAAAGGCACAAGCTTGAGCTCTTTGCATCCTTTTTTCTCTATGAATTCCATTGTTTCAAATGCAAAACCTGACAATGGCGAGGTAGGCAGCTCAAGTTGTATCTCTAGAATTAGCACAAAACTTGGGACCTTACTTTTCCCATGCATATCCCCTTTAAAAGTGATAATGGAGGATCCATAGGAAATTTTAACTTTGATGGAGGGAAGAGGAGATAACTTTGGCTTGATGTATCCAAGTTCATCCAAGGAGGAGATTAAAGCATGCTGGTACATCAATCACCTGAAATGGGATAGGATAAGTGATAAGTCCAATGATGACATCCAAGGTAGCCACACCTAGAACCTCCCTCTTTGTGTTGTCATATGCCCTTACAATATAGTCAGAAGGTGTGAAGTCCAAAGCCTCTAACCCCAAGCAACTTGCTACTTTTAATGGATATATTCGCTTGGATCTTTTTTAGCTACTTAGCGATGAGGGTAAGACAATTGTATAAGGCTCTAGATAGATATGCTGGCTTAGATCTTTTTTAGCTGCTTAAGGATAGGATCTTCATCGGGTTCATTGCTTCTTTTTATCTTTTCAATAAGAGGTGGGATAGGTTGGATAGGGGATTGGCCATTTTGTAGGGTAGGTGGTTGGTAGATTCTTCTACTTCTAGTTATGGCATCAATCTCCTCCATAAGATTACTTAAGTCCAAAACACAACAATATTCAGAAGCTGACCAAGTCAAAGAGATAGGATCAATTTTGAGACAAATGGTGGTGATGAGGTTAATTTGGTGGTTAGGGAGAGGATTGGTGTAAATGTTGGTTCTAGGTATATGAGGTATGATGTCCCCACTGTCTATAGGATCTTGTATTTTATGCTTCAAAGTTTGACACATCTCCTTTTTATGGCCAACTCCTTGATGATACTTGCAGTACTCATTAGGATTGTAGTTTACAGGAAGTGGATCAGGAGGAGCCCTTAGTTCTAGGGGCTTGATTAACTTGGCTTCTAGGGCTTTCTTATATACCACAACTAAAGGAACCCCCAGCTTAGTAAAAGGACCTTGTTTCCAATCTTAATGGCTAATGACGAGAAATAGTGGCTACCTCCCCTTTCTTTTTATTAGTCGAGGCAGTGACATTGGCTTGGTAGGGGGTGTTCTTATTGTATCTATTATTGGTGGTCTCATCTTTGATGTCACTTTGGATCAAATCCTTTATTTTAGAGGCAATAACAATAAGAGCTTTAACTATTAGGAGGTCTTGACTGAAGAGATGGTTTTGGTATACCGACAAAAGATTTTTCACAATTATATCAACTTGTTCTTGCTCAGTTGGCCGATTCACCATTTGGGCTGCTTTTCCTCTCCACCTCGTAAGGAATGAGGAGAAAGATTCCTTTGGGTCTTGCTTGGTAGTTTCCAGATTTCTCCTTGTGATATCCACTTCAATGTTGTACTTATACTATTTGACAAATGTGTTTGCAGATATCATCCTAAGTCCTCTTTTGACTAATGTCTATGTCCAAAAACCATTTCACAGCAGTTCTAGTTAGGGATTGTTGAAACAACTAAGCAAGGAGCTCATTATCAACCCCTAAAGGAGCCATTACCCCCATATACATCTTCAAGTGTGTTTTAGGGTAAGTTGTCCCATTGAATCTATCTAACATTGGCATTTTGAACTTTGGTGGAATTCTCTCACCAAGAAAGAGAGCTAAGGAATTGGCATTAATCACATCATCATGTTTCTTAATGTTTTTAAGGGTTTTTTCCATAGCTTCAAATTTCCTATTAAGGCTTTAATGTCCATATAGGAAGAAGATTCCTTTCCTTGAAAAGGATTCAAAAGAGAAGGAGTGATAGAATGGATGACATTTGGAATTTGGGAATTGATAGATGGTGGGGTAACATTTGGAATTGGGATAGAGGGTGAAATGATATTTGGAATGCAAGGGCATCAATTGTAGGTTCTCCTTTGTTATTCAAGTTAACAGGGACATTAGGGGAGGAAGACACATTTGTAATAGCTTAGGTAGGAATGGTTTGGATAATGCAAAATTTGAGTTAAGGCCAGCGTGAATCATCATATCTTGAACTTCCTCTAAAATGGATTGTCTTTGCTCTTTGAACTAGGCCTGCTAAGCCTCTAAAATAGCTTGAAAATTCCTCTCTTGCTTTAAGAGAAGACTCATTAAGAATGAATTTAGTTGGGTTTCTTCTTCCATATTAGTTGTGTTCAGATCACTTTCTTTCAATCCACTTATTCTCTCGGCCATTTTAGGTACCTTGTGATAAGGAAAAAGGTAGACAAAATGATAAAACCAAGGTAATATAGTAGGCTGATAGACCTTTAGGCTAGCATTGGTGTTTTACGGATGGGTATTTTAATGAGTCATGGGCTTGGTGAGCCCTCCACTTGTTTCAATGTTCTTGGATGATGAATGTATATATGAATGTATGTATACATGAATGAAAAGTCATTTCATGAATATACAATAAGGCTTCTTTTACGGCACATACAACCTAAAGTCCAAGTTTTAAGTCCATTATATGAAAGGGTTAAAGTGGCTTGGTTTGGGCACTTATCACACTAGAGCAGCGATATATCTAACCACATATAAGTCAAGGAGCCTCACGTGGGTCCAATGGTACATGCATACTCGTTACACCTTTAAAAGGATCAAAGGATTCATCACAGGGTGGTTGATTTCACTATCGACGAATAGACCTAAGGAGGGTTACCCACTCGATGCTACTCACTATCCATTGTTTTCCTAAAACTAGATTGAATGGCAAAGAGCCTATGCAAGTGATGCATGCAAAGTCACAATTATATTAAATGGCCAAACTCTTTTTAAACCAATTAGTAGTCCACTTATTTTTTCTTTTATTAAAAGAATGTTAATCCCCAGTGGAATCATCAGCTATGAGGCCTTTCCCAAGCACTAGTTTGATCCGTTAAAAGGGAATCTAAATGCTTAATTGGGAAAGAACTCATGGGGAAGCCCTCAGGTTTATTTTTGAAAATTATTTTAGAGTCACCACCTTAATTTATTTTTATTTGGAAAAATATAAGGAAAAAACCCATTTGACTTCTATTATCACCTAAAGGAAGAAAGATCATTAGCGTCAAAACCAAAGAGGATTCAGGGACTAGGTTTTCAATTTTAACAAAACATGTTTGACCAAATAACATTAAAAGTAACTTAAAAATACATTTCATGAATAGTTTAAAATGCATGGACAATTTATAATATGCATGATCATTCATTCCACATCTCCAATAATGAATACAAGTAATAGTCCAAAAGATAATTAACATTACAAATGAAATCCTAAACATAGGGGAGACCTTGGCTAGCCCTTATGGGTTCAAGGGAAGTCACACATTCTCTAAGCCAATCCTAATAACAAAATAAAGGAGATAAAATGAAAGTAAGTGAAGAAGGTGATGGGGGGAGAGTTGGTTAATTTTAATTTGGATTCAATGCTTGAACCAAGCATGCCAATGTATCCTTTTGAATTAGAATCAGAACCCATGCAATTCTCCCTTCTTGCAAAGGGGTTAGTTTGGCCTAGCTACTTTATCATGTTTTGATTGATTGATTAAAAGAGGGTTGAGTTAATTAGTTAACTTAATTGACTATTAGCTAACAACCTAGATGAATCAATTTAATCAACTAACTAAAAGATGCAATGAACTTTAAACTGAATAGAAAGGGAAAAGAAGATTACCTTGCACTTTCGCAGCTTAAGGACATAGGGTAGATGAAACAAATGACCAGATCGCAATTCCACCTTCTCCACATAAGGGACATAAGCCTTGGGCCATTGGAATGCAATTCCATCTTCTCCACATGATAGACAAGAGCCTTGGGTAATGAATTTGCCTTGAATAGGGTGCAAAAAGCCTTGAACTAGTCAAGTAGGAATCACAGAGAAACCCCTCAACACAAGCCTTGGGCAAGGAACTTGCCTTGAACAAGTGGGCAAAAAGCCTTAAACTAGCTGAGTAGGAAGCAAGGAGAAATCCCCTAACTTGCTTTATGAAGCAAGGAGCAAAGGCAAAGCAATTTTCTTGAAGTTAGTGCTTTTTAAGCCTCCAAGTCTATGTGTTTTGAAGTGTAGAGAGGCTATATATATATAGAGGGAGGGTTAAAGCATAGAGGCTATTCATATATGATGTGGGATTGTAGAAAAATAGAAACACGCTTAGGGTGCCGCATAAGCCTTTGCGGAACTACCACAGAAGGCTTTGTAACACCTTATGAATGCCGTAGAGCTATGTAGCAATCGGTGCTGATTCACTCGCTTTGCCTATTTTTGCCCGTTCTCACTCGTTTCTCGTCCATTTTTCGTGATTCTAATTGCATTGTGCTCATTATTAAGTCTCGGATGATTTGAAGATGATTTAAGAGTCTCAATTGATTTTTTCCTTATTGAATGATCTATAATTTTGGGAGGTGCAAAATTAAGGGTTCACAATAGGTTAGATTAGCTGAACTTGAACTCCTCCATGTCATGCTATTTAGGATTGAGGTAAGGCAGAGTTGAGTTAGGTTCAAGTTCTTCATCATTATTTGTGTTGGTGGTTGGGAATTCTAGTTGAAATGATTCATATTGGATGCATTTTGCAACCCTTGATGAATTGCAACTAAAGCTTTAAAGGTAGGTAGGTATCAGGTTAGTAAATAGGTTTGGTAGGCTAAAAGTAGGTTCATGACAAGGATGTCCACTTGTTCTTGCTCGGTTGGTTTGTTTACAATTTGAGTAGCTTTAGCCCTCCACCTTGTAAGGAAAATGGAGAAAGATTCATCTAAAAGTTGATTAGTGATTTTCAACTCACGCCTAGTGACATCCACTTCACTATTGTAATGATATTGTTTGACAAAGGCATGATAAATATCATCCCATGTTCTCTTTTAGCTCTGGTATAGTAAAAGAAGCCATCTCAGAGCAATATTGGTTAGTGATTGTTGGAACAATTGAGCAAGGATCTCATTGTTAGGTCTTAAAGGCTGTATTGCCCTGCATTTATTTTCAAATGAATTTTAGGGCAAGTGGTTCCATCAAATTTTTCTAGTTCAGGCATTTCGAATTTAGAAGGAAGCTTGGCATCAGGGAATAAGATTAAGCTATCCAGATCAATTAAGTCACTACAACGCCTTAAAGATTTGATAGTTTTCTCCATGGCTTTAAGTTTATCCATGAGCAATTTAATGTTTAAATGAGAGAAAAATTCCCCACCTTGAAATGGATCTAGGAGAGAAGAAGAGCTAGAATGGGTAGTGGTGCTTGGAGCTTGAGTGTTGGTAGGTTTCTCAAGATAGGTCGGGTTTAGATTATGGTTGAGATTGGCTTAATTAATCATAACTCAAACTTCTTTAATGATGAATTGCCTTTGCTCCTTCATGTTTTCTTCAAATTGGATATGTTGAGCAATCAAGATAGAGTGTGGTTAAGGCATCCATGTCAATTTGGTTGGCCATTGGTACCTTAAAGTGAAGCCAAAGAAACCTAGTGAGTGAATGTGTAGGGACATAAAAGGTGATAGAAATATGGGCAAGCAGACTCTGAGGGAAAAGGATTCCCTATGGATTGGTGGGCTGACTATTTTCGGGTTTAAGATATAATGGACCAAGGATTTTTGTCAAAACCCATATTTAAGCTGTGATGGTCTTAGGGCATAGGATATATAAAGTCACCTAAACCCATAGAACCGCATTTAACTTATAAGTCTTTACCATTTACCGTGTTGAACTTTATCCCAAGATCGGAACATAATTTCCTTTCATTATTGCACATTACCATTTTACATTTTACATATTACCAAATGCTCATTAATATCATTTGCATATTCATCTCATAAAATTTCCCAATTAGTAATCCATGTCATTATCCAAATGTTAATTACTTAATACATTAGCATAATAAAAATTACAGTATAGTTTACAGTACATATAAATATGATAACTTATTAGTTCTAAATCTTCATTAACCATTGATCTTTAAAATAACAGTCTTCATAGTCATATAACTAAAATCCATAAACATAATTAGCAGAGCAATTTCCAAGTAGAAGGACAAGGCTTAGAATTTACCTTGCTAACTCATTGACCTGACAAAAAAAAAATTTAAATAACTAAGGAATGAGATAAAGCTCATAGAGTACATAATAATACAATATATTGTAAGTATATGGATCATTATCAGGATAGGCTCATTGCGACAATGGAGCAATGTTAATCAAAATTATCATTACGAGTCAATTTCTCATTTAAGATAGAAACAATATCTTTAGCAAAAATAGTATTTTCTTGGAAGCAAAATGCTTCCCACACATATAAATTAAAGAGTGGTGGCCTAAGCCTTAAGCCTTTCTCATTCATATGCATCACATTACACAAGATTGATTAGGTCTTACGATTAGGCATTCCCCCTAACAAAGGTTGGGTACTCTCGCCTTACTGGCAGGCTTATACCCAATGCATAAGTTTCAAAGTATTACCCCACATCAGTAGGGTATTTCTACTTATCAATAGGCATCAATACAAAGGTTCATACCAAATTCACAATAAGGAATTCAATTATCACATTATGAAGTCAACATGAAAGGTTTGCAATGATCAAATGTTGTAAAGAAGTATTATATCAAATGGCTCAATATTTAATAGGCAATTCATGCTCAATATGAAATTGGGATATTTCAATGAAGATGGTTTCATCAACAATGGTTCATAGAATATGGCACATGTCATATTATATTATTAAGTACTCACTTTGGACTTATTTGCTCTTATTTACATTTAACTTTGATGCTAGTAGTGCTCCTTGCACGCTTGGGCAATGTCCTTGTCCATGTTTTTAGATTATACTCATTTGCATTTCAATTACACATAATCACTTCCTTGTTATGTCATAAGTTTAAATTTAGCTTAACTTGTTAATATTTTTATCTTGTTCATTGTAGTACTAACTTAATTGATTTAAGGTTAAGACACATTATGCATATACATATTACTAATTTTGACATTTTCCTTTAGTTGCTTTCTAAATGGCCAAATATATTCACTTAAGGAAAGATAATTCCTTTCCTCCCAATTTCCCATTTCAACTTCATATTACTTAACTAGAATTAATTTAAAATATCTCCAATATTCAATAGGATTAATTCTACTTTCACTTTTCAATTCCATAGTTGAATCTAATTCAATAATTTTGAGAAAAATTATTTCTATCAATTGATTTTGAAATTAACATCATACAAATCATGTTACACCATTCTTAAGCTTAATTGCCCCTTCAATTTTATGAATTCAAGTTCAATTCTTAAAATCCCTAAAATGACCCAAAACCCTAAAATTTAGGGAAAATCATCAATTTCCCATCAAACCTCAAATTGATCATAGATTCATCAAATTAATACTTAAACAATCAATTCTCATTAATTAATTAAGATTGAATCACTTTAGTTCATAAAACCACAATTCTTCTAATTTTGGGTGATTTTGGGGAAAAACTATAATTCATTATCAAATCTTCAAATTAATCATAGATATATGTAATTGGCATGATAATGATCCTATATGATCAATCAAACATTAAAGACAAGTATTAGAACACAAGATTTCTCTTTTAGCTAAGTTTATGCCTTTAAAATTCTAAAGTTTTTAAATAAGCCTCCATAATTCAATTTAACACTTCTAAACCACTATTCTCTATCCCAAGTAAAATTTTAAACACCTCACTTAGTTATTTCATCAAAGTGGCTGAACCCCCCCTTTAGTGAGCTTATGTGACTTTTATGCTTCCTTTGCTTCTATTTACTTATTTAACCCTAAATTCTCAAGCCAAGTTCTCATATTTAATCAAAGAACATCCAAAATAAATATTTCCAATTCATACCCTCTTTTGGCCGAATTATATAAATGGAAAAATAGGGAAGTTTTGCGATTAGAACATTAAAATCATTCTTAGAACAAGGAAACGAGAAGATGAGCTTAATTTCATACCTTGGAAAATCTTGATTTTGAGCTTCTATATTGATGAGAATATAGAGAGGTTTTTCTTTGGTTGGTGTGGTATTTTTGTTGTAGATTTTGCCAAATAATGAAAATGAACACAAATTTTACTTATATATGAAATGTTAAATGGTAAGGATTTAATCATCTCTAATCCAATAGCTAGGATTTAATCATAATAGATGACCATGATTTAATTAAATTTGATGGCTAAGATCTTAGCTAAGTTGATGGTGTTCATCATATGGTGTGAAAATAATAAATATGAATGTAGACTTTGGCGTATGAAAAGTGAAAATTCAAGTTGGAAAAGGATTTGACTTAGTAAAAAATGGTAATTTCTAAGTCAAATTGCGTGGCTAACTCATCCTACACAAATTCAACCTTGGTTAACCATTTTGAACTCTAGTTAAGTGTATGTTGACCTATTTATAAACTCATATATACACATTTCATAATTAGTAACTTAATAAAATTTTCATTTCTTTACTTTTACTTTAATATACATATTTTCACTTTCTAATTTCACTAGACACTCTAAACATTGCTAGATAAATTTTATCCACTTTATAATGTACATTTACTAGCCCTTTAATAGCATTGTTCAAGTAAGTAAATCATGTCGGCCTACTAGTTCAAACTAAGTTGACTTCTATTTTACTATTGTAGTTGATTAAAATCAACTTCTTATGTTAGTATTATTATCTCCAATAACTTAGTAGATATTTAAGTATTATGTTCATATCCAATTCACTAGCACTTTGGCATCACAACATAAGAAAATAACTAACTTAGTCACATTAAGTCAAACTGAGTTTGACTTTCTTTTTGCTATTAAAATTTTTATCAAAATTATTTTCATTTTTCATTCATTGTTACATTGTTCACTAAAATCACTTCTTATGATATACTTATGATTCTTAATATGCTAGAAAACTCTTAGATAGTATAGTATATGAACATTATATTGTCACAATTTGAGCAGGTAGGTCACTTAACAACATTGAATCTCTTCTAATTTCAATTTAATTTCACCATCATAGTACTCATTAAAATAAATCTCCTATGGCACCACTGCTAACTTTGATAGGTTAGAAAAACATTGGGTATTACATTCTACTCCCTTTAGAAAATTCATCCTCAAAATTTCAAAACAGGTACTCTTGATTCATAAAACAAGTGAAAATACTTAAGTTACGTGTCATAGTCGTTTTTCCATATGCCTTCATTATCTCCTTAAATTCTCTATCATTTTCTCACTATCTTAATTATTCAAAATTTTCTAATAATTCCTCTTTAACTTAACAACTCTTAAAACATAAGGTCCATTATAATATCTATGTTTCCTAAACCATCAAATATATAATATCTTTTTTCTCACTTTGGGTACTATAAGTCTATTAACTCATGTCAAACTCATCATGGGCTTAAAAATCTTAGGATAATATAAATACTTTAGAGTTTCTTAACTTCATTATTCTTATAGGCACTTCACCTTGCATTATAATATTTAAAGCACCATACAACTCTTTTATTATTTCATTCTAAACCTCTATAAGAGTAACTTAAAATGCTATAACTCCATGTTTGATGGCTATGGTCACATTTAATACTCATTACAAATTACAAGTACCAATACTTTAGACAAGCCATTATTATTTATACTCTTCACTCACTATTGAAGAGATTTTTCCATAAATAATCAATCCTTAATCCTTTATATCTGTAAGGAATTAATTATTTATTTTATCAAACTAAATTTTCAATCAATTCATCTTTTGTTAAAGATTATTCTATAATTTTGATTGCTTTATCATCTCTTGAACGCATAATAAATATAAAGTATTGCATACTTATCTATAAATGAGAAACATAGCAAAGCTCACCTTAAATCTTTCATTAACTTATATGTCCTATCTCCACATACCACTTTCAAAATTTTAAATCAAATCCTTATAATTCGATAAAATCTCAAATCAGCTTAGATATTGTTAGATTCTTTATTGTTACTAATTGTCTCAACTTCTCCAAAGTTTAATATTCTTGTCATTTTCATACTTGCTCTTATACATGCCTACATCACACTTATACAGTAAGATATATAGTTATTTCCTTGTATGCACATTTCATCTTTGTCGTTTTCATACTTACGAGTACTATCTTTTACTTTAAACTTAGAACTTGATTCTTTTTCACTTTTTCCTAAATTTTCATTAATTGTAGTTGCTTGTCCTTTAATTCTTGTATTTTGCTTGTGGCTTTCAATTTCACTTAGAGTAATCTAACAATATTCGTGCTTCATGCTCCACTAATCATAGTCTTTTATCGACAGTTATTTTTAATTTATTAATAATAGATCTTGTTGCATATTATCATATGGAAGGGACTAGTTATTGACTTTTTATTTAAAGTATTAATCATCTTATCAATTATATTAAGATAATAAGATATTTACTACTAAACATTGAGTAATTCTATTCCATCTCATACTGTACTCTTTTTCATTTTAATTTACTTAGAAAAATTTATCATCATAAGTCTCATGTATTTGTACTACTATTCTAGTTCAACTTCCTTTCAATTCCTTGTATCCTATAATTTGATTTCCTATTTTCTCTTCCTAAAGAAGATTCATTTATTCATTAATGAAAGTATTCCTATTAAGCTCAATAAAGAATATATATTCTTTTAAATTTCAAGTTCTCTTTGTAATACATCTAATCAAATCTAATCACCATATATGTCATGTACTTCAATTTTAATTCTTATTGACATTTATATTTATGCATTTCCTTCTCCTTTACTTGCTTTCCTTATTTGATTATCAATTTATTACTCACCTTTCTTTCTAATTTTTGACTTATGTCTTAATAAGTACAATGGAGAAATACAATTTCACTTGGTTGACGCCATCACTTGTATATTCTAACATAGTTATCCAAATTTTTATTTCTATTACTCAAATATATGGCTCATTTATGATCCTTGAAAATTTCTAGTTCTTGGATTATATCCTTATCTCCTTTACATTCTTCATCCTTTAATAATTTTGAGCATCTCAATTATTAAACTCATATTAACTTTCCTTTTCTTATATCCATGTCCTTATTTTTGACTAATTCTTTTCTTTTTTTTGCATTTGAGTATGTCATTATCTATATGTTCTTATCCTCTGTACTTCTAGGATTGATGCCTAGGGAATTAATACCATTAACTTTGTACTAGTCAAGTGGCATTAAAGGGTACCTATCACAGCACCCATAAGCGGAACTATGCCACTGTCCTTGCAGGCCTTTAAATGAAGAGCCATGCTTCATCAGTAATTTTATTAGAAATTGAGTTCCTTATTAAACAATTCTTATTCTTTAATTTGCTTCAATATGTCATAAAGTGTAAAAGTTGAGCGAGTTCCTTCATTTTTGTTACTTTCCTATTAAAAAGGCAATGCCCTTGTCAAGTAGATACCATTTATTCATCATATTAGAGTTTAACATTTAAATTAACGTTTCAAGTCATGCTCTTACTATAGCAAGATGTTTTCACTTCATAGTGTTCCTTACTAGAATGATAATTATAGCTTTAAATGTAACATTCGTATTTCTATAAGTCACATTCTTGTCAAGAATTACACATGTCATATTACATATCTCTTTATGCACTTCACATCAATTCACTCATTCCTTAATAATTTCACATTCTCTTTTCTTTAGGTCTAATTCATTTGGAACATACACCAACCTTAATAAAATTCCATCAATACTATTCTCCCATAGTCATGTGTCTTTCACACTCTTTAAATTTTGTATCACTCTTAAACATTTACACTTCTTATTCTTACTTAACATTAAAACATTATTCTAACTAATTGATTATATTACATCAAATAGATAATCCATTAGGACTAGTCCTAATTGCACCACCTTATTGCCTTATTTTTTTTTCCATATTCAAAGATTCATCCAATTTGAGCTAAACTTTTCTTTTCATTCATTTGTCTCTATAACTTTTTCCTACTTACCTTTATATAATCTTATCCTTATCAATAAAGTCCTTTGTCCAAATTATTTCACTCTATACATTATATTATCTTTAACACTTATAATCTCCTTTATCTTATGATTTCCTATGTTTTCCGCTTTAAAACTTAATCCATTTTATACTCATTTCATTTAGTTACTTTCAAAGTTTACCATTTCTTATGACAACTATTTTAACTTATTCAATTCTATCTCATCATCAATTCAATTTCTTCATAAAATACTTCTGTTGAACATGGTCTATCTAATCAGTTAGCCTCACAAACTCTTTTTATGTCATAAGTTTTGCTCCTTTGATTTTTCTTTTAATTCTATATTTCATTATATCCTATATTTCCTCATACATTCTTTCTCTTAGCATTCACTATTTCACCTTTCCACATCACACTTACTTTACTTGACCACATTTAAAATTTTTTTTAACTAATTTATAATTCTCCAATTTCAAATCCATCTTATTTTATGGATATTTTTCCTATTATCAACTCATTCTCAATATGAGATATTTTGTCTAGAATCAATTCATTTATTTACACTGATTTGTTCTTAGCTTATACTAATCCTTTTTTAAGTCAAACCTTCCTTAACTCCTTACTTTATTTTTAAAGACTATTCCTTAATTGTATACACCTTTGTGTGATTAACAATTCCACACACCTATCTTTTAAAATGATCCAAAACCAAATCACATTTTGTTTTGGTCCTTTACTGACCTCTCGGTTTTGTCTCCTTATTGTGTTCAAGAACTTCCCAAGAGGTCACCCATCCTTAAATTTTTCCTTAAGTTCAGCACATTTAACTTTAGGGTTTCTCTAACTTCCCAGTAACATATACATAAATGCTTTTCTAAAAGGTCACACAAACAAATAAACAATTGATCACTTCCTTCTTTAGGTATGAAGTGATCTTCTTTAAATCACACATACATCAATATTCTTCCTTTGATTATACTTGATATTTACATAAGTGATAGAGAAATCTTTGACTTTCTTGTTGTGCTAGTCTATAAGGTAGCATCTAAACCACAAATTTTATAATATTGTTTATTTAGTTCATACTGTATAATTTTATATATGTAAAGTATAATTGATTTATTTCATTGTCATACTGATCATTACTAAATATCATTTCTCTTCTTATAGCATCAATCACAAATATTATTTAATAGTTCCACACAATTCACATATCAAACTATTGTCACATGTAAACATTTGATATAGCATAACATTATACATATCAATTATTAATCTAAGTTAGATCAAAACTTAGTTAACTTCTCTTTCCAATCTTGGCAAATCAATTTAGAGTTATTTAACGTGTTTACTAGGTGTTTATTCCATAGATATAATTCATTAAAAGATCATAAATTCATAAGTCTCTTAAGTCACGAAAAGCATTCCTGAATCTCAGGCAGTATATAAGATTCATGATCGAGACAAATTTAAAGGACAAAACATCAATTTAGACCTTGAGACAGTGTATTTCATGACCAAAGTTGCGACCTTGACCTAGGGAGTTATAAGAAATCATGACCGTGATTAAGGAGTCTTGACCACAACTCGGACAAAGCAAATTCTAGCTCCAATGGATAGTGAACATCCCTTTCTTAGTGTATAAGGACAAACATTAATCATTCCAAATTTTCATACAATACTCACATATTGTACAGATAGAAAAGAACTATAGCATTATATCAATTATTTCCCAATTCAGACTGTTAACTATATGTACATATGTAACATTTTCTACATCCAAAATCTATCTATTCACAATTTAGTCTTATTAATTCCCAAAGTTGCTCTCATTATTATTATACAACTTGCCTTAGGATATCTCTTATCCTAAACATCACACATACTTTAGTATGTTTGTGTCACCATTCACATTACATGAACTTTTCATGAAATCACATTTAAGTTTTCTCTTAATAGCATTTAGCTAATAGTTGTCGTGCACATACATCATAAGCGCAAAGAAATTAGTGTACCTTCATCATTATTCACACTATATAAATATTTTTTAAAACATCAATTGCACTATACCATATCAATAATTGGTAGATAAGTATAATAGGAAATTTATTCCTAATAAAGCATATATACATATTCATTTATAAGCTTTTACACATATGCAATCATTTTCTCGTATATGCATTTTATCCTTATCATCTCCTTTCCATAGAATATAGCTCAGTCACATGTATCATTTAGATCACATCATTATTTTATTATTTTTATTTCCACAGTCATTATACATTTCTCATGCATCAAACTAAAGAGCTAAATTTTTACGGGTAGCATAAATCTAGACTTAACAATAGACTTTAAATGACAATAAGGAATTCCTATGCTCCATAATTTAACCTATAACCTATAATATTTATAAAGTCTATATTAGATTTATACCTTTGCTCTGATACCAACTTTGTCACAACTCACATTTAAGACGTGACGATTCTAGGGTATAGGAGATATAAAGTCACCAAAACCCGTAGAATCCCATTCAACTTACAAGTCTTTACTATTTACCATGTTGAACTTTATCCTAAGATCAAAACATAATTTCCTTTCCTTATCACCCATTACTATTTTATCATTTCACATATTATCCAACTGTAATATCCAAGGTTTTGCTAACCTATTAGAGTTAGCAATGGTGCCACATGAGATTTATTTCAATGAATATTGTGATGGTGAAATTAAATTGAAATTGGAAGAGATTCAATGTGACCAAGTGACCTACTTGCTCAAATTGTGACACTATAATGTTCATGTACTGTACTATCCAAGGGTTTTCTAGTATATTAAGAATCATAAGAATATTATAAGAAGTGATTTTAATAAGTAATGTGATAATGAATGAAAAATGAAATCAATTGTAATAAGCATCTTAATAGTAAAACAAAAGTCAAATTGAGTTTGACTTAATATGACTACATTCATTATTTATTTGAAATATGACTTATAGTGCTAGTGAATGAGTAGGAATATAATCCTAAACATCTCCTAAATTATTAGTGATAATAATAGTGACATGAGAAGTTGATTTTAATCAAAACTACAATGGAAAAATAGAAGTCAAACTTAGTTTGATCTAGTGAGCCTTCATGATTCACTTACTTGAACAATACAATTCAAAGGCTAGTAAATGTGCATTATAAAGTGTATAGAATTTATCTAGCAATATCTAGAATGTATAGTGATATTAGAAGGAAGAAATGTTTATACTAAAGTAAAAAAAAAGAAATGAAAAATTTAGTAAGTTACTTAGAATGAAATGTGTATATATGAATTTGTTAATGGGCTTTTGGACCCTAAGGCCCAAGCCTATTAGAATGGCTAGCTCATAAGGCCAATGAATAGATGAACATACATTTAACTAGAGTTAAGAATGGTTAACCAAGGTTAAGTTTGATGTTGGAATATCTAGCCATTAAATTTGACTTGGAAGCCATCATTTGGGACTATGTCAAATCCTTTTTTAACTTGAATTTTCACTTTTCCTATAACAAAGTCCACATTCATTTTTATTATTTCGACAACATATGATAAGCATCATCAACTTAGATAAGATCCTAGCCATCTATTTTAATTTGATCATAGCCATCCATTGTGATTGAATCTTAGCCATTGGATTATATATGATCAAGTCCTCACCATTCAACATATCATATATAAATGTAAATTTATGTTATGAACATTATTTGCCAATCTCTACACCAAAACTTCACACCAAAAAAAGAAAATCCTCTCCATATTAACATCAATATAAAATCTCAAAATCAAGATTTTTCCAAGGTAAGAAATTAAGCTCATCTTCTTCTTTCTTTATTCTAAGTATGATTTTGATGTTCTAGTTTCAAAACTTCCCTATTTCTCCATTGACATAATTTGGCCACTTTGATGAAGTAACAAAGAGAAGTGTTAAAAATTTATTTGACAATATCCAAGGTCATTTGGGATAGAGAAAAGTGGTTTGGAAGTGTTAAATTGAATTATGGAGACTTATTTCAAAACTTCAAAATTTTGAAGAATAAACTTAGCTAAAAGAGAAACTTTGTTTTCTAATACTTCTCTTCAATATTTAATAGATCATATAGGATCATTATCATGTCAATTTCATATATTTATGATCAATTTGAAGATTTGAAAATGAATTATAGGTTTTCCCCAAATTTACCCAAAGTTGGAAGAATTGGGATTTTATGAATTAAAGTGATTCAACCTCAATTAATTGATGGGAATTGATTGTTTAAGTACTAATTTGATGAATCTATGACCAATTTGAAGTTTAATGGGAAATTCATGAGTTTTCCCAAATTCTAAGGTTTATGGACCAATTTAGGGATTTTCAGAGTTGAACTTGAATTCATAAAATTGGAGAGGTAATTAAGCTTAAAAATGGTGAAATATGATTTTCATGATGTTAATTTCAAAATCAAATTGATAGAAATGATTTTTGCCAAATTTAATGAATTAGGTTCATTTATGGAATTGGAAGTTGAAAGTGAATTAGTTCCACTGAATAATGGAAATTTTTTAAATTGATTCTAATTGAGTAATATGAAATTGAAATGTGAAATTAGGAGGAAAGGATTTATCTTTTCTTAAGTAAATATATTTGGCTATTTGGAAAATAACTAAGGAAAGTGTTAAAATTAGTAATAAGTATATGTATAGTGTGTCTTGAGCTTAAAAGTAATAAGTTAGTACTGTAATGAACAAGATAAAAGTATTAATAAGTTAAGCTAAATCTAAATTAATGATATAATGAGGAAGTGATTAATGTGTAATTAAAATACAAATTTGTAGAATCTAAAAACAAGGACAAGGACATTATCCAAGAGTGCGAGGAACACTACTAGCTTCAAAGTTTAATGTAAATAGGAGAAAAGGAGTCCAAGTTGAGTAGTTAATAATATAATATGATATGTGCCATATTTTGTGAACCATTGTTGATAAAAACATCCTTATTTGAATATCATAATTTCTTGTTGAGCATGAATTGCTTATCAAATGTTGTGATATTTCTTCATGGCATTTAGCCATTAAGAATTATTCTTGTATTGGCTTATCCTTCACTGAATTCCCTATTTTGAATTTTACATGAACCTTTCTATTGATGCCTATTGATAAGCAAAAATACCCTTCTAATGTGGGGTAATACATCGAACCTTGTGCACTTGGTATAAACCTACGGGTAGGGCAAGAGCACCCAACCTTTGTTAGGGGGGAACGCCTAACTATAAGACATTATCAGTCTTGCGTAATGTGATGCATGTGTGTGAGCAAGATTAGGCTGCCATTATATGTGTGGGAAGCATTCTGCTTCCAAGAAATTACTATTTTTGCTAAAGATATTATTTCTATCTTAAATGAGAAATTGATTCATAATGACAATTTTGACTAACATTGTTCCATTATCACAATGAGCTCACCCTAATAATGATCCACATTCTCACCTTATATTGTATTATTATGTATCGCTGAGCTTTGTCTCATTCCTTTGTTGCTTAAATTTTTTCAAGTCATAAGAGAAATATGTTAAGATGAAACTAAATTGATGATAAGATAGAATTGAATAAGCTAAAATAAATGCCATAAGAAATGGTACTGTGAAAGTAACTAAATGAAGTAAGTAAAAAATGGATTAAGTTTAATGGTGGAAAACATAGGAAATCATGGTGTAAAGAAAATTATAAGGGTTAAAGAGAATGAAACATAAGGAATAAAATAATTTGGATCAAGGACTTTATTGATAAGGATAAGATTATAGAAAGGCAAGTAAAGAAAAATTATAGAGATAAGTGAATGATAGAAAGTGTTTAGTTCAAATAGGATGAATATTTGAATATGTAAAAAAAAATTATCCAATAAGGTACTATGATTAGGATTAGTCCTAATGGATTATTTATTTGGTGTATTATAATTGATTGGATAAAATGATATTTTTGATATTAAGTAAGAATAAGAAATGTAAAATATTTAAGATTGATACAAAATTTAAAGAGTGTGAAAGCAATATAAGTATAGGAGAATAGTATTGATGGAATTTTATTGAGATGGTGGGTGTCCCAAATGAAATAGACCTAGAGAAAAGAGAATGTGAAATTATTAAGGAATGAGTGATTTGATATGAAGTGCAAAAAGAGATATGTAATATGATATGGTAATTTTTGAGAAGAACATGACTTATAGAAATATGAATGTTACATTTAAAGCTATAATTATCATTTTGGCAATGAGCACTATGATGTGAAAACATCTTACTGTAGTGAGAGTATGACTTGAAATGTTAATTTAAATATTAAACTCTAATATGATGAATAAATAGTATTTATTTGATTAGGGCAATGCCTTTTTAATAGGAAAGTAAATAAGATTCGACATTATATATGGAATTCAGGGGATGAGAAAAATCTGCTAGATAAAAAGAAAACGTGATGAAATAAGATGGTTCAGGAAATAGACACCTCCTCTTTTATAGTTATAATGGCAATTTAAACATCAAAAAGGTGAAGGAGCTTACTCAACTCTTACCATCATAGGTATATTGAAGTAAATTAAATAATAAGAACTACTTGATAAGGACTCAATTCATGAGGAAATTACTGATGAAGTATGGCTCTTCATTTAAAGGCTTACAAGGACAGTGGCATAGTTTTATTTATGGGTGCTCTAATAGGTACCCTTTAATGCCACTCGATTGGTAACAAAATTGATGGTATTAGTTCCCTAAGGATTAATCCTTGAAATAAAGAGGACAAGTTCATGTAGAGAATGATGTATTCAAATGTAAAAGAAGAAAACAATTTCAAGGTAACCACAGCTCAAACAAAGACTTGAAGTAATAAAGTAAAAAAAAAAAAGAAAAAGAATTAGTTGGGATAAGAACATGGATATAGGAAAAGGAAACTTGATACAAGTCTAATAATAGAGATGCTCAAAATTATTGAAAGATGAAGAATGAAAGGGAGATAAGGGATATAATCTAAGTACTAGAAATTTTCATGGATCATAAATGGACCATATTGGAGTAATAGAAATAAACATCCATAAAACTATGTTAAAATATACTAAAGGATGGCGTTGACTAATCGAGATTGTATTTCTCCATCATATTTATCAAGACATAAGTCAGGAATTAGAAAGAAAGGTGAGTAATAACTTGATAATCAAATAGGAGAAACAAGTAAAGGAGAAGGACATGCATAAATATAAATGTCAGCAAAAATTAAAATTGAAGTACATGACATATACAGTTTGAATAGATGTAGTACAAAGAGAACTTAAAAATTTAAAAGAATGTATGTGCTTTATTGAGCTTAATAGGAAGATCCTCATTAAAGAATAAATGAATCTTCTTTAGGAAGAGAAAAGAGGAAATCAAATTATAGGATATGAGCAATTGAAAGGAAGTTGGACTAGAATAATAGTACAAGATACATGAGACTTATTATGATAAGTTTTCTAAGTAAAACAAATAAGAGAGGAATATAATTATTCAAAGATTAAGAGTAAATGTCTGGTTGCCTTAATAGAATTGAAATAATGATTCATACTTTAAATAAGAAGACAATAAGTAATCCCTTCCATATGATAATATAAAATGAAATATATTGTTAAGAAATTAGAAATCACTACTTGACAAAGGACTATGATTAAAGGAAGATGAAGCGTGAATAATGTTATATTACTACATGTGAAACTGAAAGTCATAAGCGAGATATAAGACTCAAAGAACAAGTAATTGCAATTGATCAAAAATTAAGGAAAAAGTGAAAAGAATCAAGTTTCTAAATTTGAATTTAAGGATAATACCCATGTGTGAGGGAATGACAAAGATGAACTGTGCATATAAGTAAATAACTATATATCTGACTATATAAGTGTGTATATGGGCAAATATGTAAGAGCAAGTCTAAAAATGATAAGAATATGAAACTTTGGACTACTTGAGATAATTCATAATAATAAAGAATCTCAGAATATCTATATGCCGATTTGAGATTTTATAGACTTATAAGGATTGATTTAAAATTGCAAAATTTGTATGTGAAGATAGGACTTATAAGTTAATAAATGGTTTAAGGAGAGCTTTGTTATGCTTTTCACTTATAAACAAGTATGAACATACTGCATGATTATTATTCATTCCAAAGATGAAAAAAAAAAATCAAAGTTGTATAATAATCTTTAACAAAGGATAAATTAATTGAAGATTTACAGTAATAAAATAAATAACAAATTCCTTGCAGACATACATGATTAAGGATTGATTAATTAAGGAAAGAACTCTTCAATAGTGGGTGGAGAGTAGAAATGGTAATGATATGTCTAAAGTGTGGATATTTGTAATTTGTAATAAATATTAAGAGTGATCATGGCCATCAGATACGAGATTATAGCATTTTAGTTTACTCTTGTAAAGATTTAGAATAAATGATAAGATATCTGTATAGTGCTTTAAATACTATAGTACTTGATGAAGTGTCAAAAAGAATTGAGAAATTGAAAAAAAAACTCTAAAATATTTGTATTATCCTGAGAATTCTTAAGCCATGATGCGTTTGACATGAGGTAATAAACTTATAATAACTAAAGCGAGAAAAGAGATATTACATATTTAATGGTTTCAAAAAATTGAGGTAACATAGATATCATAATGGATCTTATATTATAAGATTTGTTATTAAAAATGAATTATTAGAAAAAAATTCAACCAATTACGATGGAGAGAAAATGATAGAGGATTCATGGAGATAATGAAGGTGTATGGGAAAATTCGACATGTAATCGAAGTATTATCAACTGCCTTATGAGCCAGGAGTACCTATTTTGAAAATTCAAGGATGAATTTTCTAAAGGTGTGTAAATGTAATACCCAAGGTTTTCCTAACTTATTAAAGTTAGCAGTGGCATGATAGGAGATTTATTTCAATGAGTATTGTGATGGTGAAATTAAATTGAAATTGGAAGAGATTCAATGTGACTAAGGGACCTACCTGCTCAAATTGTGACATTATAATGTCTATATACTGTACTATCCTAGATTTTCTAGCATATTAAGAAATATAAGAATATTACAAGAAGTGATTTTGTTAAATAATGTGACAATGAATGAAAAATGAAATCAATTTTGATAAGCATCTTAATAGTAAAATGGAATTCAAACCGAGTTTGACTTAATGTGACTACGTTAATTATTTATTTGAAATGTGACTCTATACTACTAGTGAATGGATATGAATATAATACCTAAACATCTCCTAAATCATTACAGATAATAATAGTGACACGAGAAGTTGATTTTAATCTAAGCAACAATGGCAAAATGGAAGTCAAACTTAGTTTGACCTAGTGAGCCTACATGATTCACTTACTTGAATAATGCTATTCAAAGGCTAGTAAATGTGCATTATAAAGTGTATACAATTTATCTAGTAATGTCTATAGTGTGTAATGATATTAAAAGGAAGAAATATGTATACTAAAGTAAAAGAAAAGAAATGAAAATTTTAGTAAGTTACTAAGAATGAAATGTACATATATGGATTTATTAATGGGCTTTTAGACCCCAAGGCCTTAAGCCCATTAGAATGGCAGGCCCACAAGGCCCATGAATAGGTGAACATACATTTAACTAGAGTTAAGAATGGTTAACTAAGGTTAAGTTTGACGTTGGAAGATCTAGCCATTAAAAATTTATTTGATTATATCCAAGGTCATTTGGGATAGAGAAAAGTGGTTTGGAAATGTTAAATTGAATTATGGAGACAATGTTAAATTGAATTATGGAGACTTATTTCAAAACTTCCGAACTTCAAAGAATAAACTTATCTCAAAGAGAAACTTTATATTCTAATGCTTGTCTTTAATGTTTGATTGATCACATAAGATCATTATCATGCGAATTTCATATATCTATGATCAATTTGAAGATTTGAAAATGAATTATAGGCTTTCCCCAAATTTACCTAAAGTTGGAAGAATTGGGTTTTCTAAATTAAAGTGATTCAACCTTAATAAATTGATGAGAATTGATTGTTTAAGTATTAATTTGATGAATATGACCAATTTAAAGTTTGATGAGAAATTGATGGTTTTCCATAAATTCTAAAGGGATTTTGAGAATTGAACTTGAATTTATGAATTTGGAGGGATAATTAAGCTTAAAAATGGTGAAATATGATTTTCATGATGTTAATTTCAAAATCCAATTGACAAAAATGATTTTCTCAAAATTTAATGAATTAGGTTCATTTATGGAATTTGAAGTTGAAAGTGGAATTAGTTCCATTGAATAGTGGAAATTGTTTAAATTGATTCTAATTGAGTAATATGAAATTGAAATATGAAATTAGGAGGAAAGGATTTATCTTTCCTTAAATTAGGAGGAAAGGATTTATCTTTCCTTAAGTGAATATATTTGGCTATTTGGAAAACAACTAAAGAAAGTGTTAAAATTAGTAACAAGTATATGTATAGTGTGTCTTGACCTTAAAAGTAATAAGTTAGTAATATAATGAACAAGATAAAAGTGTTAATAAGTTAAGCTAAATCTAAACTATTGACATAACAAGAAAGTGATTAATGTGTAATTGAAATGCAAATGTGTAGAATCTAAAAACAAGGACAGGGACATTGTCTAAGAGTACGAGGAGTATTACTAGCATCAAAGTTAAACATAAATAGGAGTAAAGGAGTCCAAGGTGAGTACTTAATAATACTATATGATATATGCCATATTCTATGAACCATTGTTGGTTAAAAAATCCTTATTTGAATATCCTAATTTCTTATTGAACATGCATTGCCTATCATATGTTGTGATATTTCTTCATTACGTTTAGCCATTATGAGCCCTTCCATATTTATTTCATAATGTGAATTTTGATGAGAATTATTCTTGTATTGGCATATCCTCTATTGAATTCCCTATTATGAATTTTATATGAACCTTTCTATTGATGCCTATTGATAAGTAGAAATACCCTTCTGATGTGAGGTAATACATCGAACGTTGTGCACTTGGTTTAAGCCTGAGGGTTGTGTGAGAGTACCCAATCTTTGTTAGGGTGGAATGCCTAACTATAAGACCTGATCAGTCTTGCATAATGTGATACATGTGATTGAGCAAGGCTTAGGACGCCACTCTTTAATTTATATGTGTAGAAAGCATTCTGCTTCGAAGAAATTACTATTTCTGCCAAAGATATTATTTCTATCTTAAATGAGAAATTAATTCATAAGGACAATTTCGACTAACATTGCTCCATTGTCATAGTAAGCCCATCCTGATAATGATCCACATACTCACCCTGTATTGTATTATTATGTACTCATTGAGATTTGTCTTATTCCTTAGTTGCTTAAATTTTTTTAGGTCATGTTGACAAGTCAGCAGGGTAAATTCCAAGCCTTGTTCTTCCGCTTGGAAGTTGCTCTGCTAAATTCAAGTGTATGAAGTTAAGTTATATGATTACGAAGAACATTGTTTTAGAGTTGCATGGTTACCAAAGGTTTAGCATTAATGTGTTATGGGATTGATATGTACTGAGAATCATAATATAATTATATTTATTTTAGTGTAATTAGTAATGAACATATGTAAAATGAGATGAATATGAAAATGATATTAATGAGTATTTGGGTATATATATAAAATGACAAAAGAGTAGTTGCCAATAAGGCAATTAGGTTTCGATCTTGGGATAAGACATAATATGGTAAATGCTAATTCATGATAAGTTCATTAGAGTTCTATAGGTTTAGGTGACCTTATGTCTCCCTAAGCTCTAGGACCACCATAGCTTAATAAGTGGGTTGTGATACAAATACTCATTAATACCATTGGCATATTCATCTGATAAAATTTCCCAATTAGTATTCCATGTCATTATCCATATGTTTATTACTTAATACAGTAACATAATAATAATTACAGTACATATAAATCTAATAACTTATTTATACTAAACCTTTGGTAACCATGGAATTCTAAAATAATGGTCTTCATAGTCACATAACCAAAATACATAACACTAAAATTAGCAGAGCAATTTCCAAGCAGAAGGACAATGCTTGGAA
This sequence comes from Reutealis trisperma, assembly GCA_947687605.1. Classification (NCBI taxonomy): domain Eukaryota; kingdom Viridiplantae; phylum Streptophyta; class Magnoliopsida; order Malpighiales; family Euphorbiaceae; genus Reutealis; species Reutealis trisperma. Next base: position 302,125 of record CANTUT010000727.1, on the reverse strand, counting down.
TTTACCTTGCTGACTCATCAACCTAACCTAAAAAATTTAAACAACTAAGGAATGAGAAAAAACTTGGTGAGTACATAATAATATAATATATGGTGAGTATATGCATTATTATCAAGATAGGCTCATTGTAACAATGGAGTGATGTTAATCAAAATTGTCATTATGAGTGAATTCCTTATTTAAGATGGAGACAATATCTTTAGTAGAAATAGTATTTCCTTAGAAGCAGAATGCTTCCCACACATATAAATTAAAGAGTGATGGCCTAAGGCTTGCTCATTCACATGTATCATATTACTCAAGACTAATCAGGTTTTATGTTAGGTGTTCCCCTCTTAACAGAGGTATATGAACAAAATTGAAGAAAGTATTTATATATTTAATTATAAAAGTATTTATATATTTAATTATAATATATTTTAGTGATTATTTTTGAGAAAAAATATTTATTAAATGAAAATCTTATATTTTTATCCTATTGAAATAAATGATATTAATATAATTATTATTGCAGTTTTTAATCTTTCTGTTTTTTTATAAATATTGTGGTTTATTAGTTAATTAAATGCTAAATATCAAATTGAAATTCAAGATCAAACTAAACTAAAACAAGATTATTTTGTTAATAATATGATTTTTATTATATGTATTATTATTATTATTATTTTTATTAGCATTAAATTTGTTATATATATATATATATATATATATATATATATATATATATATATATATATATATATATATATATAAAGAATAGGTTGGGCATATCTAATTAGCTAGAAATAGCTAATCAAATGGCTATGACATTAGAAGGAGTGGAAGCAGAATGAAACAGAGAGGGAGAAAGAGAGAGACCATGAGTGTGAGAGGAAGCTGGAGATTCTCTATCTAGCAGTGGCTTACACCGCCACCCCCAAGTTGAAGCCCAAGAACTGATGAGCTTGATGGAAGAGGCAGTGAAGATCATCATTGGACCATAGCGCACACGATGAGAGAAGTCTCATCTGCACCAAATCTTCAAGTCGAGATTCCGGCTGATTCTGATGATGAAATTTGATGAAACTAGTTTCATTCAACTCCTGGTGATGAGAGCTTCTAATTAATATCTGCACATCCCTTGAAACTCGCTGGAAGAGGAAATAGGAGAAATGGAGGCCAAAACTTTAGAGGCATTTTCCGTTCATTCGATCGGATTTTTAGTGGGTAATTTCAAAAATCTTGAATTTTGATTATTTTGAGTTTCAGATTGATTTAAGTATGTTTATTAGATCTAATTGATAATTTTATAATTTGGACTTACTTGTTAGGTTGTTGATTGTGATTTAGGAGAACCCATAAGGGGTTATGGTTGTTGCAATTGAGTGTTGAGATTATATAGAAGTGTTTGTTTTCTCTATTATAATTGGGTAATATCCTAGTTATAGGGGAAGCTCTGTCGAAATTTTGGCAGAGTCTTAGTAGTCATTTAGTTATATCATGAGAGGCTAGTCGTCCTTTTTTGATAATCTGTCTATTATTTAGAGTTGATTTTTCAGGCATCCTTCTAAATGTCAGATGTCACTCTCCACGAAGCGAACTACTTGGATTCCATTAAATATGTAGTTATATAGCTTAATATAATATTCCATTCTTTTATTTAATTAAAGTTACACTTGCATATATGCATTGATTGTATGTATAATATATATATATATATATATATATATATATATATATATATATATATATATATGCATTATGAATAGTATTTAGTATCTTAGCATATGTATGTGAATGTTCATTAATATTGTTATTGCATATTGATTATGGATGTTGGATGGAAGTGGGATGATATAGTGCCACTTAGGAAAGTGGATCTGTGTATGATGATGTTATGATGATAGATGAGTTATGATTGGTGTATGACGACTGCTAGCTTGCTTATCGCCTATGCGTTGCTGGGATGGCTGTAACCCTTATAATGGATTTAGAGAATGTATTGAACTAAGAGATCCATGATAGGAGATCAGCTCCTCATATTAAGGATTAGTGTAGTATTGTGGACTATGTTCCATCCTTGAATGAATTCATGATTTGTCTATCTACTTGGCATAGTGCATTAGCATTATGATCATTAAGTGGTATATTATATTAGGATCTATATAGCTCATTGAGTTAAATGCTCATTCCTATTCAAATTATTTTTCAGGTGGTGGAATGAGCTTGTGAAGGAGATTATATATTGAGTTAAACTACCTTTTTATCTTTCAGCAGTGTTCTATTTTTAATTATTGAATTATATAAATAACAACTGTATATTTGTATTAGTATATTAGAACTTTGCAATTTTACCTCTATTACTTGTATTCTGGTTAATTATCAATTGTATTATAATGTATCTTTTAAGTTGATAAGTTGCTTTGTTAAGCATAAACCAATTTTATGGTATTTGATATGTTGAGATGATTGAGTTGATAGCTAGTGTGGCATTGTTTTAAATTGATGTTAGTTGGATTTGCTTAACATATGGACCTATACCCTATTCTATTTTAGTTTTGTCATTTAGTATGGTGTCTGGGTTACTACGGACACTAGTAACCACATGCATCACCTGTGTCCTAGTGCTGATCACGTGCCTCAGGTTCAGGTTATGACAAGTTCATACAAAATTTACAATAAGGAATTTAATTATCATATTATGAAGTCAACATGGAATGTTCATAATGATCAAATGCCCTAAAGAAGTATTATATCAAATGGCTCAATATTTAATAGGCAATTCATGCTTAATATGACATTGGGATATTTCAATGAAGATGGTTTCATCAATAATGGCTCATATAATATGACATATATTATATTATATTATTAAGTACTCACCTTGGACTCTTTTGCTCCTATTTACATTTAATTTTGATGCTAGTAGTGCTCCTCACACTCTTAGATAATGTCCTTATCCTTGTCTTTAGATTCTATGCATTTGGATTTCAATTACACATTAATCACTTCCTTATTATGTCATTAGTTTAAATTTAACTTGACTTGTTAATGCTTTTATCTTGTTCATTGTAGTAATAACTTATTGATATAAGGTTAAGACACACTATGCATAACATATTACTAATTTTAACATTTTCCCTTAGTTGCTTTGCAAGTGGCCAAATATATTCACTTAAGGAAAGATAATTTCTTTCCTTGTAATTTCCCATTTTAACTTCATATTACTAAATTAGAATCAATTTAACCAATTTTCAATATTCAATAGGATTAATTCAACTTTCACTTTCCAATTCCATAGATGAATCTAATTTATTAATTTTGAGGAAAATTATTTCTATCATTTAAATTTTGAAATTAACATCATACAAATCATGTTACACCATTCCTAAGCTTAATCACTGCTTTAATTTCATGAATCCAAGTTCAATTATAAAAAGCCCTAAATTGGCCCATAAACCTAGAGTTTGGGTAAAAGCATTGATTTCCCATCAAATTAATACTTAAACAATCAATTCTCATAAATTAATTAAGATTGAATCACTTTAATCCATAAAATCCCAATTCTTCGAACTTTGGGTGATTTTGGGAAAAACCTATAATTCATTATCAAATCTTCAAATTAATCATTGATATATGTAATTGGCATGATAATGATGCTATATTATCAATCAAATATTAAAGACAAGTATTAGAACACAATATTTCTCTTTTAGCTAAGTTTTTGCTTTCAAAATTCTCAATTTTTTAAAATAAGCCTCCATAATTCAGTTAGCTAAGTTGATGGTGTTTGTTATATGGTGTGGAAATAATAAAAATGAATGTAGACTTTGGTGTAGGAAAGTGAAAAATCAAGTTGGAAAAGGATTTGACTTAGTAAGAAGTGGAGGCTTCTAAGTCAAATTTTAAGGCTAACTCATCCTACACCAATTTAACTTTAATTAACCATTTTTAACTCTAGCTAAGTGTATATTCACCTATTCATGGGCCTTGTGGGCTGGCCATTCTAATAGGCTTGGGCTTTGGAGTCCAAAAGCCCATTAACAAACCCATATATGCACATTTCATACTTGGTAACTTAATAAAATTTTCGTTTCTTTACTTTCACCTTAATATACATATTTTCACTTTTTAATTTTACTATACACTCTAAACATTGTTAGATAAATTTTATTCACTTTATAATATACATTTATTAGCCCTTTAATAGTATTGTTCAAGTAGGTAAATCATGTAGGCTCACTAGGTCAAACTAAGTTGACTTCTGTTTTACTATTGTAGTTGATTAAAATCAACTTCTTATGTCACTATTATTATCTCCAATGACTTTGTAGATATTTAACTATTATGTTTGTACCCATTCATTAGCACTTTGGCATCACATCACCAGAAAATAATTAACTTAGTTATGTTAAGTCAAACTCAGTTTGACTTTCTTCTTACTATTAAAATGTTTATCAAAATTGATTTCATTTTTCATTCATTGTCACATTGTTCATTGAAATCACTTCTTATGATATTCTTATGTTTCTTAACATACTAGAAAACTCTTGGATAGTACAGTATATGAACATTATAGTGTCACAATTTGAGCAGGTAGGTCACTTAGTCACATTGAATCTCTTCTAATTTTAATCTAATTTCACCATCATAATACTCATTAAAATAAATCTCCAATGGCACCATTGCTAACTCTACTAGGTTAGGAAAACCTTAGGTATTACAATTTTAGGCTTAGGGCTCTAGAGATTTGGGTACATAAAGCTAAAGGTATTAGACTTTAAGGTGGTCATATTGATTTTTAAAGGTTAAGAGGGCCAAGGGCATTGGGCAAAAGGCATCAAGTTTTGAAGGTTTTGGGTATATTTAGGCCAAAGGTATAGAAAGGTAATCTTGGACAAGATGTAAGATCAAGATGATGTTGTTGGTATTAAGTTCTTAAAATGTATAGGTTTTTGAGATAAGGACAAGGGATATGCGTTAAGCTTGTGGTTAATATTGGAGTTTGGGTAAATGGACTTAGATTTTAGGGTTCATATAAGAGGCAGTTTCATTTCGAACTATAGGCTTATGGTTTAAGTTTAAAGGTGCTTGAGGTGCACATTCAAAAAGAGGGCTTGAGGTATGAGGTTCGGGTGTTTGATGTTTAGGATAAGACTAAGGTGAGGTGTTTAGGTTGAAGGTTAAGGTAAGGTGTTAAAGGTTAAAGGTTAGGATAAGGGCTTCAGGTTTTATAGGGGCAAAGGTGACTAGGATAAAGGTGAACTTGTTAGGATTTAGTGGTAAAGGTGTTTTGGATGAGGTGAGAGTGTTTAACTCTTTTTCAGTTCAAGGTTCCACTTAAACTTGAAATGAATGCATATATATATATATATATATATTGTATATATGTAAGGCCTTGCCCAAATGCCTCTCCCTCGCTCGAGGAAATAGCCTTAAAGAAAAGCAAGCAATTTTTAAGGAGGTTATGGAATGAACTTCGGTGCCCATGATTGGAATGACTATCATTTGGAAAATTGATTTGTGATTTTGAAGAGTGATTTTGGAAGTTGCCACCCTAATTTATTTTTTAAAATGGGAAAATCAAAGAAAAACCCATTTGTATCTCTAATTCATTAATTTTAATTAATTTACCTAAGGATAAAATCACTAGTCTTTGTACTAAGTTGAGCTTAAGGGCTAGGTTTTTTGTTAAATAATCTGAATTAACTTGACTTAAGAAAATTGATTTCATGTATAATATTTATAAGATGATAATTATAAGTAAAATGCATAAAGATGGCATAATATGAATGCATGAGAAAATTTAATGTAAGATTTTGTGGCTATTATGAAGATTTCTTTCCATTACTTTTTGTAACAAGAATTTGGAGGGAAGAAGCTATAAATACTTGCTCCAAAGACCTTTATAAACATCCAACAACCTTTATTTAAGCCAAACTCTTGCAAATTTAATTCTTAAAGCCTTAACCTTTCAATTATAATCATTTGGTTGTTCTAAGAGCATTAATTGCTTAAGTAGGTTGAAAGTTAGCCTTCAAAACACATTATATTGGGTTGAGAGTGAGCCAATAGAAAACTATTATATAGGTTTAAGTGTGAGCCTAAAGGAAACACTTGTAAGGATTGTGTGTTAGCCATTAAATTACATTATAAGTTTGGAGTGAGCTTAAAACTCCTTTGTAAGTATCAAGTAGTAGTAAAATACCCAATTGAGATTAAAAAGTGGATGTAGGGTTTGTTAACGCCCAAACGATTATAAAATTGCATGTGTCTATTCTCTTTCCCTATCTCCTTCTATCTAATTTTTAATTTCCCACCAATTCAACCCTCTTTTTAGTGCATAAGGGCAAATAACTGGTATTAGAGTTTTGGTCTAATTTTTCAAGCTTAATTATGCGAGAAATAATTAAAATGGCCAATGAAGGGATGCATCACCTCAAGCCAAACTTTGACGGTACTGATTATGCATATTAGAAGTATAGAGTGGAGGTATATCTTGATAGTGATCTCATTGATGTATGGGATTGCATAATCAAAGAATGGAAGCCCCTATTAAGAATGGTTGATGGTGTTAAAGAATTAATTCCTAAAAAGGAATGGGTAGATGCACAAAGAAAAGCCAATGGCAAGAACAAGAGAGCTATAGCAATTCTCCTTAGTTCTCTCTCAAGAGAAGAATGTGGTAGGGTCAACATTGTTCAAGTGCTTTTAGCATTTGCAAAGCTCTAAAAAACTACCACGAAGGAACCAAACAAGTCAAAGCTAAGAAGATTCAATTACTTACAATCGAGTATGAGCTTTTCAAGATGAAGCCCAATGAAAGTATCATTAACATGACAAATAGGCTTCTAGCCATTGTCACCAATATGAAGAAAATGGGCAAAATATATAGCTTAGTTAATATTAATCATAAAAATTCTCAAAGCTCTTCCAAAGAAAGATTATAAAGCTAGAGTTGCTAGCATTAAAGAAGCCAATGAGGTCTTTGGAAAGGTTCTTACCGATGTTCTTATTGGCAAGCTCCTCACAGAAAAGATGTCTCTAGTAATAGAGAAAGAAGAACAGTAAGAGAATAGAAAAGGAAGTCCATAGCTCTCAAATCCTCCTTCAAAAGCAAACAAGAAAGTGAGAGCTTAAGTGAATTAGAGGAAAGTGAAGATGATGATGATGAAAAACTTGCTATGCTCTCTAAAAGGTCAAGGACATCATTAAAAGAAGAAAGAAAAAGAAGACACCCTTAAGGAGATCATCTCCACATTCCAACACCAACTTTAGCAGGAGAAGAAAAATCACATTACTTGCTATGAATGTGGCAAGCAAGGTCATATAAAATTGAAATGTCCTAAGAATATAAAAAAAGAAGAAATGGGACAAGGAGAAGAAAAAGGTTTAAAGGCAATATGGGATGATGACTCCTCAAGTGATGAAAAGGAAAAGGATGTTGTAAACCTTTGTTTTATGGCCTTAAATGACTCATCTAATGAGGTAAGCTCCAATTCTCAATCTTGTGATGACATTGATGATGATTTGTATGATGATGATGAGGATGAGGTTGAGCTAATTAAAGCTATGAATTTAAAATGCAAAAATTACAAATCCAAAATGAAAAATTTCAAAGATAAACACTTTAAATTGGAGGAGAATTTTAAAGAAGTAGAAAAATTGGTTTTAAGTTTGAAAACCTCTAATGTTAGTCTCAAAGGCCCATTAGAGGAAATCACTTGTAAAACCTCCTCTTTTGATTCTTTATATAAAGAAAATAATGCTTTAAAAATTGAGGTTAAAGAATTAAGAAACTCAATTTCAAAGTTTCATAAAGGGAAAGAAGCCTTGGATACTCTTATTATATCATAAAAGCCACCCCTTGTGAGGTATGGTCATGGCTTTGATAGCTCTTCTCTATCCATATCCTCTCCCACTATGTTCATAAAGGCCACAACTCTTCAAACCTCCAACATTGAGGTAATTAACAAAGGAGTGAAAAAACACACTAAACCTTCAAGTCCCAAAAGGACTCAAAAGGTATCACAAGGCTCTAAAGCTAAGCCTTAAAGAGAAATCATGCTTTTATGTATCAAAAGAGGCACGCTCAAAAGCACCCATAATCATAACAAAACACTTGTTCTTGTATGCATTCTTTTTATAATGTTGCGAAACGACCAAAACTTTATAACAAAATGGTTAAGCCTAATAAGACTTTCAAGTTAAAGCTCAAGTGCCATTATTGTATGAAAGATGGTCACATTAATGTATTTTGTCATATAAGGAAGGCTTAACTCAAGCTTGAGGATCCTTCCAAGGCTAACTCCTAAGGACCCAAATATATTTAGGTACCTAAAAGAAGATGATTCATCTTTTTTTATAAGTGTGTCTCAAATCCATAACCAAAGAGAACAAATGGCATGTAGATAGTGGATGATCAAGACACATGACTAAAAATGCAAGACTCTTCACAAATTTAAAAGAAAAGAGAGGTAGAAACATCATATTTCGTAACAATGCCAAAGGTAAGATAGTTGGCATTAGTACCATAGGTAAGGATAATCATTCTATTATTGAAGATGTCCTTTTGGTTGATAGTTTAAAATTTAATTTGCTTAGTGTAAGCCAAATATGTGATAAGGGTAATTAAGTCACCTTTGACTTTAAAGTATGCATTGTCACCACTTTAGCTAATGACAGTGTAGTGTTTAAGGTGAAAGGGAAGGCAATACCTACATGATTGACTTAAATGATTTGTCTAACCAAGATGTTAATTGTTTCATGTCTATTAGCAGTGAGTCTTGGCTTTAACATAAAAGGCTTGGATATGTAAGCATGGCGCTTCTACATAGCCTTTGCAAGGACGAGCATCTTGAAGGACTTCCAAAGATAAAATTCTTAAAGGACAAGACATATGGACCTTATCAAATGGGAAAGTAACATAAATCATCCTACAAATCAAAAAATGTTGTAAGTACTTCTAGACCCCTTCAACTTATTCATATGGATTAATTTGGACCTAGTAGAATTGCTAGTTTGGGTGGAAAGTTGTATGCCTATTTGCTTATTGATGACTACTCCAGATTTATACGGGTTAGTTTCTTGACTCATAAGAGTGATGCTTTTAATGCATTTAAAGTTTTGCAAAAAGAGTTCAAAATGAGAAAGGTTATTGCATTTCAAAAATTAGAAGTGATCATGTAAAGGAATTTCAAAATGAACTTCTTGAAAATTTTTGCATTTAACATGGAATTTCACATAATTTCTGTTCTCTTAAAAAACCTCAATAAAATGGTGTTGTAGAAAGGAAAAATAGAACTTTGATTGACATAGCTAGAACCATACTTAATGAGTATGGTTTACGAACTTATTTCTGGGTGGAAGCTGTTAATACTTTATGCTACATTTCAAATAGAGTTTTCAAAAGACCCATTTTGAAAAAAACCTCTTATGAGTTATGGAATGGAAGAAAGCTTAAAATTTCATATCTAAGAGTTTTTAGTTGCAAGTGTTATTGCAACAACCCACACCCACCCTAGGAGTTTTGTGACAAAATTGTTTAATTAAGAATTACTATGACAAAGCATGTGCTTTTATAAAAATTCATGTGCTATGTGTTTGATGAGTAAACAGCATACTAGATTAGTTCTAATATGCATAATGTGAATTTTGGATATGAAATAAGTGATTTTATGTGAAGTGCAAAAGCATAAAATGATTTATTGCATATAAAGTGAATTTTCATGCACAAATCGATTCTTAAGCATAAAATAATTTTTATGAGTATTTTTTAAAATATTTTTAATTAAATATTTTGGGGGGATTTTAATGAAAATAAGAAGAAAAATATTTTATTTTTAGTTATTTATAAACAGCCTATAAATTAGATTAAAGGCCCAACTCACCAAAAGCCAAACACACTAAAACACTCCTAATCTAGCTCATTAATGGCAAACTTATAATTTTGCACCATAAACCTAACAATAACTTAATATTCAGCCCTCTTGAGTTGTGTCAGCCACCATTCTATTTTCCCATCAAATTTTTATAGAAAATTATCTTAAAAATTCTCTCTTAACTGAAATTCACAAGGTGCCTCCAAACATTGTGATTTTGTGATCGTTTTCGTAAGTTTTTCTCTTCTTTCAAGCTACTATTTGATTTTTATGAAACTAATCATGAGTAATCCATATGAGGCTATATATTTACTATTTTTCTTCTTGTTAAATTTAGCCTAGGTTATTTTTCTTGAAGGAGAAGCCGATTTCTAATTGTTAACACAACTCTTTCTTCACAAAGCCATCAAAGGTGAACCCTAAAACCTAAAAGTTGAAAATTTCATACATATATATACTAGGGGGTTATTTATGTGTCTTTGATTTCTAAATTGATTTTTATTATGTTTATATGAAAAATATTGATTTAAATCATGCGTTTACATATTACTATAATGATCAAAAAGTGTGAAAAGCAAGAAAATCCGTGATTTCTCCATAATATATGGTTCAGCCTACCTTGGGATTTTGATCCCAAGGCCTATAATTTTTGTATGATACATTTTAATGATTGTTAATATGTATATATGAATGATACATTATTTAATTGCATATTAGTTGAAGGAATAACTCTAGGAAACACCTAGGGTGTTTCGGCCTACCTAGGGTTTCCAAAATCCTAATTGTCATGTTTGATTAATATGTGTACATGATTAAGTGACATGTGAATTTGACTTTATGATGTGTTAATTGAGAATTAATGACCTTAAATTGACTATGAGATTGATTGTATGATTTGGTCAAAGGAGACGAGTAAGACTCGTTTAAGGTTTACTTGTTAAGTTGATATATATGGAAAGTATTATGTGTACCAAGTTGGAAGTTAAATTAAATTGATATTAAGATCATGATTTATTGTGTTTGGATTTAGAAAAGTCTTAGTATGAATTATTATATGATTTGATGTGAACCTAATAAGGCAAAGTATGCAAGACTTAAAAAGTCAACAAGTTATCTGTAAGTGATGTATGCACTTCTAAGTGCAACTCTAAGTATATGTGAATGATATTTGTGCATGGAGTAGTTATGGGATAGGATAGCATAATGTTAAGCAAATGATCAGTATTGAATTATAATGTTACGTTAGAGCTTGAGGATTATTAGAGGTGTAAAGGCTATAGGCATTAGGAGCTAAGGAACCATAAGGGGAGTAAACATTATATTCATGTTACAAGTACAAGTTGCATGATATGTGAACCTTTGAGATTCTTGAAACCCAAGTTCCTTTTTATTTTCAATTATAATTATATGGTTTCTTTGTTAAGCTTAGGTTGCAAAAGGACAATTGGTCCAAAATCATTTTTGATTATTCAATGATAAAAAATAACCTTTGTGATTGTTACCTTACCTTATATTCTTTCTAGAACCACACTATTGTTTATCTTTTGTTCAATATGCTAAATCTTTATTGCTATTATGTTACATATGATTGCATTCTTCAACACTATTATATAAATGATTACCATTAGCTCTAGCTATGGTATCTATAAACCCTTTATGCAGAAATCCTTATGCCAATGCAGGAAATCATCGGAACCTATGGACATGGTCTTAACTTGATGGATAAGGGTAGTGTATCCACCTTAGCTAGAAGGGGCGATTTTAGCAGTAGGGCTTGATCAGCTTCATGCTTATTAAGTGATAGGAATTGGAATTTGGTTTGATGCCACCTCTCCTCTATATGATTGAGTGAATATGGCAACGACCTTCACTTTTTATGTGATAAGATAAGTGTGATTTCTGTGAACCTTGCTAAATCGCAAATAATGAACCATCAACTATGAATCATGAATTGTGAATTGTGAACTATGATTATGAGCTATGAGCCCTTTTCTAAGGGATATGTGTTATTGTATAAGACATATTATTTACTCATTGAGATCATCTATCTCACCCTTTTTCCTTGTGTGGTTTCCAAGTGAGCATTATGAGGAGGCAAGGTGATAGCTCAAATAATCTACTATGCTTAGGGAATTTCCTTATCTAAGTTTATTGTCATACTATGGTATGAAGAGTCTTTTTTACATGCTTTGGGAGTTCTTGTTTGGGGAGTTTTATTTTTGGAACATTATGTTTTGATGATTTGTTTGGAGTCTTAAAATGTTCTTTTCTTATAGATTGTATTTAAAGTATTTTTAAACTATTCTTCCACAAATTAAGGTTTCCTTTTTATTAAAGGTCAAATAAAGTTAAAGTATGAGATTTTGGTACGATCCTAGGTGGTGTTTCTATGTGCATGAATGGGTTCTATGTGCGTGGGAGACCTTATGTCTCCCCATGTTCTAAGACCATCATATCTCCAAAATTGGGATTAGATGAATGAGCAAAGTGAACCTCATTCCATCATATAAGTATCAAGATTTACAAAAATAGCTAAGGGAGGTAAGGAAATGGAGATAGTCATGAACAAAGTATTAAGAGAAGAAATAATCAGGAGTAAATTCAAGGGAATTAAATAAGTGGAAGAAATGGCGTCAAAAGAAAATTATGTATGTTTCTCATTAATGAACAAGTGATGGATTTTGGGGATCGAACAAATATCATGTGCAGCAGAAAATTAAAATTTTAATTCCTAAAATCTACTAGGATCCATGCATTTCAATTAAATCAATTAACATTTAGATAGTTTACCTCTTATAGCAAGCAGAAAACTCTTGGTACAATTGTGAATATGGGCTTCACAAATCAAAATAAATAGCCTCTGGTATCCACTCAAATAGATTGAGAAACCGAACCTTAATGTGCTAGCACTAGCCTTGAAAACATTTTTCAAAAACACCTTTTTTTTTATGAAAATATAAATTTTACTCTCTGTGTATCTCTTCCTCACACTAGAAAATGTATCTCTTAATACCAAAACCTAAAGATCATCTTAGTTAGGTTGTTTTATGATATGATTAGAAGACCTCAAAAGATATCCTTAATTGTTAAGGATATATTCTATTATTTTTAATATTTAAAATATTTATCTATATATAAATATAAATTTTAAATATTAAGTTTACTTTATCTTAATAAAGTAAATATACACAGTAAGAGTAAATTAGTATTAGGTTAACTTTTAATTATCTTCTAGTTCAATCAATCTAAGCAACATCTAATTTAATGAACCTAGATAATTTTGAGTTCAATGAACCTAGACAATTTCCTTATTCAATGAGCTTAGAGAAACATTAATATGTAGTCCATTTCAAATTTTTTCTAGGTATGTGACCCTATAGGTACACTAAACATTGGTAGTGGGCTTGAAATTCCATTTCTAGCTCATAAGTTATAAGCAACCTCTAGCAAGACATTATAACTACCTAAGTTAAGTGAAAATCGGTGATCCGACATAACCTTTCATAGTTACAGTTATAGTCCTTTTGTCACTCGATATCATAATTGAACATGACACATGGATTATATTGTAACATTATATTGTTCAATTAGACTATTTCTTAATCTCAAAGTAGACTGACTAAACAAATGATATTGATATCTTTTATCAATTCATTTGAGCATGACCATGTATTTTCTTAGTCTCATTTATCGAAGGGCCTAGACATATCTCTCTCAAAATGAGAGGGACAAATTGCCACTCAATCACTCACATTTTTCTATCACTCTATATTTAACAACAGACTATATTACCATCTCGTTATAGATGATGTTGGATTATGTCAAAATATAGAATTCCTCGTATGGGAATCTATGACAATTTCAAGTGAAAGGATTGAATAACAATACTTTAATGAGAATTACATATGACATTACCTATGTAGTATTCTTACAGTGGGTCAGTCCAATACATTATTCTTTAATTTGTACTTATGACCTAACTTGATATCTCATATACATAACTAGTTAAACATAATCATCAGTCAAACCACATACTAGTCGTCATTCATTATTGTTCCACCAATAATGAGTGATTAGGGACAACATAGAATAGTATCCCATTTACCTGAAAGTTTTACTATCAAGTCATACACTTGATGACCTTACGTGGAATCAACTATTCATGGAATTTATTATCGAGTTATAGAACATTAATTGCAATTAATAACACGATAATGGATTGGCTCTTTAATAATAATAATAATAATAATAATAATAATAATAATAATAATAATAATAATAATAACAATATTTATACTATTGGCTTATGGCATATCACTAACAACAAGTTAATTGAGTAGATCTATATTTAGATATCATTTCATGTTAAAGATGAAGTAATGATAAGACATAATTCAATAAGCAAGGATGCATGTTATGAGAAATGAAAATTTTCAAATGTAGATGAGTAAGTAAATATAAAGTAAATGGTGAAGAATAAATTCAAAAATGTAAGAAACAACAATCGAGTATAAAGGACCATAGGGGCAAATGAGAATGGAATATATGTAAGAAATAGATAGATGAAACAAGTATGATGAAACAAGATGGTAAGAAGAAATTAAGTAAGGCATAGAATAATAAGAGTTTATATGAGCTAGGAACCAATAAAAGTGAACAAATAAAATGTGTTTAAGATAAATTGACAAGAAGATTTCAATTTATGGAAAGGTTTGAAGTGAAGATCAATAGAGATATGATATAGATACACTTCAGTAAGAGCACATGTTATAAGTGATAACAAATCTTGGAATGTAATAAAATAAATTAAGTATAAAATAGATAAATGAAATGATGGTACTATGCTAAAGATGATGTGAGGGAATAAGGTAAACAAAATTATAAAAAGTAGTTGAACCAAAGTGTAAAGAATAAACTAGTAAGACTAAGAAGTAGTGATTAACAAGAAAAGAGTAATTAAGTTTGATTCAAGTAAAATGAATGGTGAAATTTATAAGGGGGAATTTAAGTATAAGGGTATGAATATCATAAGGAAAGGAGGACAAACATGGAATTTTATACATACCTAGAAAATAGATAACATATCAACAAGGAGCACGCTTCAAGGAAGAAGTACATCATGGTAATGGAAATATAAGACAATGCACTACATCAAATGCTAGACTTATGTATTAATGCCAACATAATCAAGGTGAAACACTTGCAATAAAAAAAGAGAACAGAATTCATTACTAGAAACCAAAATTTCAAAGTAAGAATTGAATAAGAAGAACAAATAGGACAATGGAAAATCTTCATCGTTATTACTACAGGTATCAACACTAGTGTTTAGAAATGAGAAGAATACATCCACCCATTAAGACATCTGCATAAATTGAGTAAAGAAAGGACTATAAGGATGTCACATTCCAATTTTAGAGATATGACGGTTCTAGAATATAGGGAGACATAAGGTCACCCACGCTCGCAAAACCTACTCATAGATATAGTAACATTACTTAGGATTGTACCAAACCTCATGAATTAACTTAATTGAACCATTTATAAGAAAAATCTTAAGTTATGGAAGAATAGTTAAAATATACTTTAAACACAATCCAAAGTAAAAGAACATTTTAAAGGCTCCAAAATAAATCGTCAAATCTAATGTTCCAAAATAAGACTCCCAAAGCAACCAAGAGACTCTCCATATCATATTATAATAAAAGACTCAAATAAAAAAATCTCCCAAGTGGAGTAGGTTGCTTGAGCTTAATACCTTGCCTCCTCAAATTACTCAATTGGAACCACATAAGGAAAAGGGGTAAGATAGATGATCTCAATGAGTAAACAATACAACTTGAATAATAACACATATGCCTTTAAGGGTTCATAATTCATAAATTCATGGTTTGCAATTTAGCAAGGTTCTCAGAAATCAACTTATAAACTTATAATTTATAGAGTTGATGGCCATTGGCTCATTCACTCAAGGGAGAGGTGGCATCATATGAAATTCCAACTCCTAACTTATAAATAGTCATGAAACTGATCAGGCTCCACTACTAAAACTGCCCCTTCTAGCAGAGATGGATACACAATCCTTATCCATAGGGCTAAGACCATGTGCACAGGTACTAATGATTACCTGTATTAGCATAAGGATTTCTGCATAAAGAATTCATAGATACTATAGCTAAAGCTAATGGCAATCACGTATAATAATAGTATCGAAGAATGCAATCACATCTAACTTAATAGCAATAGCAGTTTAGCATGTTGAACAAAAGATAAATAACAATGTAGTTCCAGAAAGAAAGTAAGGTAAGGCAAGAATTACAAAGGTTTTTTCTTATCATTGAATAAATATTTATAGTTTCAGACCAATTGTCCTTTGGCAACCCAAGCTTAACAAAGAATTCATATAATTTATAATTTAGGATAGAAAGGAACTTGGGTTTCAAGAATCTCGAAGGTTCACATAACTTGATAACTTGAACTTGTAACATGAACATATTATTTACTCACCTTATGGTTCTGTTGCACCTAATACTTGTAGCCCTTTGAACTTCTACTACTCCTCAAGCTGTAACATAATATTTAATTCAATACTTAGCATTTGTTTAATCATCATGCTATCCTATCCCATAACTACACCATGCACATTCAACATTCACATAAACTTGGAGTTGCACATAGAAGTGCACTCATCACTTGCCCATAACATGTTGACTTTTAAAGTTTTGCACACTTAGCCTTCATAGGCTCACATGACATCACATTATAACTCATACTATGACTTTTCTAAATTCAAACACAATATTTCATGATCTTAATATCAATTCCATTTAACATTCAACTTAGTACACTTAACAATTTACATATATATTAACTTAATAAGTAACCTTGAAGAGTCATGCTTATCTCTTTTGAACAAATCATATTATCTATCTCATAGTGAATTTTAGATCATTAATTCACTATTAACACATCACAAGACCTATTTCACTTGTCACTTAATCATATACACATATTAATTATAACATAGTAATGGGGTTAGTAAACCCTAGGTAGGCCAAATTGTCTCTAGGCTTATCTAGAGTTAATCCTTCAACCAACATGCAATTAAATCATTTATCATTCATGTATACATGCCAATAATCATTGCAATATGTCATACAAAAATTATAGACATTAGAATCAAAATTCTACTATAGGCTGAATCATATAATCAAGGTAAACATAGATTTTTCTTACTTTTCTTACTTTCCGTTCATTATAGTAATATGCAAAAATATGATTTGAACCAATATTTTTCATGTAAACATGTCAAAAATACTTTATAATGCTTTAATATACCAATTGGCACCCATCTTGAAATATATGCATTAAAATTTTCCAACTTTAGGTTTTATGGTGAAAACCATGAATTTTCTTGCTTTCTGTACTTTCCGATCATTACAGTAATATACAAAAATATGATTTAAATCAATATTTTTCATCTAAACATGAAAAAAATCAATTTAGAACACAACAATACACAAAATAGCAGCCCCGCCCTCCCCCCCATCCCCCCCCCCCGCCCTGTATATTTATGCATGAAAATTCCAACTTTGAGTGTTAGGGTTCACCTTTGGTGGATGTGCAAAGAAGGAGTTGTGTTTTTAGTGGAAAAATCGATTTCTCCTTCAAAATATCACCTAGGCTGAATTTAATCACAATAAAAATAGTAAATTGATAGCCCAAAATAGTTTTCTCATGATTAGTTTCGTAGAAATCAAATAGTAAATTGAAAGGATAGAAAAACTTATAAAAACAATCATGAAATCGTAAGGTTTGAAAGGACCTTATGAATTTTGGTTGAGAGAATAATTTTTGAGAGAGTTTTTCTATAAAAATTATGAAAAATAACAGAATGGTGGTTGTCACCAAGGGGCTATTTGAATTTTAGCTTTAAATATGTAGGGTTTTGGCAAAATTACAAGTTTGCCATTAATGAGCTAGGTTAGAAATGTTATGGTGTAGTGGGCTTTTGAAAAATTAGGCCTTTTATTTAATTTATGGGCTGATTATAAGTAATTAAAAATAAGATATTTTTTTTATTATTTTCATTAAAATTCTCCCCAAAATATTTATTTAAAAATATTTTTAAAATGCTCATAAAAATTATTTTATGCTTAAAAATCGCTTTGTGCATGAAAATTCAATATATGTGTAATAAATTATTTTATTTTTTTACACTTTATATAAATCACTTAGAATGCATTTGGTAGACCATAATAGAATTTAATATAATATAATCAAATAAATTTCTAATATAAAGTTATACTAAAAATTAATTTGATTACATTACATTAAATGTCATCACGACCTACCAAACGCACCCTTATTTCACCATAATAATTCATATTATACATATTAGAGCTAATCTAACATGCCACATACTCTTCAATCACATAAAACATGAATTTTCATAAAAGCACACACTTAGTCTTAATAGTTCTAAATTAAAGTAAATTGTCACGAAACTCTTAGGATGGGTGTGGGTTGTTATAAAAGGAAGAGGATTAATTTCCAAACTTTTTAGAAAATGAAAGCCTTTGAGTTAGAATAGCAAAAAAATAAAAGAACCTCCATGATTCTTAAAGAATGCAAAGCCTTAGAGTTAGAGTAGTGGAAAAATAAAAGAACCTCCATGATTCTTAAAGAATACAAATGAGTTTATATAAGCTTACATTATTTAAGTGTCAAGAGAATGAAATAGAGAGACTCTAGTTAGAAAAAGAAATAAATCAATTTCAAGAATAAAAAAGATTATACTACATAACCTTAAGTTCAAAAAGGAGTCATTAAATTTGTCACACGAGTTAGAGTAAGTAACATATCTATGAGCACAAAGCAATAACAATAATATCTAATAAAAAGGACGAGGACTATAAAACTCATAATTCAACATATAAAAAAGAGGTGTTTCTAGTCTTGTTATCTGCCTCTCATCCAAATTCAACTAATAATACAACCAAATTATGATAAAAAGAGAAAATTAATAATAAAATTACAAAAAAGATACCGGAAACATTATAGACTCAAAAGTCTCAAAGTGGAAAAACCTATACACAACATAAATAAAATGTCATAGGCTACTACTTCTTGATTGGCTTACGAAAAGGAGATAAATTCATTTCATCATCATCATCATCATGCTAGTTTTGAAAAGCTATTTCATTAATTACATAAAAATCTTGAGAGTCACCTATGAGATGAGTCCAGAGGTGAAGAGAATGATCAAATTTATTATTGGTAATCATCATAGTATGGAATTTGTTCCTTAGAAAAAGACCTCTAAGATATTTTCCTCCCAATTTGTCTTACTGGCATGGATTTTCTCATAATAGTCAATAGGAGATGCACACTAAGGGGCATCAACCTCTTCTAAAAGCCACAACTGAAGCTACATTATTTTCATTGCATATAAAGGATTCAAAACTAGAAAATTCTTTAGGATGATTGAATAATTTATGGAAAAGTGAAATGGGAAAAGATTTATAAATAGAAACTCAAGGACACATGACAAGTTAAACTTCTAAAGTGCGATCATTCATGACAATGCAAGGACAATGGAAGACCACTATAGACTGGAGTGTTGCTACTACTGCTTGACTTATGCAATTTCCTTTTGAAAGAAGAAAATCTTCCCATTCTTTAAAGGATTAAACCATTGTAAGAAATTTAAATGAGGATTCAAAACACTACTATTCTTTAAGGAAGTGACATAATTAAGAAGGTGATAAGGTTGAACCTCCATAATAATATGATAAAGGTGAAGAAAGTACCACAATAAGCAAAGGAATATTTTTTGCCATCACCAAAAATGATGGCCATGTTGTAAATTGATTTTTATTATGATTGAATAAAAAATAATGGTTTAACTCATGTGTTTACATATTACTGTAATGACCAAAAAGTACTATAAACAAGAAAGGTTCATGGTTTTCTTCGTAAAATCTGAAGTTAGAAAATTTCATGCATATAGACATCTATGGCTTCCGATTCATAGGTATTCATGTTCTAAAATGATTTTTGTTTTGATTACAAGAAAAATCTTGGTGTAAACCATGTTTTTGTATATTATTGTAATAAACGAAAAGTGCAAAAAGGAAGAAATTCATATTTGTTCTTGAATGTGTAATTCGGCCTACAATTGGAATTCAATCCCAATGTCTATAATTTTTATGTGATATATTTCAATTATTGTTGACATGTACACATAAATAATAAATGATTAAATTGGATGTTGGTTGAAGGAATAACTCTAGACAAGTCTAGAGGCAATTAGGTATATCTAGGGTTTCTTAACCCTATTTCTATGATGTGATTAATATATTTATATGATTAAGTGATATGAAAAATAAGTTTTATGATGAGTTAATAATGAATTAATGATCTTAAATAGATGATGAGATATATTGTACGAATTGGTCATAAGAGATAAGCATGACACTTGAAAGGTTACTTGTTAAGTTGACATATATGGAAAGTGTTAAATGTACTAAATTGAATGTTAAATTAATTGATATTAAGATCATAATATATTGTGTTTAACTTTAGAAAAGTCTTGATATGAGTTGTTATGTGTTTTCATGTGGGCCTATAAAGGCTAAGTGTGCAAGACTTTAAAAGTCAACATGTTATGTGCAAGTGATAAGTGCACTTCTAAGTACAACTCCAAGTTTATATGAATGTTGTATGTGCATGGGGTAGTTATGGGATAGGATAGCATGATATTAAGCAAATTCTAAGTAATTAATTAAATATCATGTTAGAACTTGAAGTACAATAGAGGTTCAAGGGGCTACAAGTACTAGGAGCAAAAGAGCCATAAGGTGAGTAAACATTATGTTATTGTTACAAGTATAAGCTATCATGATATGTGAATCTTTGAAATTCTTGAAACCCAAGTTATTTTCTATTCTCAAATAAAATTATATGATTTCTTGTTAAGCTTAGGTTGCCAAAGGACAATTGGTCCAAAGCCATTATTGTTATTTAATGATATGAAAGATCCTTTGAAATTGTTGCCTTTCCTTACTTTTTTTATTTTCTGGAATCACACTCTTATCTTATCTTATCTTATCTCTTGTCATGTCTTCTATGCATATGAGTGAATTGAGCAAGAGTCTTCACTCATAAGTAAATTTGAGTGAATTGAGCATGAGTCTTCACTCACAAGTGAATTGAGCAGAAGTCTTCACTCACAAGTAAATTTAAGTGAATTGAGCAAGAGTCTTCACTCATAAGTAAATTGAGTGAATTGAGCAGGAGTCTTTACTCACGAGTGAATTGAGCAAGAGTTTTCACTCACAAGGAAATTTGAGTGAATTGAGCAAGAGTCTTCACTCATAAGTAATAAGTGTAATTTTTGCGAACCTTGCTAAACTGCAAACTATGAACCATGATTAATGAATCATGAACTTTATGTTATAAGTTATGGTTCCTTTCTAAGGAATATATGTTATTACATAAGCTATATTGTTTACTCATTGAGATCATCTATCTCACCATTTTTTTTCCTTATGTGGTTCCAAGTGAGCATTATAAAGAGGCAAGGTGATCACTCAAGCTACCTACTCCACTTGGGAAATTCTCTTGTCAAAGTTATAATAACACCATACTATGTTGAGTCCTTAGATGCTTTGAGAGTTATTATAGGAACTTTATTTTAGAATATTATATTGGTGACTTTATTTAGAGTCTTATTATTGTTTTCCTATGGATTGTATTAAAGTATATTTTCAGCATCCGTAACTTAAGGTTTTTCCTTTATAAAAGACTTTATTAAGTTTATACATGAGGTTTAATATAATCCTAGGCTATGCTTTTATATATATGAGTGGGTTCTACGGGTGTGGGTAACCTTATGTCTTCCTATATTCTAGGACCGTCATATCTCCGAAATTGGATGTGACAACATATCTTGGGAGGAAACTATAAGATTGATTGTGAATCTATTTAGAGCGTTCCCTCTCAATTTATACTAATTTGAATATTCATCTGCTAAGAGCGACTAAAAGATATGACTAAACCTTCTTGGTAGGAGGGCAACTACAAATCTTATGAACTAATGTGCAATTATAATAGAATCATTGGCCTAAGCTAAGGAACTGTACATCGACATGCATATAGGGAAGTGAGAGTTTGATTTAAGAGACCAAAAGTAACACTGGACATGAATTATCATATCATATAAAAAGAGTATATCTCAAAAAAAAAAAATCCAACTACAAAGGAAGGAAATTCCAGTTAAAGACTCTAACAGTTCAAGAAACAAGGGCATCAATGACATTTTTACCTTATATATTTTCCAATAAAGTGTTTTCTATCTGGTCAAACATAACTTCTAGGAAGAGAACAATATAATGTATCATTTAATAATGATATCAGAAAAGTGTATAACAATAGTAGTTTACTTCAATTTATTAATAGAAAGGCTACACCTACCCACAGAGAATAGTAATATAAATCATGCAATTTTGAAAGTCTCATCAACGAAAAAAGTGATGAAAAGTGTTTTATAAGCAAAATTCGAGGACAAATTTATTAAGGGTAGAATGTAACACCCAAGGGTTCTATATCTTATAAACAATAGCTAAGATGACCTAGAAATGGTAATTGAATATTAATCAAGCCTATGGAATTGAACTTGAGACCTCGAGCAGTTAATTATACATAAATAAATTTTAAACTTATTTTGTGATTAATTATAATGTTCATATGCATATATGTTGATATAAATATAAGTAATGAGAATATGTTTAATCATGTGCATTACTAATTAAATATGGAACCATAAAGAATAATAAGTGTAGAATGGTCATTTCACATAATCTCTTAAATAAATATCCTAATTGTGTAATTATATGTGAATTAAGTGTGAGCATACTCACACACCATATATGGCTGACCATCTCCAAATAATGGAGGGAAATGAGAAATTGATTTTTAGTATTAAACATTTTTTTATGATTAAAATTTAGTTAGTGGAAAATAGGTCCCACTTTCTACTAAACATCCAATTTCTAGAATTTTATACTCAAATATTTAAAAGCTCATCTAGAATTTTCCATTATTTTCTTCTAAAAGTATTAATTTCCACTATTAAAGCTTCCATGAGAAGCCATTCAAATCCTACCATCCATTCTTAATGTTAAATCTCCACCACTCATCTTTTACTTCAACATTTCTATTTATTTTCATACTTCATTTCTTACTCACCCAAAAGAACAAGTCTTCCTTCCTTTTCTTACTTATCAATTCAACCTCTCCTCTCCAAAACAAGACCAAGGGATTCAAGTTGAGTTCTTCATAAATTCTTTTCCTTTCCAAGAGTTAAATATGGTCATTATGCTTATTCTTTGTATTATTGAGTTGTTCTTTTCTTTCTCTTCCTCATTTGATTCAGCCAATTCTAGTGATTTGAGGAAAAACCTTATTTGTTATAAATACCTAAAGAATGATGAATTTTTGAGAATGAGAATGACGATGAAGGTGTGAAATTGGGTGATGATTGCTGTATTTAAAGCCTAGGGTTTATAGGGACCAAAATAACTGTAATTTATAGCTACTGATTGATTAGGTTAGATTTTGAATTTGAGAAATAAAACATGAAAGTTGTAGGAAAGTGTCTCAATTAAGTGATGTAAAAATGAATTTGGCATATTTGAATTGAACAGAGAGAAATCTTTCTTGAACTAGAACTGCTACTGTTTATCAGGTGAATAGTGACCCCAAATTTGATTAATCATTTTGAACACCTTAGGAGTAGAATTAGAAGAATATTGAAATGATGAAATGATAATTATATGTGTGCTTTTATTTTTGAAAGAAATTTGGTAAATCGAATTTTATTATATGAGTTATAGCTAAATTAGTGCCTGAAGGTTAGCCCGCTTGCATACTAACACAAGTTCCAAACCTGAGAATTGGCACTATGACTTTTAGAGGTTAGAGACATAATTAGGAGAAGCCCCAAACTAGTAAAATGACTAATGATATGTGAAGGATTAAACCCCAAAGGACTTGACAAAATTTTAAGTATATTGTGAGAAATAAAGCTTGTATTGTTATTGACCTTGCATTTGGATTCAACTTGCAAGCTGATTTAGGATGTAATACCCAATTTTTATCTAACCTATTAGAGTTAGTAATGGTACCATAGGAGATTTATTTCAATGAGTATCATGATGGTGAAATTAAATTGAAATCAGAAGAGATTCAATGTGAGTAAATGACCTACCTATTTAAATTGTGACACTATAATATTCATGTACTATACTATCCAAGGGTTTTCTAGCATATTAAGAACCATAGGAATATCATAAGAAGTGATTTTAGTAAATAATGTGACAATGAATGAAAAATAAAATCTATTTTCATAAACATTTTAATAGCAAAATGAAAGTCAAATTGAGTTTGACTTAATGTGACTAAGTTAATTATTTTCTTATGATATGATGCCAAAATGCTAGTAAATGGTATGAACATAATACTTAAATATCTCCCAAGTCATTAGAGATAATAATAGTGATATAAGAAGTTGATTTTAATCAACAACAATAGTAAAATAGAAGTCAACTTAGTTTGACCTGGTGAGCCTACATGATTTGCTTACTTAAATAGTGCTATTAAAGGGCTAATAAATATGCATTGTAAAGTGAATAAAATTTATCTAGCAATTTTAGAGTGTATAATCAAATTAGAAAGTGAAAATATATATATTAAAGTGAAAGTAAAGAAATAAAAAAATTATTAAGTTACTAAGTATGAAATGTGCATATATGGCTTTGTTAATGAGGTTTTGGAGTCCAAGACTTAAGCCCATTAGAGTGGCTGGCCCACAAGGCCTATGAATATGTTAACATATATTTAACTAGTGTTAAAAATGATTAACCAAGGTTAAATTGGTATAGGATGAGTTAGCCACAAAATTTGACGTAGAAGCCACTATTTTTGACTAAGTCAAATCCTTTTCCAACTTGAATTTTCACTTTTTTTACACCAAAGTCTACATTTATTTTTATTATTTCAACACCATCAACTTATCTAAGATCTTAGCCATCCAATTTAATTAAATTATAGTCATCTATTGTGATTAAATCATAGCCATTAGATTAGAGATTATTAAATCCTCACCATTCAACATTATATATATAAGTAAAATTTCATCATTTTGCAAACTTTACACCAAAAATACCACACCAATCAAAGAAAAACCTCTTTATATTGTCATCAACATAGAAGCTCATAATCAAGGTTTTTCCAAGGTAAGAAATTAACCTTTTCTCTTTTCCTTGTTTTAAGAATGATTTTGATGTTCTAATTGCAAAACTTCCCTATTTTTCCATTTATATAATTCTGCAAAAGAGGGTATGAATAGGATTTTTTTTTTTTTGGATGTTCTTTGATTAAATATGAAAACTTGGCTTGAGAATTTAGGGTTAAATATGTAAATAGAAGCAAAGGAAGCATAAAACATCACATAAGCTCACCAAAGGGGGAGTTCAGTCACTTTGATGAAATAACTAAAGGTGGTGTTCAAAATTTTATTTGAAGGTATTTAATAGTATTTAGGATAGAGAAAAGTGGTTTGGAAGTGTTAAAGTTAATTATGGAGGCTTATTTCAAACATTGAGAATTTTGAAGGCATAAACTTAGTTAAAAGAGAAACCTTGTGTTTTAATGCTTGTCTTTAATGTTTGACTGATCATATAGGATCTTTATCATGCAAATTACATATGATCTATTATTAATTTGAAGATTTGATA
This sequence comes from Reutealis trisperma, assembly GCA_947687605.1. Classification (NCBI taxonomy): domain Eukaryota; kingdom Viridiplantae; phylum Streptophyta; class Magnoliopsida; order Malpighiales; family Euphorbiaceae; genus Reutealis; species Reutealis trisperma. The sequence goes on along the minus strand of CANTUT010000727.1, from coordinate 276,465 downwards.
ATGAATTATAGGTTTTCCCAAAATCACCTAAAGTTGAAAGAATTGGGGTTTTATGAACTAAATGAAGGAATATTGGGTGCAAATTAAGCGGAAGCAACATGGTGGGTGAAATTTCAAATAATTTAAAATTTTACTTACACCCAAATGGGTCCAATAAACATTCATCCAATCATCTAATTAATGTGTAAAACACATAAGAAAGAAAGAAGATCAAGTGGTAATCAAATTACCTCTTGAAGCCAATGACTTTAGTTCTTCTTTCCTCTCCAAAAGCTCCCCAAATGTTGAGCCTCTAGATTGTCTACACCAAGCTTTACCTATAACAACTCACACCCACCCTAGGAATTTTCATGACAATTTTTTGAATTTAGAACTATTATGATAAAACATGTGCTTTTATGGAAATTCATGTGTGGTGTGATTGATGAGCATGTAGCATGTTAGATTAGTTCTAATATGTAAAATATGAATTATTAATGGGAAATAAGTGATTTATGTGAAGTGCATATGCACAAAATAATTAATTTTACATAAAGTGAATTTCCATAAACAAAACGATTTTTAAGCATAAAATAATTTTTATAAGTATTTTCAAAATATTTTTAAATAAATATTTTGGGGGAAATTTCAATAAAAATAATAATAAAATTATTTTATTTTTGATTACCTATAATCAGCCCATAAATTAAATAATAGGCCCAACTCACTAAAAGCCCACTACACCAAAACACTTCTAACCTAGCTCATTAAGGGTAAACTTGAAATTTTCACTCAAAAACCTAATATTTAAGCTAAAATTCAGATCCCATGAGTTTTGAAAGCCACCATTCTATTTTCTATCATATCTCTAGCAAAAAATTCTCTAAAAAATATTCTCTTAATTGAAATTCACAAGATGCCTTCAAACCTTGCAATTTCTCGACCGTTTCGTAAGTTTTCTCTTCTTTCAATGTATTATTTGATTTCTATGAAATTAATCATGAGAAAATTATTTTGGGCTATTTAATTAATGATTTTATATTGCTTAAATTTGGCCTGGGTGAACTCTTGAAAGAGAAATTGATTATTCCACCGAAAACACAACCCTCTCTACGTGAATTCTCTAAAGGTGAACTCTAAAACTCAAAATTTAAAATTTCATGCATAAACACGAGGGGAGCTGCTAATTTGTATTTCATTGTGCTTTAAATTGATTTTTATTGTGTTTAGATGAAAAATATTGATTTAAAACATATTTCTGCATATTACTGTAATGACTAGAAAGTACCAAAAACAAGAAAGATTTATAGTTTTCATCCTAAAACTTAAAAGTTGGAATTTTCATATGTAGGAAATACTAGAAAGGGCCAATTCCTATATATTGGTATTCTAAAATGATTTTTGTTATGATTACATGAAAAATCTTGGTTTAAACCATGTTTTTGCATATTACTATAATGAACAAAAGTGTGAAAAGTAAGAAAATTTATATTTTTCCTTGATAGGTATATTCGATCATTATAGGGATTTTAATCCCAATGTGTATAATTTTTATATGCTGTATTTTAATGATTATTGATATATATATATATGGATGATAAATGATTTAATTATATGTTGGTTGAAGGAAAAACTTTAGATAAGTCTAGAAACAAAAAGGGTATACCTAGGGTTTCCTAACCCTATTATTATGTTGTGATTGATATGTGTATATGATTAAGTGATATGAGAAATATGTTTTATGATGAGTTAATTATGAATTAATGATCTTAAATGGATGATGAGATTGATTATATGAATTGGTCTTAAGAGATAAGCATGACACTTGAAAGGTTACTTATTAAGTTGACATATATAGGAAGTGTTAAGTGTACTAAGTTGAATGTTAAATTAAATTGATATTAAGGTCATGATACATTGTGTTTGAATTTAGGAAAGTCTTAGTATGAGTTATTATGTGAATTCATGTGGGCCTATTAAGGCAAAGTATGCAAGACTTTAAAAGTCAACATGTTATGTACAAGTGATGAGTGCACTTCTATGTGCAACTCCAAGGGTATGTGAATGTTATATGTGTATAGGGTAGTTATAGGATAGGATAGCATGATATTAAGCAAATGCTAAGTATTTAATCATAATGTATTATAGGGCTTGAGGACTATTAGAAGTTGAAGGGCTATAAGTACTAGGAGCAAATGAACCACAAGGTGAGTAAACATTATGTTCATGTTATGAGTACAAGTTATCCTATTATATGAACCTTTGAGATTCTTGAAACCCAAGTTTCTTTCTATTCCTTCTTATAACTATATGATTTTTTTGTTAAGCTTGGGTTGCTATAGGACAATTGGTCTAAAACCATTTTGATTATTTTATGATAATAAAGAACCTTCGTGACTGTTGCCCTTCCTATTATTCTTTTTGGAATCACATTATTAATTATCTTTTATTCAATAAGTTAAATTGCTATTGCAATTATGATACATGTTATTGTTTTCTTAAATGCTATTGTTATAAATGACTGCCATTAGCTCTAGCTATGGTACTCATGAACCTTTTATGCAGAAATCCTCATGCCGATGCGGATAATCATTGGAACCTATGCACATGGTCTTAACAAAATGGATAGGAGCATAGTATCCACCTTAGCTAGAAGGGGTAGTTCTATTTGTGAAGCCCGATTAGTTTTATGACTCTTTATAAGCTACAAGTTAGGAGTTGGAATTTCGTATGATGCCACCTCTCCCTTGAGTGAATTGAGTAGGGTCTTCACTCACCAGTGTATGCGAGTGAATTGAGCATGATCTTCACTTATGACCGAATTGAGCAGGGTCTTCACTCATAAGTAATAAGTGTGATTTTTGCGAACCTTATTAAATTGCAAACCATAAGTCATGAGTTACAAATCATGATCTATGAGTTATAAGCTATAAGCCCTTTCTAAGGGATATGTGTTATTGTATAAGTTATATTGTTTACTCATTGAGATCATCTATCTCACCATTTTTCTTTATGTGGTTCCAGCAGAGCATTATGAGGAGGCAAGGTGATCGCTCAAGCAACCTACTCCGCTTGGGAAATTTCCTTGTCAAAGTTTATTTTTGTGCTATAAGATGATGAGTCTCTAGACGCTTCGTCAGTCCTTATTTTGGGAGTTTATATTTGGAATATATTACTTATTTAATTTATTTTGAGTCTTAAATGTTCTTTTCATATGGATTATATTTAAAGTATTTTAATATTATGCTTCCATTAGTTAAAGTTTTCCTTATTATCAGATAATTAAATTAATACATGAGGTTTTGGTACAATCCTAGCTAATGTTTTTATATGCTTTGAGTGGGTTTTATGGGCGTGAGTGACCTTATGTCCCCCCGTGTTCTAGGAATGTCATATCTTTGAAATTTGGGATATAACAAAAGTGGTATCAGAGCTATAGTTTTTAAGTCTAGTTTTGACTTATCTATTTATTAGGTTGATTAAGTATAATCCTGGAGCATAGGAATTTTTCCTATCATGTCACTTGTCGTCTATCACTAGTATAGTTTCGTAAAATTCAAATAAGCTATAGTACTCCTTGTTATTGTTTGTATGCCTTATGATTCTTTTACTAGATGACCAAGAAGATTACCCCTACCGCTACCTAGAGCACCGCGTGTGGCATGCAAGAGGACATGGCAAGAGATGTTCGAGAAAGTCATGGCTATGATTCACCGCAAGGAAGAAAAGGTGCTTAAAGAAGAGGACCCTAAGGAGTATTTGGACTATGGCTAGGTTTATAAGAAGATTTAGAAACCAGAGAGTGACTACTCAGATTTGAAGGACGAAAACTGATGTCGTAGGCTTTTGGTCTATGCCTTGAGGGAGGACATGGAGCAGCTTAAGACTAGAGATGTTTAGCAGATAGGAGATTATACACTTAGAGATTCTGGCTACTCACCATCTAGGACTTTATCCTTGACGAGTCATACACTGAATAAAGATTTACTTTGCTACAAATGTCATGGCTTTAGTCACATTTTTGCCGATTGCCCTCTTATAGATTACTTGCTTGAGCAACCTTAGAAGCTACTTGACATTCATCCAGATAAGAGGCATAGTTGAGGTTTGCATTAGTAGTTGATAACTATTGGCCTAGGGTATAGGATTTATATAATGTGAATAATACTATTTGATTGCTTACTGACTTAGTATGGAATGATTTGTTTTATTGCCTATGACATGATTGACCCTTATATGATAGGGAAGTTCATGATCCTAAAAGTTATAGGTTACATAATACATGCCATGATATGTGATATACGCTATGTGATATATGTTATGTGATAAATGACATATGATATATGCCTTGTGACATGACATGATAAGTGCTTATGTTGAATACATGGTAAATATGATAATATGATAATGGGGTTAGATGGGTTAGAAAGGAGTTAGCACTAAATTCCCTTACCATTATAACATAATGCCTCCCAAGAAGAAGGTTCGCACAGCTCCCTAACCTATTAGGACTAGTGAGGATGCAATATCAAACATTGCTTTGAATGCTGCCTTTGCACCTGTGTGGTCAAGAGAAAGATCTAATTCGGGGGCACCAACCATGGGCTCTAGTGAGCAAGCATCTTCGTAAGAGGTGCAAGCTATGTGTAAGGAAATGAGAGACTTACACAAGGAATTGGACGAGTTGCGAGCATAAAGGTAGGAAGTGCTGCCAACATAAGAAGGAAATGGAGTTTCACCTCTTATGGTAGTGGCACCTCTACAGAGGGAAAGGAAGTGGCTACTTGATAAAGGGATGACCATGTTAGAGTTTAAAAAGCTATAGCCACCTATCTTCTATAGTTAGAAGGGTGATGACCCTCATAAATTCTTGGATGAGATGGACAAGCTAGTCCATCGATTATCTTGTTCGGATGCTCAGGTAATTGAGTTGGTAGGACTCCAACTCAAGAAGGAGGTATGGTGTTAGTATGAAAGAAATGTTCAGGAGTGACTATATGGAGCTGACCCACCTACATGAGTAGAATTTAAGCGAGACTTAATGGATCAATTCCTGTATAAAGGTGAGAGGTAAGATAGGGCAGTTCAGTTTGAGCAGTTGAAGTAGAGACTTGGAATGTCAGTATCTGTGCATATGGTCTTAACCTGATGGATAGGGGTAGTGTATCCATCTCAGCTAGAATGGGCAGTTCTAGCTATGGAGCTTGATTAGTTTCATGACACTTTATATGTTATAAGTTGAGAGTTGGAATTTGGTATGATGCCACCTCTTCCTTGAGTGAATGAACCAATGGCTGTCAACTCTATAAGTTATAAGTTTATAAGTTGATTTTTGCGAACCTTGCTAAATTACAAACCATGAATTTATGAATTATGGACCCTTATAAAAGGATAAGTGTTATTGTTCAAGTTGTATTGTTTACTCATTGAGATCATCTATCTCATCCATTTTTCCTTGTGTGGTTCTAGGTGAGCAATTTGAGAAGTAAGGTGTTAGCTCAAGCAACCTACTCCGCTTGGGAGATTTCCTTGTTCGAGTCTTTTATTATTCTATAATATGGAGAGTCTCTTAGTTGCTTCAAGAGTATTATTTTAGAACATTATGTTCGATGATTTGTTTTGGAGTCTTTAAAATGTTCTTTTATTTTGGCATTATGTTTAAAGTATATTTTAACTATTCTTTTGCAACTTAAGATTTTTATTATAAATGGTTTAATTAAGTTAATGCATGAGGTTTGGTATGATCCTAGGCAAAGTTATTATATGCTTAAGTAGGTTCTATGGGCTTGGATGACCTTATGTCTTTTCATGTTCTAGGACCATCACATATTTAAAATTAGGATTTAACAAAAATATTCTCTCAACTAAAATTCACATGGTGCCTTCAAACCTTGCGATTGTTTTCGTAAGTTTTTAGTTCCTTTCAATCTATTATTTGATTTTTATAAAACTAATCATGAGAAATCTATTGGGGGCTGTATATTTTCTATTTTATTACTATATAATTTGGGCTAGGTGAATTATTTAAAGGAGAAACTGATTTTCAACTAAAAACACAACCCTTTCTTCGTGAATCCTCCAAAGGTGAACCTTAAAACTCAAAATTGGAATTTTCATACAATTTTTCAAGGGGGCTGCCGATCTGTGTATGGATATGTTCTAAATTGATTCTTGTAATTTTTCAAAGGGGCTGCTGATTTGTGTATGGATATGTTCTAAATTGATTCTTGTTGTGTTTAGATGAAAAATACTAATTTAAATCATATTTATGTATATTACTGTAATGATCAAAAAGTACGGAAAGCAAGAGAATTCATGATTTTCACCCTAGAATCTAAAATTGGGATTTTCATACATATACTCTATGAGGGGCTGCAGTCATATGTATTGGTGTTCTAAAATGATTTTTATTTTGATTACATGAACAATATTGGTTTAAACCATATTTTTGCATATTACTGTAATGAACGGAAAGTGCGAAAAATAAGAAAATTCATGTTTTTCCTTGATAGGTGTATTCAGCCTACATTAGGATCTATAATTTTTATATGATTTATTTTAATGATTGTTAACATGTACTTATAAGTGATAAATGATTAAATTGCATATTAGTTGTAGGAGTGACTCTAGACCAAAGACTAAAGGAATTTAGCCTACCTATGGTTTACTAACCCTATTACTATGTATGATTAATATGTGCATATGATTGAATGATAAGTTAAATAGGTCATATGATGTGTTAATAGTGAATTAATGATCTTAAATTGACTATAAGATGGATGGTATGATTTGTTCAAAAGAGATAAGCATGACTCTTCAAGGTTACTTTTTAAGTTGATATACATGTAAAGTGTTAAGTGTACTAAGTTGAATGTTAAATGGAATTGATATTAAAATCATGATATATTGTGTTTGACTTTAGAAAAGTCATAGTATGAGTTATAATGTGTTTGCATGTGAGCCTATGAAGGCGAAATATGCATGACTTTAAAAGTCAACATATTATGTGCAAGTGATAAGTGCATTTTTAAGTGCAACTCCAAGTATATGTGAATGTTATATATGCTTGGGGTAGTTATTGGATAGGATAGCATGATGTAAGCAAATGCTAAGTATTGAATTGTAATGTATGATAGAGCTTTAGGATTATTAGAAGTTTAAAGGCTACACATACTAAGAGTAAAGGAACCATAAGGTGAGTAAACATTATATTATTGTTACAAGTACAAGCTATCATGATATGTGAGCCTTTGACTTTCTTGAAACCTAAGTTCTTTTCTATTTTCAAATATAAATTATATGAATTCTTGTTAAGCTTGGGTTGCCATAGGACAATTGGTCCAAAACCATTTTTGATTATCTAATGATGATAAATAACCTTTGTGATTGTTTGCCTTAACTTATATTCTTTTTGAAACTACACTGTTATTTATCTTTTATTTGATAAGTTAAACATTTATTATTATTGTGCGACATGTGATTGCATTTCTTCAATGCTATTGTTATAAGTGATTACCATTAGCTCTAGTGATGGTACCCATGAACCTTTTATGCAGAAATCCTTGTGCCAGTGTGGGTAATCATCAGAACCTATGAACATGGTCTTAACCTGATGGATAGGGATAGTGTATCTACCTCAGCTAGAAGGGGTTGTTCTAGCCATAGAGCCTTATTAGTTTCATGCTTTTCTATGTGTTAGGAGTTGGAATTTGGAGCTTATATTGATTGTAGAGAAAAGTTAGTAGAGTCTCAAACTAAAGATGGGGAAAAGTTTGTGTATCTAGGAGATAGGAATGAGAACCCTTTGAATTTGATATCAACTTTGGGAGTGAGAAGGATGTTAAGGAAAGGGTGCCAAGCGTATTTAGCTCATATAGTCGATATTGACAAAGAGGCTGCTATGCGAGGTAAGAGCATGCTAGTGGTGGATGAATTCATGGACGTCTTTCTAAAAGATCTACCTACAATACCACTGGACTATGAGATTGAGTTCAACATTGAACTGCTATCGGGTATGCAGCCTATATCGATATTGCCATATCATATGGCACTGGTGGAGTTGAAAGAATTAAAGACACAACTACATGATCTACTCGACAAGGGTTTCATCTGACTGAATAGTTTGCTATAGGGTACGCCAATGCTATTCATGAAAAAGAAGGACAAATCATTCCATATGTGTATCAATTATCGTCAGCTTAACAAAGTCACTGTGAAGAATAAGTATCCTTTATTAAGGATAGATGATCTTTTTGATCAATTATAAGGAGCTGGTTATTTCTGCAAGATTGATTTGAGGTCCGGCTATCATCAGCTGAAGATTCGTGGAGAGGACATCTGCAATACTGCTTTTCATATGTGATATGGTCACTATGAATTCATAGTCCTACCATTTGGATTGACAAATGCTTCAGCTACTTTCATGGACTTGATGAATTGAGTATTCAGGCCATTGTTTGACAAGTTCATGATCATTTCATTGACGACATCCTAATTTACTCTAAGAGTAAAGAAGGGCATGAAGAGCATCTAAGGATCATGTTGCAAATGCTACGTGATCACTAACTCTATGCAAAGTTAACTAAGTGTGAGTTTTGGATGGAGTCGATCAACTTTCTTAGGCATGCAGTAACTAAAGAAGGAATTCAAGTTGATCCTATGAAAGTTAAAGTGGTAGCCAATTGGCCACGTCCCATAATAGTTTCTGAAGTTCAAAGTTTCTTAGGCATGGCCGGCTATTATTATAGATTTGTACAGGACTTCTCTAAGATAGCATTACTATTGACCAAGTTGATAAGAAAAACAAGTTAAGTTTAATTGGAAGGAGTCCTGTGAGGAGAGCTTTCAAAAGCTCAAGAAGTGCTTAATATCAGCTCTGGTTCTAGCATTACTTGAAGGTGAAGAAGGGTTCACAGTCTACTGTGATACCTCATGAGTAGGACTTAGATGTGCCCTAATGCAAAATGGTAAAGTCATCGCCTATGCATAATGACAACTTAAGAAGCATGAAGTAAACTGCCTTACTCATGACTTGGAATTGGCCACAGCAGTGTTTGCTCTTAAGATCTGGAGACACTATATGTATTGGACGAAGTGTGAGATCTATATGGATCATAAGAGTCTACAGTACACTTGAGCTAAAAAGACCTCAACCTAAGGTAGAGGAGATGGGTTGAACTGCTTAAGGACTATGATTGCTAGATTCTCTACCATCCTGTAAAGGCAAACGTTGTAGCGAATGACTTGAGTTAGAAATCGATGGAAGCCTAGTCCATGTAACCTTGCGAAAGAGGCCAATTGTAAAGGAGTTAAAAGGATTGTTTAGTTAGGGCTTAAGGCTAGAGATTGGGGAATCATGAGCTTTAGTAGCTCAATTTCAAGTAAAGTCAAAGCTTGTGGAGGAGATAAAGACTTCACAAGATAAGGACCCACACTTGGTTAAGTTAAAGGATGAGACTGAGAAAGGAAAGAACCCTGAATTCAAAGTAGTCAATGGGATTCTAAAGTGTGGAAAAAGAGTATGTGTGCATGATGTCAATGGAGTAAGGGAGAGGATACTGAAGGAAGCACATTAGACACCTTACTATCTCATCCTGGAACTACCAAGATGTATCATAATATGAGAGCAAACTATTAGTGGCCTAGACTAAAAAAGGATATGGCTAAGTTTGTGGCATCATGCCTAACTTACCAATAAGTCAAGTATGAGCATCAATGATCCTCCGGACTGTTGCAAGAGATTGAGCTACCTGAGTGGGAGTGGGAGCGCATTATGATGGACTTCATCGTAGGTTTACCTAGAACCTCTAAAGGTTATGACTCTATATGGGTCATAATGGACCAACTGACAAAGTCTGCTCTTTTTTTGGAAGTTAAGACCACATATTCTATAGCTTAGTATGCATAACTAAAAATTGATGAGATCGTGAAAATGAATGGAGTATCGATTTCTATCATCTTGAATTGAGGCACTCGGTTCACCTCGAGGTTCTGGCAAAAGTTACAAGAAGCATTGGGGGCGCAATTGGACTTCAGTACCACATTTCACCCTTAAATGGATGGACAGTATGAAAGGACAATTTAGACACTTGAGGACATGCTAAGGATGTGTGTCTTGGACTTTGGTGGTAGCTATGATTAGTACCTACCCCTAATCAAGTTTGCCTATAATAACAACTACCATTTATCTATCGGCATGGCACCATATGAAGTATTGTACGAGAGGAAATGTCATTCTCTAGTTTGTTGGGTTGAGCTTAGAGACAAGTATATGAAGATGCTATAATTGCTTAAGGAGACTACTAAAAAGGTACCTTTGATTCAAGATCGGCTGAAGACGGCCTTCAGTCGACAAGAGAGCTATGCAGATCCCAAGAGAAAGGACGTTAATTTTGCCATGGGAGATCATGTCTTCTTGAAGGTCTCCCTAATGAAGGGTGTAATGAGATTTGGCAAGAAAGGAAAGCTATCACCTCACTTCGTTGGTCCTTTCAAAATCTTGGATAAAGTTGGGGAAGTATCGTCTAGACTCGCCTACCCTAAGCTATGGCACATGTGCACCTAGTATTTCATATCCCAATGTTGAGAAAATACATATCGGACCCATCCCATGTGTTGTCACCTCCAAACATCATGATAGATGAGCAATTGTCCTTTAAGGGATACCAATAGCCATAATGGATTGACAAGTGAAAAGGTTAAGGAATAAGGAGATACCCATGATCAAGGTTCAATAGTATCACATCCCAATTCTAGAGATATGATAGTCCTAGAATATAGGGAGACATAAGGTCACCCATATTGTAGAACCCACTTAAACACATATAAATAATACCTAGGATCGTACCTAAACCTCATGCATTAACTTAATTAAATCATTTATAAGAAAAACCTTAAGTTGTGGAAGAATAGTTAAAATATACTTTAAACCCAATAACTAGAAATAACATTTAAGACTCTAAATAATTTATCAAATGAATAATATTCTAAAATAAAACTCTCAAACAAGGACTTCTGGAGCATCTAAAAGAGACTCTTCATATCATAGTATGATAATAAATTTGGACAAGGAAATCCGCCAAGCGAAGTAGATTGCTTGAGCCATCACCTTGCCTCCTCATAATGTTCACCTGGAACCATACAAGGATAAGGGGTGAGATAGATGATCTCAATGAGTAAACAATAAAACTTGTAAAATAACACATATCCCTTTAAAGGGCTCATAGCATATAACTTATAGGTCATGATTAATAATTCATGATTTATAGTTTATGGTTCATTATTTACAATTTAATAAGGTTTACAGAAATCACACTATTACTTATGAGTGAAGACTCTTGCTTAATTCATACGTGAGTGAAGACCTTGCTCAATTCACTCAAATACATTGAGGAGAGGTGGCTTTAAGCCAAATTCCAACTCCTATCATAAAGAAGCATAAAGCTAATCAGGCCCCATGAACAGAATTGCCCCTTTTAGTTGAGGTGGATACTATGCCTCTATCCATTGAGTTAAGACCATATGCACAAGTTTCGATGATTACCTGATCGTACCAGGATTTCTACATAAAAGGTTCATGGGTACCATAACTAGAGCTAATGATAATCACTTATAACAATAGCATTTAAGAAAGTAATAACATGTAACATATTAGCAATAGCAGTTTAAATTATTGAACAAAAGATAAATAATAGTGTGCTTCCAAAAAGAATATTAGGTAAGGCAACAATCACAAAGGTTCTTTCTTATCATAGAATAATCAAAATGGCTTCGAACCAATTGTCCTTTGGCATCCCAAGCTTAACAAAGAAGTCATATAGTTATATTGGAGAATAGATAGGTACTTGGGTTTCAAGAATCATAAAGGTTTACGTAACATGATAGCTTGTACTATAACATGAACATAATGTTTATTCACCTTGTGATTCCTTTGCTCATAATACTTGTAGCCCTTGAACTTCTAGTAATCCTTGAGCTCTATCATACACTACAATTCAATACTTAGCATTTCCTTAACATCATGTTATCCTATCCTATAACTATCCCATGCACATATAACATTCACATATACTTGGAGTTGCACTTAGAAGTGCACTCATCACTTGCACATACCATGTTGACTTTTAAAGTCTTCCACACTTAGCCTTCTTAGGCTCAAATGAAAACATATAATAACTTATACTAAAACTTTTCTAAAGTCAAACACAAGGTATCACGATCTTAATATCAATTCAATTTAACATTCAACTTAATACACTGAACACTTTCCATATATATATCAATTTAACAAGTAACCTTAAAGGGTCATGTCTATCTCTTTTGACCAAATCATACCATCCATCTCATAGTCAATTTAACATCATTAATTTACTATTAACACATCATAAGGACTAATTCACATGCTACTTAATCATATACACATCTTAATCACAATATAGTGGTAGGGTTAGGAAACCCTAGGTAAGCCGAACCTCTCTAGACTTTTTCTAGAATTATTTCTTCAACCAGCATGCAATTAAATCATTTATCATTCATGTATATATATCAAAAATCATTAAAACTATCATACAAAAATTATAGACATTGGGATTAAAATCCCAATGTTGGCCGAATGCATACTTTCATGGAAAACATGAACTTTCTTACTTTTTGCACTTTTCGTTCATTACAGTAATATGTAGAAATATGGTTTAACCCAATATTTTCATGTAAATATAAAAAAAAATCATTTTAGAACACCATGATATAGGAATTGGCACCCTTTTATATTATATGCATGAAAATTTTCCAACTTTATGTTTTAGGGTGAAAACCATGAATTCTCTTACTTTCCGTACTTTCTGATCATTATAGTAATATATAGAAATATGATTTAAATTAGTATTTTTCATCTAAACACAATAAAAATCAATTTAGAACACTTCAATATGCAAATTGGCATCCCCCTTATATAATTGCATGAAAATTCAAATTTTGAGTTTTAGGGTTTACCTTTGGTGGATGTGCGAAGAAAGAGTTGTATTTTCAGTTGAAAATCAGTTTCTCTTTCAAAATAATCTCCTAGGTTAAATATAACCAAAATAAAAATAGTAAATACATAGCTCAAAATAGTTTTCTCATGATTAGTTTCATAAAAATCAAATAGTAGATTGAAAGTGTCACATCCTAATTTCAGAGACATGACGATCCTAGAATATAGGGAGACATAAGGTCACCCATGCTCGTAGAACCCACTCATGAACATACAATCATTGCCTAGGATCATACCAAACCCGCATTTACTTAAATATCCAACAATATAGGAAACTTCAATACGCGAAAGATTAGTTTAACAAAATACTTTGAATACATCCCCTAAGAAAATAACATTTAAAGACTTAAAATAAATCATCAATAATTAATATCCCAAAAAGAAAAAAAAAACTCCTGGAATGTCTACAAGTGACTCTTCATGGCATTGTATAAATAAAGAGTTGGACAATGAATCCCCCAAGTAAAGTAGAATGCTTGAGCCATCACCTTACCTCCTCATATTGCTCGCCTAGAACCACACAGGGAAAAATGGGTCAGATAGATGATCTCAATGATTAAACAATATAGCACATACAATAACATATATTCCTTTGAAAAGGAAACCCATAGCTTATAACACATAGTTCATGGTTTACAATTCACGAATCAAAGTTTACAATTTAGCAAGGTTTTCAAATTTAGCAAGTTTGTAGAAATCACACTTATAACACATAACACATAGAGTGAAGGTTGTTGCCATAATCACTCAAACACATAGAGGAGAGGTGGCATCAAACCAAATTCCAACTCCTACCATATAAAGAAGTGTGAAGCTATTCAGGCCCTATGGCTAGAATTGTGTCTTCTAATTGAGGTGGATACACTACCCCCTATCTATCAAATTAAGACCGTGTGTATAGGTTTAGATGATTACCCATATCAGCACAAGGACTTCTGCATAAAAAGTTAGAGGTGCTACAGCTAGAGCTAATACTATCCACATATAACAATATCACTTAAGGCAATAATAACATGTATCACATTAGCAATAGCAATTTAAATTTTTGAGTAAAAGATACAAGAATAGTGTAGTTCCAGAAAGAATATAATTTAGGGCAATAATCATAAAGGTATTATCATTGGATAATCAAAATTGGTTTTTGGACCAATTGTCCTTTGGCAATCCAAGCTTAATAAAGAAATCATAGAATTTCATTTTAAAATAGAAAAGAACTTGGGTTTTGGAATATCAAAGGTTCACATATTATGATAGCTTGTACTTGTAACAATAATATAATTTTTACTCACCTTGTGGTTTCTTTTGCTTTTAGTACTCATAGCCCTTGACTTTTAATGCTCCTCAAGCTCTAATATAACATTATAATTCAATACTTAGTATTTACTTAATCATCATACTATCCTATCCTATAACTACCCCATGCATATATAACATCACATACACTTAGAGTTGCACGTAGAAGTGCGCTCATCACTTGCACATAATATGTTGACTTCTAAAAGTCTTATTACCTTTATAGGCCTATATGAAAATCACATAATACATCATACCAGTACTTTTCTAAAGTCAAACACAATATCATGATCTTCATATCAATTCACTTTAACATTCCACTTAGTATACTTAATACTTCCGTATATGTCCATTTAACAAGTAACCTTTCAAGTGTCATACTTATCTCTTATGACTAATTCATTTAATCAATCTCTTTGTCAATTCAAGATCATTAATTTATTATTAACTCATCATAAACCTATTTCCATATTACTTAATCACATTCACATATTAATCACAACATGGGGTTAAGATACCCTAAGTATACCAAGTTGCCTCTAGGCTTGTCTAGAGTCATTCCTTTAACTAACATGCAATTTAATCATTTATCATTCATATATACATGTCAATAATCGTTAAAATACACTACATAAAAATTATAGACATTGGGATTGAATTCCTCATGTAGGCCAAATCCCTTAATTCATGAAAACCTAAATCTTCTTCCTTTTTGCACTTTTCGTTTATTACAGTATATGCAAAAATATGGTTTGAACCAAGATTTTTCATGTAAATGTAACAAAAATCATTTTAGAAAATTAAACCATAGGAATCAACACCCACTGGTACTACATATACATGAAAATTCCAATTTTAGGTTTTAGGATGCAAAATCATGAGTTTTCTTGTTTCCGGTCGTTATAGTAATATGTAAACACATGATTTAAATAATTTTTTTTTCATTCAATCATAACAAAAATTAGTTTAGAATTCTAACAAACACAAATCAGCAGCCACATAATTATAAAATCATGAAATTTTCCAACTTTTAAGTTTTAGTACAAAAACCATGAATTTTGTTATTTTCTAAAACTTTTCGGTCATTACAGTAATATGCAAAATTATTATTGAATTTAATATTTTTCATCTAAATACATCAAAATCCATTTAGAATGTAATGTTGTACAAATCCCCCCCGGTGAGTTTATGCATGAAAATTTCAGATATCGAGTTGTAGGATTCACGTAGAAAGGTTGGTATTTTTGGTAGAGAAATTAATTTCTCTTTCAAAAATCCACATAGGCTGAATTATTAGTAAATACTTAGTTCAAAATAATTTTATCATGATTAGTTTCATAAAAATTAAATAATAAATTGAAAAGAGAGAAAAAACATACGAATACAGTAAAGAAATCGCAAAGTTCAAAGGTATTTCGTGAATTTCGGTAGAGAGATTTTTTTTACATAATTTTTTTGCCAAAATAATAAAATAATAGAATGGTGGCTACTGAAAGTAAGGGCTAGCCGAAATCCACTTTATATATTTAGGGTTTTAGGAAATTTCTAAGATTACCTTTAATGAGCTATGTTAAGAGTATTTTGGTATAGTGGGCTTTTGGGGATTTGGACTTTTTATTTAATTTGTGGGCTGATTACAAGTAATTAAAAATAAAATATTTTTCTTATTATTTTCATTAAAATTTTCCCTAAAACATTTATTTAAAAATATTTTAAAAATACTCATAAAATTATTTTATGCTTAAAAATCACCTTTTTACATGAAAATTCATTTTATGTAAAATAAATTATTTCATGCTAATGTACTTCATATAAATCATTTATTTCACAATAATAATTCATATTTGGCATATCAAAATTAATTTAACTGCCACATACCCATAAATCACACTATACATGTATTTTCCTATAAGCACATATTTTGACATAATAATTCTAAATTCAAGCAATTTGTCACAAAGATTCTTATGGCAGGTATGGGTTATTTCATTCTCCCCTCTTAAAAGAAATTCAGCTTCTGTTGCATCTCCTCCTCAGCTTCCCAAGTGCACTCATCTATTCTATGATTTCGCCATTAGACCTTAATCATGGGTATCTCCTTGTTTCTTAACCTATTCACGTGTTGATCCACTATGGCTATCGGTAACTCCTCATAGGCTAGTTGCTCATCTATTGCAATGTCTAGAGGTGACAGGACATGAGATGGATCCGATACATACTTCCTTAATATAGAGATGTGAAACACCGGATGTACATGAGCTATAGTTGGCAGTAAGGCAAGTCTATAAGATACTTGCCCAACCTTATCTAAGATTTTGAAAGGACCAATAAAGCGACATGATAACTTTCCTTTCTTGCCAAATCTCATAACACCCTTTATTGGGAAGACCTTCAAGAAGATGTGATATCCCATGGCTAAATGAACATCCTTTCTCTTAGGGTCTGTATAGCTCTATTGCTGACTAAAGGCTATTTTCAGCCGATCCTAAATCAAAGGTACTTTTTCAATAGTCTCCTTAAGCAATTCTGGCATCTCCACATATTTGTCTCTAGGTTTAATCCAATAAACTGGAGAATGACATTTCCTCCCATACAATGCTTTATATGGTGCCATACCAATGGACAAATGATAGCTGTTGTTGTAGGCAAATTTAATTAAAGGTAAGTACTTATCCTAGCTTGAGGGTGAAATGTGGTACTAAAATCTAGTTGTGTTCCCAAAGCTTCTTGTAGCTTTTGCCAAAACCTAGTAGTGAATTGAGTGCTTCGATCCAAGATGATGGAAATTGGCACTCCATGCAGCTTTACGATCTCATCCATGTATAATTGCGTGTACTAAGCTACATAGTATGTGGTCTTAACTCTTAGAAAATGAGCATACTTTGTGAATTGATCCACTATGACCAATACAGAGTCATATCCTTTAGAGGTTCTAGGTAAATCAACTACGAAGTCCATAGTGATGCACTCCCACTTCCATTTAGGTAGTTGAATTTCTTATAGCAATCCAAAGGATCATTGATTTTTGTACTTAACTTGTTGGCAAGTCAGGTAAGATGCTACAAACTTAGCCACATCCTTCTTCAGTCCAGGCCATTAATAGTTAGCTTTCACATTATAGTACATCTTGGTAGTTCTAGGATGAGCATAGTAAGGTGTCTGATATGCCTCCTTTAATATCCTTTCCCTTAATCCCTCTACATCAGGCACGTATACTCTGTTTCCACACTTTGGAATCCCATTGACTACCTCAAAATCTGGGTTCTTCCATTTCTCGGTCTCATCCTTTAACTTAACCAAGTGTGGGTCCTTTTCTTGTAAAGCCTTTATCTCTTCCATTAGCTTAGACTTCACTTGAAAGTGAGCCACTAAAGCTCTCAATTCTCCAATCTCTAGCCTTAAACCTTAGTTAAACAATCCCTTTAGCTCTTTCATGATTAGCCTTTTTTGCACAGTCACATGGGCTAAGCTTCCCATTAATTTCTGACTCAAGGCATCCATTACCACATTCGCCTTTTTGGGATGGTAGAGGATCTGGTAGTCATAATCTTTCAATAGTTTGACCCATCTCCTCTACCTCAAGTTGAGGTCTCTTTGGCTCAGGATGTACTGAAGACTCTTATGATCCGTGTAGATCTCATACTTTCATGTAATGTCTCTAGATCTTTAGAGCAAACACTACTGCAGCTAATTCTAAATCATGAGTAGGGTAATTCACTTCATGCCTCTTGAGTTATTATGATGCATAGGTGATGACTTTACCATTTTGCATCAAGATGCATCCAAGTCCTACTTGCGAGGCATCGCAGTAAACGGTGAACCCTTCTCCTCCTTTGGGTAATGCCAAAACTAGAGCTGATATCAAGCTCCTCTTGAGCTTTTGAAAGCTCTCCTCATAGGACTCTTCCTAATTGAACTTAACTTGCTTTCTAGTCAACTTGGTCAATGGGGCTACTATCTTAGAAAAGTCTTGTATGAATCTATGATAATACCTAGCTATGCCCAAGAAACTCCGCACTTTCAAAACTGTTGTGGGCCATGGCTAACTTGCTATCGCTTTAACATTCTTTGGATCAACTTAAATTTCTTCCTTACTTACTACATGTCTAAGAAAGTTGATAAACTCCATCCAAAACTCACACTTAGATAGCTTTGCATAGAGCTAGTGATCACATAGCATCTGTAACACTATCTTCAGGTGCTCTTCATGCTCTTCCTTGTTCTTAGAATATATTAAGATGTCATCAATGAAAACAATCACAAACTTATCAAATAATGACCTGAACACTCAGTTCATCAAATCAATGAAAGCAGTAGGAACAATCATCAGACCAAATGGCAAAACTGTGAACTCATAATGGCCATATCTAATACGAAAGGCAGTCTTGTAGATATCTTCTCCTTAGATCTTTAGTTTATGATAGCCAAACCTTAGGTCGATCTTGGAAAAGTGATTAGCTCCTTGTAATTGATTAAAAAGATCATCGATCCTTGGCAAAGGATACCTATTCTTCACAGTGACTTTGTTAAGCTAGCGATAATCTATGCACATCCAAAACAAGCCATCCTTCTTCTTTACAAACAACACTAGAGCACACTATAGTGAACTACTTAGTCAGATAAAACCCTTATTGAGTAGATCATACAGTTATGTCTTTAATTCTTTTAACTCTACCAGTGCCATATGGTATGGCGGTATTGATATAGGTTGCGAACCAGGTAATAGTTTGATGTTGAACTCAATCTCACAATCTAGAGGTATTCTAGGTAGGTCTTATAGAAAGACGACTATGAACTCATCCACCACTGGAATGCTCTTGTCTTAAATGGCAATCTCCTTGTCAATATTGTGTGACTATGTGAAAATTTATGTGTGACGTGATTTATGAGTTTGGGGTATGTTAAATTAATTTTAATATGCCTAATATGAATTATTATTATAAAATAAATGATTTGAATAAAATGCATTAGTATGAAATAATTTATTTTTCGTAAAATGAATTTTTCATGTAAAAAGGCGATTTTTAAGCATAAAAATAATTTTATGAGTATTTTAAAATAATTTTTAAAATAAATATTTTGCAGAAAATATTATAGGAATAATAAGAAAAATATTCTTTTTATTTTAATTATAATTAGCCCAAATTTTAAATAAAAAGCCCAAATACCCAAAAGCCCACTACACTAAAATCTTCCTAACCTAGTTCATTAAGGGTATTAATGGGAATTGCACCCAAACCCTAATATATATTGTAAAATTCAGCCAGCCTAGGGTTCCAGCAACCATCACTTTATTTTTTTTTTATATCTTAGCAGAAAAATTCTCTCAAAATATTTCTCTCAACCAAAGTTAAAAAAACACCTTTCAGTTTCACGATTTCTTGACCGTAATCATAAATTTTTCTTCTCTTTCAATTTATAAACTAATTTCTATGAAATAAATTATGGAAAAATTATTTTGAACTGGTTGATTATTGATTTTTACAGATTTAATTCTGTTTGGGTGAGTTTTTGGGAGAGAAAATCTAATTTCTACCGAAAACACAAAATTTTCCACAAGATTTCTCCAAAGGTGAATTCTATAACTTAAAATCATAATTTTTATGCATAAACATCACTAGAGGGGGGCGATTTGTGTATCAATAGTTTCTAAACTGATTTTTGACTTGTTTTGATGAAAAATATTGGATTAAATTATATTTTTGCATATTCTGTGATGACCAGAAAGTTTCAAAAAACAAAGGAGTTCAAGGTTTTTGTGCTAGAAATTAGAAGTTGGAAAATTTTATTATCAAATTAATATGTGGCAGCCAATTTATGTGAGAAAGCATTCTAATATAATGTTTGTTTTGTTTAGATGAAAAATAATGATTTGAATCATGTGTCTGTATATTGTTGTAATGAACAAAAAGCGCAGAAAACGCGAAAACTCATGATTTCACCTAAGTCTTAAAACTTAGAATTTTTTTGTATAAATATTATCTATGGTTGCTAAATCATGTATGGACATGTTCTAAACTGATATTTGCTATGATTGAATGAAAAAAAATGGTTTAAACAACTTGTTTACATATTTCTAAAATGACCAAAAAATACCAAAAATAAGAAAACTCATGGTTTTGTACCCTATAACCCAAAGTTGAATTTTCACGTATAAACAATACTATGTGTGGCTGAATTAAAATTCTAAAATGATTTTTGTTGTGTTTACATGAAAAATCTTGGTCTAAACCATGTTTTTACATATTTTTGAAATAGACAAAAAGTGCGAAAAGATAGAGAATTTAGTTTTTCCTTTTGGTGATGCATTCGGCCTACCTTAATATTTTTGTCCCAATGTTTATAATTGTTATGTAATATGTTTTGATGATTATTGATATGTATGTATGTATAATAAATGATAAAATTTCATGTTAGTTGAAGGTATGATCCTAGATAAGCTTCAAGGCATTTTGGTATGCTTAAGGTATACTTAAGGTATCTTAACCTTATATTGTGATTAGAATGCAAATGTGATTAGGAAATATGGAACTAGATGTTATGATAACTTGATAATAAATACATGGTTTTGAGTCGATGAAGTGACAATTGAATAAAATGGATCATAAGAGTTAAGCATGACACTTGAAAGATTAATTGTTAAGTTGACATATATGGAAGGGTAAAGTGTATTAAGATGATTGTTAAAGTGAATTGATATTGAGGTAATAATATTGTGATGACCTTAGAAAGGTATTGACATAATTGTAATGTGTTCTCATGTGAGCCTATAAGGCCTAAGTGTGCAAGACTTTTAAAGTCAACGTATTACGTGCAAGTGATGAGTACACCCATATGTGGACTCCAAGTGTATATGTATGCTATATGTGCATGGGGTAGTTATGAGATACAAGCATCATGAGTTAATAAATACTAAGTATTAAACTAAGTATTATGTTAGAGTTTGAGGAGCTTTAGAAGTGCAAAGGGACTATGTATACTAGGAGCAAAGGAACCCCAAGGTAAGTAAACATCGTATTCATTCTACAAGTGTGAGTAAATGCCATGTTCATATTATGAGTGTGAACAACATTATGTTGTGTTATAAGAATGTGATATATTGTTATGTAAGCCTTTGCGATCTTTGAAACCTAGGTTCCTTTCATCCTAAATTTAATTAAGTGATTCTTTGTAAAGCTTGAGTTGCCAAAGGACAATTGGTCCGAAACTATTTTATTTATCCAATGAGAATTTCTTGTGATTATTACCCTAACTTATATTCTTTTTGGAACTATGCTATCATTGTATCTTATTTTTGAAAGTTAAACCACTATTGTTATTGAGATACTTATTATTATTGCCTTATGTGATATTGTTATTTGTGATTACCATTAGCTCTAGCTATGGTACCTTTAAATCTTTATGCAGAATCCTCATGCTGATATGGGTAATCATCAGAACCTGTGCACACAGTCTTAACCCAATAAATGGGGGTAGTGTATCCATCTCAGCTAGAAAGAGGCAGTTCTAGCCATGGAGCCTAATCAGCTTCAAGCTTTATAAGTGATAGGAGTTGGAATTTGGTATAAGGCCACCTCTCCTTAATAATTCTGAGTGATAGAGCAATACCCTTTACTCACTATAAGTTATAAGTGCGATTTCTGCAAACTTGCCAAATTGAACCCTTGTTAAATTGTAACTTGATTCATGAATTATAAATCATGAACCATGTGTATAAGCTATGTGTTTCCTTTTCAAAGGAATATGTGATAATGTATGTGCTTTATCATTTACTCATTGAGATCATCTATCTCACCCCCTTTTTCCTTGTGTGGTTCCAGGTGAGCAAATGTGAGGAGGCAAGGTGATGCTCAAGCATTCTACTTCGCTTAGGGGATTCCTTGTCCAAGTTATTAATAATAGTATTTTATGAAGTCTTGTCATTAGATGCTCTGGGAATGTAGATTGATACTCTTTTGAGATATATTTTTTTCCTTATGGATTTTAGGTGTAATGTTTAATTATAGACTTCTACAATTAAAGGTATTCATCTAAATGTCTTAAATGAGTTATTATAAGAGGTTTGGTATGATCTTAGGTATGATTTGTTTATGAGTAAGTGGGTTCTACGGGCGTGGGTGACCTTATGTCTCCCCATGTTCTAGGATTGTCATATCTCTAAGGTTAGGATGTGATAGTATGCTTAGCACCCTTTCTTTAACATTCGTCTTACCCCCAAAGCTGATATTAAGTTTGGAGGATTCTCATTCCTATCCCCTTGATGCATGAACTTCTTCCCATCCTTGGCTTAAAACTCGACAAGCTTCTCTCTACAGTAAATATGAGCTTTATGCTCATATAACTAGTCCATCCCTAAGATTACATCAAACTCTAGTACATCTAATTCTAGCAATTCCATAGGAAGTTTTTATCCATTAATATCTACCTCACAGTCCTTAAACCTATACTTTAATTCCATCATTTCTCCTAAAGGTGTAGACACTACTAAGGGTCCAATCAATAATTCCTTATTCCTACCAAGACTCTTAGCAAAACATAGTGATACAAAAGAATGGGTAGTACCATAATCAATCAAACATCTTGTACTAGAATTTTAGATGGAAATGATACCTATAATGGTCGTGTGTGAAGCATGGACTTCTTGCTAATTTAAGGCAAAGACAAGACCCTTGCCCTTATTTTTTGTCGCTGGTGCATTTGCAATAGCTAACCCCTTATTCTTAGCTCCTTGCCTTTGCAATTGGAATGGTCTAGATTGTGGAGGTGCTATGGTCGCATTCCCTTGATTCCTCATCTGAGGGCAGTCCTTAATGAAATGTCCCATTTGCCCACACTTTAGGCACACACCAAAAACTCTTCGGTAAATTCTAGAATGCTTCTTTCCACATTTGCCACAAATGGGGAGTTTCTGCTTAGCTTGACCATTCCATGATATTATCTTAAAGATTACTTCCTTGAGCCTCCTCCACCTCTATTTTTTCCTCCATGACCTTTATTCTTATTCTTTCTTTTCTACTCCCCTTCAGCTCGTTTAGCTCTCTCAGCCTTATATCTCTTTTTCATTATCTTGGCCTTATCTATGAGTTTGGCCAAGGTTGGAAATTTTATTGCTACCAATGAGTTGAATAGAGGTGTGATTAGTCCCCTTAAGAACCAGTTGATATTGCTTGCCTCTATAGGAATAATGTTAGCAACAAATCTGCCCAGTCAATTAAACTCTTTAGCATAATCTGATACTGACATTCTCGATTTCTACTTTAGTTGCTCGAACTGTAGCTCTTTGTCTTGCCTCTCTCCTTCAGGCAATAACTAATCCATTACTTCTTACTTAAACTCTGCCCACGTAGGTGGGTCTACTCCATAAAGTCACTCCTCGATGTTTCTCTCATACCAATGCCAAGCTTCCTTCTTGAGTTGGAGTCCTATCAACTCGATTACTTAGGCATCTAAGCAAGACAGTCAACGGACTAACTTGTCTATCTCATCTAAGAATTCATGTTGGTCATCACCCTCCTCACCATAGAAGGTAGGTGGCTGTAGCTTCTTGAATTTTGAGACGGTCATACTTTTGCTAGGTAGGCACTTCCTTTGCCTCCGTGTAGATGCCACTACTGCAGGAGGTGGAACTCCATTCCTTTATTGTGTTGGCGGCACTTCCCACCTTTGAGCTTGTAGCTCGTTTAATTCTTTGTGCAAGTCTCTCATTTCCTTATACATAGCTTGCACCTCTTACGAAGATGCTTGCTTATTAAAGCCTATGGTTAGTGCCCTTAAATTGGATCTTTCTCTTGACTTTGCAGGTGTAAAGGCAGCATTTGTTGCAGTGTCCAATATGGCATCATCACTTACCCTAATAGGCTGGGCAACTATGCGAGCCTTCTTTTTGGGAGGCATTATGCTTATCATGATAAGGGAATTTAGTACAAACTCCTTCTAACCTATTTAACCCCACTATTGTACTATCATAATTAGCATGCATTTATCATAAGTATTTATCATATCACATCACAAGCATATGTCATATATATATCACATATCACCTACTTTAGCCTATATCATATATCATAATCATGTAGCATATATCTTATAGTATGAAAAAAAAATTTTCCTATCATATAAAAGTCAACCATACATAGGCAATAGAAGAAAATCAAATCCAAACTAAGTAGCTAAGTAGCCAAATAATATCATCCATATCCTTTAAATCCATGCTGCTAGGCTATCAGTTACCAACTTCCAACTTTGAGTCTTAGTCGTATCCCTCATTAGGGTGAATGTTAATCAGATTCTAAGGTCACTCAAGTGTGTAGTCATTAAGTGGGCAATTGGCAAAGATGTGACCAAACCATGACAATTTTAACAAAGTAAATCTCTATCTAGTATGTGGCTTATCGAGGTCAAAATCCTACATAGCGAATGATCAGGATCTCTAGGTGCATGCCCACCCATTCGCTCAACATCTTGGGTCTTGAGCTGCTCCACATCCTCTCTCAAAGCATAAATCAAGAGTCTAAGGCATCGACTTTCTTCCATCAACTATGAACAGTCACTTTCCAACTTCTCAATTGTTATGAACCCAATCGTACTCTAGGCACTCCTTAGGATCTTCTTCATTAGTGATCTCCTCCCTTTTAGGGCAAATCACAGGCACAACCTTCTCAAACATCTCTGGCCATGTCTTTCTGCATGTCACACAAGGTATTATGGGTCGAGATCCTCTAGCTAGGGTAATCTTCTTGGTCATCTAACAAAAGAATCATAAGTATACAAACAGTAAAAAGGAATATTATAGTCTATTAGGATTTTATGGAACTATGCTAGCGATAGACTGCGATTGACATGATAGGAATATTCCTATGCTCTGGGATTACACTTAATTAACCCAATAATTAGACAAGTTTAAACTAGACTTTTAAAAACTAGGCTTTGATACCAACTTTGTCACATCCCAACTTCAAAGACATGACGGTCTTAGAATATGGGGAGACATAAAGTCACCCACGTCCATAAAACCCACTCATAAACATACAATCATTGCCTAGGATCATACTAAACCCTATGCATTACTTAAATATCCAATAATATAGGAAACTTCAATATGCAAAAGATTAGTTTAACAAAATACTTGGAATACATCCCCTAAGAAAATAACATTTAAAGACTTCAAATAAATCATCAATAATTAATATCCTAAAAAGAAAAAAAAACTCTTGGAGCATCTACGAGTGACTCTTCATGGTATAGTATAAATAAAGACTTGGACAATAAATCCTCCAATCGAAGTATAATGCTTGAGCCATCACCTTACCTCCTCCTATTGCTCACCTGGAACCACACAGGGAAAAAGGGGTGAAATAGATGATCTCAATGAGTAAACAATATAGCACATACAATAACATATATTCCTTTAAAAAGGAAACCCATAGTTTATAACACATAGTTCATGATTTACAATTCATGAATTAAAGTTTACAATTTAGCAAGGTTTTCAAATTTAGCAAGTTTGAATAAATCACACTTATAACACATAACACATAGAGTGAAGGCTATTGCCATAATCCCTCGAATACATAGAGGAGAGGTGGCATCAAATGAAATTCCTACTCCTATCATATAGAGAAGCATGAAGCTAATTAGGCCCCATGGCTAGAACCGCCCCTTCTAGCTGAGTTGGATACACTACCCTTACCCATCTGGTTAAGACTGTGTGCACAAGTTTCAATAATTACCCGTATTAGCACTAGGATTTATGCATAAAGGGTTAGAGGTACCATAACTAGAGCTAATGGTATCCACATATGACAATAGCACTTAAGGCAATAATAACATGTATCACAATAGCAATAGCAGTTTAGCTTTTTGAATAAAAGATGCAAGAATAGTGTAGTTCTAGAAAGAATATAAATTAGGGCAATAATCACAAAGGTATTATCATTGGATAATAAAAAATGGTTTTTGGACAAATTGTCCTTTGGCAACTCAAGCTTAACAAAGAAATCATAGAGTTTCATTTTAAAATAGAAAAGAACTTGGGTTTTAATAATAGCAAAGGTTCACATATTATGATAGCTTGTACTTGTAACAATAATATAATGGTTACTCACCTTGTGGTTCCTTTGCTCTTAGTACTCATAGCCCTTGACTTTTAATACTCCTCAAGCTCTAACATAACATTATAATTCAATACTTAGCATTTACTTAATCATCATGCTATCATATCCCATAACTACCCCATGCACATATAACTTTCATATACACTTAAAGTTGCACATAAAAGTGCACTCATCACTTACACACACGTTAACTTTAAAAGTCTTGCATACTTTGCCTTTATAGGCCCATATGAAAATCACATAATACTTCATACCAATACTTTTCTAAAGTCAAACACAATATCATGATCTTGACATCAGTTGACTTTAACATTCTACTTAGTATACTTAATACTTCCATACATATCCATTTAACAAGTAACCTTTCAAGTTTCATGCTTATCTCTTATGACCAATTCATTTAATCAATCTCTTCATCAATTGAAGATCAATAATTCATTATTAACTCATCATAAACCTATTTCCATATTACATAATCACATTCACATATTAATCACAACATAGGGTTAAGATACCCTAAATATACCAAATTGTCTCTAGGCTTGTCTAGAGTCATTCTTCAACCAACATGCAATTTAATCATTTATCATTCATATATATATATGTGTGTGTGTGTGTGTGTGTGTGTGTGTGTGTTAATAATCATTAAAATGCATTACATAAAAATTATAGACATTGGGATTGAAATCCTAATGTAGGCCGAATCCCTTAATTCATGAAAACCTAAATCTTCTTCCTTTTCACACTTTCCTTTTATTACAATAATATGCAAAAATGTGGTTTGAACCAAGATTTTTAATGTAAACATAACAAAAATCATTTTAGAACATTAAACCATAGGAATCAGCACCACATTGGTACTACATATACATAAAAATTCCAATTTTAGGTTTTAGGATGCAAAACCATTAGTTTTCTTATTTTTGGTACTTTCCCATCATTACAATAATATGTAAACACATGATTTAAACCATTATTTTTCATTCAATCATAACAAAAATCAGTTTAGAATACCAATACATACCAATTGGTTAGCCATAGGCAATCCTCATGCATGAAAATTCCAAGTTTATGGTTTAGAATGAAAATCATGAGTTTTCTTACTTTTCGCGCTTTCTGCTCATTACAGTAATATGTAAACACATAATTTAAATCATTATTTTCCATCCAAACATAAAAAAAAAAAAAATTAGAATTCTAACAAACACAAATTGGCAGCGACACAATTATAAAATCATGAAATTTTCCAACTTTTAAGTTCTAGGATGAAAACCATGAATATTCTTGTTTTCTGAAACTTTTTGGTCATTACAGTAATATGCAGAAATATGATTTGATTTGATATTTTTCATCTAAATACATCAAAAATCTATTTAGAATGCAATTCTATACAAATTCCCCACCCCCCCCCCAAGGTGGTGAGTTTATGCATGAAAATTTCAAATTTTGAGTTGTAGGATTCACCTTCAAAGGATTTGTGTAGAAAGGTTGGTGTTTTCGATAGAGTAATTAATTTCTCTTTCAAAAATCTACCTAGGCTAAATTTTATCATGATTAGTTTCATAGAAATCAAATGATAAATTGAAAGGAGAGAAAAAACTTACGAATATAGTCGAGAAATCGCAAAGTTTGAAGGTATTTTGTGAATTTCGGTAGAGAGATTATTTTTGAGAGAATTTTTCTGCCAAAATAATGAAATAAAAATATAGTGGCTGCTGGAAGCAAGGGCTAGCCAAAATCCACTTTATATATTTAGGGTTTTCAGCAATTTCCAATATTATCCTTAATGAACTAAGTTAGGAGTGTTTTGTTATAGTAGGCTCTTGGGGATTTGAGCTTTTTATTTAATTTGTGGGCTGATTATATATAATTAAAAATAAAAAATTTGTCTTATTATTTTTATTAAAATTTCCCCTAAAAAATTTATTTAAAAATATTTTAAAAATACTCATAAAGTTATTTTATGCTTAAAAATCACTTTTTTGCATGAAAATTCATTTTATGTAAAATAAATTATTTCATGCTAATGCACTTCATATAAATAATTTATTTCATAATAATAATTCATATTTGGCATATTAAAATTAATTTAACATGCCACATACCCATAAATCATACCATACATGAATTTTCCTGTAAGCACATATTTTGACATAATCATTCTAAATTCAAGCAATTTGTCACAAAAATTCCTAGGGTTGGTATGGATTGTTACACAATCTATCTTGTCTTATGTCTCCAAAGTCATCCTTCCTTACTAGAGGTTCATTCTCTAAGAATATACAATCTTCTATGCCTTTATCTTATAATAGGGGCATGTCTTTCTAGGTTGTCATCTGTTGTCAATCTATCCTTGTCGCTTAGCTCAAAGAGCTAAGGAGCAATCCCTCATATTTCCCACCATCACATTCTTATCTCTCATTTGGGAACATGATCCCCAATTTGTCTTCTTCCACTAGCCCTTTAGCCATTCCTAAGGGCTCTTTATTTAAGCTGGTGCATTCAGTGTGTCACCAAGTTAAACCAATTAAGTGTCACTTTAAGAGTCTCTTCAATCTCAAACAATAAGAAAAGCTTGACTTGCTCTTTTTCATGAATCACGCTACAAATGGCAAAACCATACAACCTCCATGATTATTTTCAAAAGTTTTAGCCTACCTTTAAACCATTCTTGAACTTTATGAAATCATACTTTTCCATCCCAAGCCTCATTGGCAAATCATACCATCATTTTAAGCTTAAGCCACACACCATTGTTTCTTTGGCAAAACTTCATCATAGATAGAACAAAAAATCCCAAGTCTCTCAAGACTCATCATCCTTGAATCTAGTTTCCTTGGCAAGACCATAATCGAGGCATATCTCCCAAAGCCTATGATCCTCAAGTTGATGAAGAAAGACTCGAACAAGTCAAGCCCCATCTCATGCATTTTTGGCAAATATCTCATTATCCTTGAAAGATTATGCCTCATTAGCAAAACACATAATCCTTGAGAAGCAAAGCCTCTTAAGGCTTGCAAACCATTCTGATGCAACCATGTCAAAGGGCAAACCCTTATCTATGAGCTTAAGGTATCCTTGTCAGCAAAACTTGTAGCACCATACCTAAGCCAAAGCCAACCATCTAAAGCACCCTTGTAGAAAACTATCCTTAACACCTAGAAGCCTTCACCATGAAGCCTAAAACCAAAAGTCTTTGCCATGAAGCCCAAATCTAGAAGCTTCATCAAGAAGCCTAAATCTAAAAGCCTTCACTATAAAGCCCACTCCCAAAAAGCCTTCACCATAAAGCCTAATCCCAAAAGGCATTCATTTATGAAGCCCATGATCTCCTCTAAGGCAAAATCTAACTAAGCCTTCTAAATTGATTGCCTAGCTTGACCTTTTGCTCTAAGCTAAGATTAGCCTCCCAGGTTTAGCATCCTAACTTGATTTTTCTAACACAGTCTTAGGGTAAAATCTAACCAAACCTTTCGAATGAAATCCTTAGAAGGCCATAACTATAATACCCAAGGTTTCCATAGCTCATTAGAGTTATAATAATACCATAGAATATGAATTTTTATGAATATATTACCAATGACATAGTGATGGGGTGAAAGGAATCTTCTATGGTGCTAAGTGTATGATTGTGTATTTTTGTGAAGTGTGAATGTTCATGTATATTTTATTAAATTAATTTAAGGCAATATGTCTTTGTTTGAGTTTATTATGATATGGGAAGGTAGGATTTAAAATGCCAAGTGAAAGGAAAGGGAAAAAGTCATGAAAAATTTTTAAGTTCGGAAAACGTGCTCGAGTGGGCTTGATAATGGGCTTTGGACATAAGGCCCAAGCCCATGGAATGGCTATCCCATTAAGGCTCAAAATTTGGTGGGACTTAACTAAAATAAGGTTAGAATAAGTTAACTAAGGGTTAGGTTGAGGTTAAGTTATGCTAGTCACCATTTTGGGTGATATCCACCTTTGTTGACTTTTGTCAACTTTAACACCTAAGCTAATTCACTTTCCCATCACCATGTTCGTATGCATTTTGGTGATTATTGCACCCATCATTATGGTGCTAAGTCACCATACACCTAAGGGCAATCGTAGCCATCCATCTTGATCAATCTTACCCATCCATCTTAGGCAAAAATGTGACCATTAATCTTGTGAGATTAAATCACCACCATTGATTTCATTTACATATAAAGTGAAAATATGTAAATTTTTTTCATTTGTAACCTAGTATCAAAATCATATTCTCAACAAAGATTAAAACGTCTTAACTTGTTCTTTAACCTAGAACCAAATTTCAAGCATTTCAAGGTAAGGTTTTGTACTTAAGTGATTCTTTCTTTGTTTCTAGCCTAAGAGTGATGGATTGCTAATAATTATATGCCTTTCTTTTTAATTATATGGTTTGATTTTGGTGGAAGGATTAGTTTTGCATGTTAATTGAGGGAATTTAAGTATGGGAGTTAAGAAATTGGGGTTTAATAAGTGAGAAACAACAAAGGAAGCATGAGAAAATCAATGGAGGTTGGATAGCCACGGGTGACCACACAGCTAGGATTCCAGCCATGTGATAAGGACAAATTTAGAAATTCATCCAGTAGCCTCCCATGGGTGGAAGCACAGTTGGGATTTCACCCGTGGGCAATTATGTTCCTAACCATATTGGAATAGTTTATCCTAGTGTTTGTGACTTATTGCTAGATTATTGTATTTAACATTTTTATGAATTTCCTTATTTTTAAACTTATAGTAAGATCATTGAGAATGTAATTAGATGTTAGTATTACATATGTTTCCTTGACTTTGTTATGGGGGATATTTAAAAGATATTGAATTGGTTCATGGCATATGTAAGCAAGGGGTAAATAATATGTGGCATTGATAAATGATATGTTTATATGAAATAGTTAAAGTTTGGTTAGAAAGTAAAAGGAATAGAGTTTGATATACACTTGTTTGGGTGTATTTGTAGAATTAAAAGGCAAGGACATTGCTCGAGATATCGAGGAGCCTCACTATTAGTTACACTAAGTCTATTGGTATAAGAGCTAAGGAGTAAGAGGTGAGTACTTAATAATATATTGCAACTTGTGCATTAAATATAAGCATAAATGTTAAATCATTTCCAAATTGAAATGCATTGCAATTCTTTGGCATGCATTATCGGCTTTATTGATTATTAAGCCAAAGTGAATCAAATATTCCTTTATGGCACTTAGCCAAATGAGCCTACATTGCTTTGATCTTATAATGTGATCAATGATGGGAATCTAATTGTTTATTGATGTATTATCCATTGAATTATTTCATTGATAGAAAGGTAAAATGTTATAATGATACCATGATAAGCAGAAAACCCCTATGATGTGGGGTAATACATCATACCTTATGCACAATGGTAATGAACCTGCGAATAGGGTAAAGATTATCCAAACCTTAGCTGGGAAGGGTTTAAGGTCCCCAGTATGTATGACCTGATCAGTTGTACGTGTGACTAGGCATGTGGGAGTGAGCAAGGCATATGCCGCCACTCCATTGATTATGGGGGAAACATACCATTTCCATGAAAGGAAATTTTCTGCCAAAGATATAATACCTATTATACCTATATGGGAAAATTGTTCCATAATAAGAATTTCTAATCCATTTTACTTATTGTTAAAAGGAATCACCATTTGACATTCATCATTGTTTAACCTTTATAATATTATTCTGTACTCACTGAGCTTTGTCTTATCCCATAGTTGTTGTTTATTTTTAGGGCCACCTGATAGATCAGCAAGATAAATTGCAAGTGTTGTGTCTTCACTTGGAAATTGCATTGCTACTTTTAGTATTATGATGTATATACTATGTTGTATTTTGGAAGTTTCACTATAGAGCTCCATGGATTGTTAAGGTCTGTAATAATGATATAATTTAGCATATTATTAATATGTGTGTGGTTTGGTACTATTTTTTTTTGTTAAGTATTATATGAACGAGTTGTAACTAAAATATTGGAAAATAGAGTTCAAAAGTGATAAGCATGAAAATGTATTTAAAATGGTAAATTTTTATCATATAGATAATTAATATAGTAATCGGTGATAAGGAATGGTTATTTTGGTTTTGATCTTGGGATAAGGGTAATGTGGTTTCATCAGCAGTTAATAACTTATAAGAGGGTTCTTTTGCTTTAGGTGACCTTATGTCTCCCTATGCCCTAGGACAGTCATGGCTCAAAGATGGATCATGACAATAACTGATTAAGCCAATTGCTAGACCTGACTAAAGGCTCCTATATAAACTTCTTTGGAGACAAGCTTGATAAATTAACCTTCCCCAAAACTTGACCTACCCTTTTGACCTAATCGTCTCTAAAGACTTAACCCCTCTGATTAAGCTTTCCAATTCAGCCTCAAACCAAACCTTCTCCTAGGCCAAACCCACCTAAGCCTAGTTTAATCTTTTCTAGCCATACCTGGCTTAACTTCCCAAAGTGAGTTCTTCTTAGGCCGAATTGATAACCATTGACCAAGCAGCCTCATCCCCAATATGACCCTAAGCTAGTTGTTCAATCCGATCCTAAATCAAAAGGCCATGCTTGACTAAGCCTTTCAAGCTAACTAGCTCAATCTCTTCCTCCTCTAAGGCTGAACCGATAGCCTTTAACTGACCCTTCAACCAACCTCATACCTGATCCAACCTCCTCAAGCTGGCCTATCCAAATAAAACAGCCAAACCACTTTATCATTCTAAAGTGGGGGCATTTCCCTCCCAAATATTTAGCTTTCTGAAATAGGGGCATCATTCTCCCAAAAAAAACTCAGCATAACAAAGTTATCCTTCACAAGTTCAAAGTATTCAATCATTGCATAATCATATGCATTTTGCATTAAATAGACTCTTGAATCAAGGTGATTTATCTAGTCAAACTTCACAAGGCAAGAGAAGATCACTTCTTCGTCGATTCCTACTAGATAGGGTCATCATCATTCCTACCAGATAGGATCACCTCTTCGCTAATTCCTACTAGACAGGGTCATCATCATTCCTGTTGAACAAGATCACCTATTTGCCAATTCCTACTAGATATGGTCATCATCATTTCTACCAGACAAGATCACCTCCTCACCGATTCGTATCAGATAAGGTGGTCATCATTCCTACCAGACAGGAATAGTATTTTTAGCTCCTACTAGAAAGGACAACCTTATGATCCATACCTTAAATCTAAATTAGGTATCTCTTTTGATTAGACCCATCTTAGGATAGCCTTAGGATTCATACCTTAAATCTGAATTAGGTATCTCTTTTAAAGACCCATCTTAGGATAGCCTTATGATCATTTCACCCATAGATGTTTAGTAACGATCACCTAGGCATCCCTATGATTCATTTTTCTTTGCCAATTTTATTCAAAATCCACCATTTTCACTCAAATATGTCTAGACTCTAACTTAGGCATCCATCCTTTTTCCTCGGGTTCACTATCATCAGAAACACCTTTTGTCCAAAGCCAATTCTAATAAGAGGGTAGTTGTGAATCCTTAAAATTGCACGTCCAGTTGATCAAATTTTGATTATGAATCCATAAAATTAAACTAGGCTCAAATCGGATAAAAAATGGACCAAAACTAGCCAAAACAATGCAAAACCAGGTTTATTTGAGCAAGGTTAGACTGGCTCTAGTGGCGCGCTAGGCATGCCACTGGGTCTAGTGGCATGCCCAGCATGCTAGCAGATTAGTGCCGGCTGACCTACCGACATGTCACCAGTGCCATCGCTATAAATAGAGCTTCCATTTAGCTCTTTTGAAATGGATTTTTGGAGATGAAAATTTACCTAGATGCTCTTTTTTCTATGTTAAAATTTTGCTAAATTAAAATTAAAAATTAATACTAAAATCTATCATTCCAAATTCTTTTAGTTTGCAATTATTATTCTATTTTGCTAACCTTTTCTATTTAAGGTTCAACTTCAAGGTTCCCTAATCCAAGGTGGAGCTTAGATTCCAAGAAAAGCTCACCCCATTCATCCGAAAGTGAAGAAAAACAAAGGTATGTTCCTTTTCTTCTTTCCATTTCTAAAATTCGAAATTCAGATTTAGAATTCTCTCTTTTACCTTTCTTTAGGTCTAAAACAGAAAAGATTTAAAATTTATTAATTTAAAAGTCAGAATTAATTTAATAAACCAAACCAACTTTTTTCTAAAACCCCAACTCCAAAATCTTTTTCAATAACATTTTCCCCTTCATATTTATAGTTTAAGTTTCATTTTACTTTGTTATTTATTTGTATATGCACTTTATTTTTGATTCTTTATGTTCATTTCTTTAATTTAGTTAGGGAGTGTGTGGCTTTCTTAGAATCCCATAAGGACTTGAGAAAGGATCCCCTTTTTAAGAGAAACATGTGTTTTTCCTAGTACCCATAAGAGGTAAAAGAAAGATCCTCTTTATTTCATTCATTTTGGTTTTGTAATAATTAAGTAGGATTTATTTTTGCTTATTTATTTACAATTGTCATTTCATTTTACTATCTATAACTGTTTCATTCATCATTTTTACTCATGTTCATGCATACACTAAAATTACCTTTTTTTTAGAGTTATTTTGCAACTTTTAGCCAAATTTAAGGAAAATGTATTCTTTCAATTTGTTTAAATACCAAAACTTGATCCCTGAGCCCTCTTTAGTCACTCACAGAATAATGCTTTTCCATTAGGAGAAATCAAACATTTTGAAGTCAATCAATTTGGGTTTTCCTTTAATTTTTCTAATTAAAATAAGTAAATTAAAGTGGTAACTCCCTTTTACGAATAACAAATTACAAAACCCAATTTTTTGAACTCATAGCGAGTTCCAATCATGGAGTTTCTTTTGATGAGTATTTCGATTCCCCTCAGTGGATCGGACCGATGCTCTAACGAGGCCTCACAAAGGGATGCTAGCTATAAATCTCTGCATAAAACTATAGTGAGCTAGATAAAGTTTGAAATGCTCTTTTCTTTAAGGCTATCGAACCATCCAATGGCTGCCCCTTCTAATAACCCCTAAAGGCTCGACATAGTACTTCGTTGCTCCCTATTTGGAGCTTGATCGTGTGCTTATAGTGCATCATATGGGCTCTTGGATCCGTCTCATCACCATACTTCTTTAGTATCAGAGGCTTGAATTAGCTAGGCATCCCATATCCCTGGATTGACTTAGTGAAAGGGGATTTTAGTACTAATTTCAAGCTCTTGTCCATAGATTTTTTCCTTGTCACCCATATAAGATCATCCAAAAATTTCTTAACCGTATCCTTTATGTCTTCTATGTTTCTCTAACTGGCCACTTCCTATTCTTCTTGGCCCTTGCTTTGTGATGAGGACTTAGAGGAACTTTGTTCATAGGCCTCGTATCTTTTCCTGTGTCTTTTGTTAGCTTGGTTTAGAAAGTCCATAATCATCCATATTATTTGATGGTATGCTTATATATATTATGTATATGATATTTAGTTATGTATGTATGCCATGATGAGACTTAAAAAAATCTCTCATTAAAATAGTAAGTCATCAATAATAATCAAAGTCCTTCCATTATTATAGCAAGATAATTAGAATTTCTTATCATGCTAACTTGTTGAGTTTCTCTCAAGGTTACATAACAATGGATATGTTTGAGCTATGAAATATAAAATATTTCTTAATAATGAGTTTGAATTTACTAAAATATATAATTTGTTGAGTTTCCCTTAAGATCATATATTTTAGAGGCAAGGTTGAGATGCACATAAGATGTACTTATCAATAGTTGATAACTTAACAATCTAGGAGTTACATGTGATGTAAT
The DNA here is from genome assembly GCA_947687605.1 of Reutealis trisperma. Lineage (NCBI taxonomy): Eukaryota > Viridiplantae > Streptophyta > Magnoliopsida > Malpighiales > Euphorbiaceae > Reutealis > Reutealis trisperma. Next base: position 240,232 of record CANTUT010000727.1, on the reverse strand, counting down.
TGATAATAACTATCTAACTAATTAATTTAATTTTAATTTGTTGAGTTTCCCTCAAGGTAAACATAGAGTTGATAACTCAACAATATAGGAGTTACATGTGATGTAATTGATAATAACTATCTAACTAATTAATTTAATTTTGATTTGTTGAGTTTCCCTCAAGGTAAAAGTAAATTAATGGGATCCTAATTCACTAGAAAATTTTAATAAAATTTTCCATATCAATATTAAGGGTTATTAATTTGGTAAAATAGTGAGAGTAAAATTAAATAATTAAAGAGCATATTATTCAATTGGAATCACATGAATCAATACTCACTACATTTTATATTTACTTGATAGGTTGTTTAAAATGGGTTCAAATATTAATTTGCGAAGAATTCTTGAAAATAACAAATTAACTAAACCAAACTTCTTGACATGGGAAAGGAATATAAGAATTGAGCAGCCAATGCCAGCTACACCACCAGTTGAAGCTGAACTACCATTTCATGAAGCTTATGACAAGCATGTAATAGAAAATAAAGTAGCTACATGTGTGATGTAGCTATAATCTTTGAAGAGCTTCAAAAGTAATATGAAAGAATGGATGCTTATACTATAATTTTTCATCTTAAAGAGCTTTTTGACAAGCATTCAACGACTAAAAGATATGAAATATCTAAAGCCTTGTTCAGTTGCAAGATGGTGAAAGCATCTTCAGTAAATGCACATTGGCAAAAAATGATCGGCTTTATTGAAGATTTGGGCTAATTAGGTTTCATCATGGACCATGAGTCAAGTGTTGACCTAGTCTTGTAATCATTGCCTGCTAACTTTTCAATATTTGTTATGAACTTTAATACAGATGGGACTTTGATTGAAATTTTGAATATGGCCACATCTGCTGATTTTGAAATTCTAAAGAATAAAGGACAAGTTTTGCTAGTTAAGACTTCCAAGAAGAAAATGAAGTCCAAGAAAGACCTAACCAAAAAGGCCATGAAAGCTAAAAAGGCCTAGCAAGTAGCAAGAGTGAAAAAGGATAATCATAAGGGAATTTGCTTCCATTGTGGAAAAGATGGACATTGGAAGAGGAATTGCAAAGTTTATCTTCAGAGCTTGAAGGACAAGAAGCATGATGATGCTTTAACTTCAAGTATGTTTGTGATTGAAATAAACCTTTTAACTTTAAATTAGACTCTTGGGTATTAGATACTAGATGTGGATCTCATATTTATAATAATATACAGGGTCTAAAGACAAATAGAAAACTTGGCAAAGGAGAAGTTGACCTTCGAGTGGGAAATGGAGCAAAAATTGTTACATTAGCTGTAGGAAGTTATGATTTACATTCACCTAGTGGTTTAGTTTTAGTTTTGAACAATTGTTAATATGTTCCTACTTTAACTAAGAATATTATTTCTATTTCATGTTTAGACATGAAAGATTTTTCCATTATTATTGAGAATAAAAGTTGTTTTTTCTATCTTAATGGAATATTTCTTGGAAATGGTAACTTAACAAATGGGATTTATGTTCTTAATTTAGAACAATCAATTTTCAACATAAACAACAAAATGTTGAGGTTAGATAATATAAAGAAATCATACCTTTGGCATTGTAGACTTGGCCATATAAATAAGAAAATTACATAAAGATGGATATTTGGATCGATTTCGATTATGAGTCATTTGATATATGTCAATCTTGTTTAATGGCAAAAATGATCAAAACACCTTATAATGGAAAAAGTGAAAGGTTAAAAAATCTATTAGACATTATACATTCTAATATATAAGGACTAACGCCTATACATGCAAAAGGTAGTTATTCCTACTTCATAATTTTTATTGATGATCATTCATGTTATTATTATGTGTATTTAATGAAATACAAATCTGTAGCATTTGAAAAGTTCAAAAAATTCTGGTTAGAAGTAGAGAAACAATATGGTAGAAGTATTAAAACACTAAGATTTGATCAAAGTGGAGAATACTTAAGCTTTGATTTCCAAAATTATCTAAAAGAAAATGGGATTCTCTCTCAGTGTACTCCACATACACCACAACATAATGGTGTATCCAAAAGGAGAAACCGCACATTGTTAGACATGGTGCACTCTATCATGAGCTAAGTAGATCTTCCAAAATCATTTTGGGGATATGCCCTTGAAACTGCAGCCTTTACACTAAACTACATTCCATCTAAATTAATCAATAAAATACCATATGAGATATGGAAAGGCCAAAAACCCAACTTATCTTATACGATTATATGGGGCTATCCAGCTCATGTGAAGCAGATAGAATTGAATAAGTTAAAAATGAAGTTCGATAAATGTCTATTTGTGGGATATCCAAAAGAAACATAAGGATATTATTTTTATCATCTCATTAAAAAAAAGGTATTTGTTTCAAAACATGTTATTTTCTTAGAAAAAAAAAGAGTTTATTCTAGAAGGAAATAATGGGAGCAAGATAGATCTTGAAGAAGTTCAAGAATCATAAATAGATAAATCTAATACCTTAAGAATCAGAGGTGCAATTAGAAGCTCAACATATATAAGTAAATGCCCATGGATGAGTAGAAGTAGAAGCAGTAGAATTCCTCATCCATTTAAGAGATATAATAACTTTCTTATGGATGAGCACAATGAGGAATGGCCCATGGATGATTAGCCTACTAACTATGAAGAAGCAATGCCAAATGTTAATTCCAAGAAATAGCTTGAATCCATGAAATTTGAAATGGATTCCATATACACCAATAAAGTGTGGACTTTTGTAGACGCACCTGAAGGGATAAAACCCATTGGTTGCAAATGGGTCTTTAATAGAGAGACAGACATGCAAGGTAATATGCATACCTATAAGTAAGATTGGTTACAAAAGGATATCAATAAAAACAAAGTATTGATTATGATGAAATCTTTTGACCAGTCGTTATGCTTAAATCCATTAGGATTTTACTTGTAATAGTTGCATACCATGACTATGAGATATGGCAAATAAATGTCAAAACTGCATTCCTTAATGAAAATCTCCAAAAGGAAGTACATACATACAACCTTAAGGTTTTGAAACTGAAGATGCCAACAAGGTATGTATGCTACAAAGGTCCATTTATAGACTTAAGCAAGCTTTTAGAAATTGGAACATTTGTTTTGATACGACAGTCAAAGAGTTTGGTTTTATGAAAAATGAAGATGAACCTTGTGTATACAAGAAGGTTAGTGGGAGCAGAATTGCATTTCTAGTATTATTTATGGATGAAATGTTAATAATAGGTAATGACATTCCTATGCTTCAGTCAGTTAAGGTTTAGTTATCTAAACAATTCTTTATGAGAGATTTAAGAGAAGTAGCCTATATTCTAGGAATAATGATATATAAAGATAAATCTAAAAGGTTGCTTGGTCTATTATAACATGCATACATTGATAAGATGCTAAAAAAGTATAGCATGGATCAATCTAAGATAGGATACTTGCCAATGTCACACGGCATTTACCTTTTAAAAGGTATGAGTCTGAAGACATGAAGACATGTAAAGAATTTGGATCGTATGTCTAATGTTCCATAGGCTTTTGTTATAGGATCCACTATATATACAATGTTATGTACTAGGTCTAATGTATCTTATGTTATAAGTGTTACAAGTAGATACTAGGCTTTTCTTAGTAAGGGTCACTAGATAATTGTCAAGAATATTCTCAAGTATTTAAGAAATACTAAAGATAATTCTTGATTTATGGAGATGTCAAACTTCAAGTTCATGGATACACAAATGCTAGCTTCCAATTAGATAGAGATGATACTAGATGACAATCTAGTTATATATTTACTCTGAACGATAAAGCTATCACTTGGAAGAGTTCTAAGTAGGATACTACTATTGATTCTACAATCGAAGATGAATTCATTATAGCTTTTGAGGCAGCTAAAGAAGTGATGTGGATCAAGAAATTCATTACTGAATCAGGAGTGACCCTTAGCATTATTGATCCTATACTTCTATATTGTGACGATAATGGAGCCATCACGCAGGAGCCACGGTCTCATCGATGATCCAAACATGTACTTAGGTGATATCATTTGATTAGAGAAATCATTCAAAGAAATGATGTAAAGATAGAATGGATAGTAACAGATGAAAATATAGCAGATTTGTTAATGAAGGCACTGTCCCAGTAGAAACATGACAAGCATGTTTGTTTAATGATTAGCTTTAGTGCAAGTGGGAGATTGAAAGTGTAATGCCCTAAAGACAACCAATTTTAGGATGTAATACCATTATTCATATGATTTAATAAATATTATTTTGGCCTTTTTTTTTTTTTTTTTATCTATGAGCTTAATATTAATTAGCTTATATTGATAAAGTCCATAGAATATTTAATTGAAATCATATGAGATGATTATGAGATTCCTATTATACTATATAGATTATATTCTCAAATATCCCTAGTTGTGGTATTCATAAGACTGGACATTATTAATACGAAAAGACTAGTGCAAGTGGGAGATCAAAAGTGTAAAGCCCTAAAGATAACCAAATTTAGGTTGTAATAGCATTATTCATATGGTTCAATAAATATTATTTTGGCATTTTTTTTATCTATGAGCTTAATATTAATTAGCTTATATTGATAAGTTCCATACAATATTTAATTGAAATCATATGAGATAATGATGATGAGATTCCTATTATACTATATAGATTATATTCTCAAATATCCCTAGTTGTGGTATTAATAAGACTAGACATTATTAATATGAAAAGATTGGTACATATGATAGCACTATTTTATGAAAGTAGTAGTTGATCTCATGACTATGGTATGGTGACACCTAGACAAATATGTGAATGCTTGTTGGAATGAACAAGTATATTGGATTGACCGGACTAAGAGAAAACAAATGGATAAAACTATTTAGTTGTCACTGTTCTATCTCATTATGACAATTTCATGTAATTATCCTTAAACTTGAGATTATCATGGTATCTTATATCTGGATTATAGTACTTCAACTCTAATGGTTGTTGCCCAATATGGGTTATTTATATCATGGAAATAAGGCGCTATATGAAGTATACAAAGATTGTGTATAATCAAAAAAGGATTATCACTCCTAATAGTAGGAGGATTATATACCATAGCCTCTTATAGGAAAAGGTAACTCCAAATCTCTGGCTAGAATGATAAAAAAAAAATAGTATGAAAAAGAGTTTCAAATATTTTCCTTATATGAGTTACAAGTTATGAAATCAAGAAACAATATTAACCATCATTAGCTGACATAATTCCATACTTATGTTAATATGGAATATAAGTTATGATAAAGGATTTTATTATATGGCAATTCATGCATGGAAAGTATAGCCATAACCATATGGTATTCTACATTACTTGGGTGGTTATGATATATTGCTAGATGTCAATCTTGATCTATAAATATGAATTAATTAATTATTGGAATTAATGATAAATTAAAAGGGTTTTAATTTATCTAATTCTAATTTTAAATTAGAAATATAATTTATATTTATTGTCAACATATTGGGAACTTAATGGGTCACACATAATAGGACAAATATTGAAGATATAAAATGAATTAATTAAGTAGGGACTTGATTGAAAAGTTTTTGTACTTTTTAGGGAATAAATTGAATCACTTAAAAGGTTTAAGGATTAATTTGTAATTTGATGTAAATTAACCTTGTTGGGCAAAGTTAATCATTATGTATATATATATATGTGTGTGTGTGTGTGTTGTGTGTGTGTGTGTGTGTATATATATATGTGTGTGTGTGTGTGTGTGTGTGTGTGTATACACACACACACACATACACACACATATATATATATATGTATATGTGTATATATATATAAATATCTCTGTGTGTGTGTGTGTATACACACACACACACACATATAAATGGATTTGACACTCATTTTATATATATAATATAAGGTTGTCGATTTGATTACAAAAAATAAAAAAAAATTCTTTCAAGCTAGCAATCAAATTTAGCTACCAAAATTAATCCTTGAGAGAATTATTTTTTGCATTTTCTTCAATATTGTTCATGTGGATTTTTCATTATTGCTGCCCAATTTGCATAGCTTGTGGTTCATTACAACCCAACTAAGATGAACAACAATTTGAAGGGACAAGTTTTAAGACTTACAATAAGTAATAATTACCTAAATGTAACAATCCCACACTAACCCTAGGAGTTTCGTGACAATTTACTTGAATTTAGAGCTATAAAGGCGAAATGTGTGCTTTTATGAAAATTCATGTGTTATGTGATTAATGAGTATATGGCATGTTAGATTAGTTCTTGTCATGACCCATCTTTGAGCCATGACTATCCTAGGACATAGGGAGACTTAAGGTCACCTAAACCCGTAGAATCCTCTTATAAGTTATTAATTACTGAAGAAAATCATGCTACCCTTATTCCAAGATCGGAACCGAAACAACCTTTCTTTATCATTGATTACCATATCAATCATCTATAAGATAAACATTTACCATTATTTTAATTATAACTCATTCATATATTGCTCAAGTGCTTAGACCAAAGTAAACTAATACCAAACCACACATATACTAAGAATATTCTAAACTATATCATTATTACAGACCTTAACAATCCATGGAGTTCTAGAGTTAAACTTCCAAAATACAACATAGTATATACAACATAACACCAAAAGTAGCAATGAAATTTCTAAGCGAAGACGCAGAACTTGGAATTTACCTTGCTGATCTATCAACTGGTCCTGAAAATAAATAACAACTATGGGGTGAGACAAAGCTTAGTGAGTACGAAATAATATCATAAAGATTTATCAATAGTGTATGCTCAAAAGTGATTCCTTATAGCAATAAAGTAAAGTGAGTCAAAAATTATTCTTATGGAACAATTTTCCCATACATATATGTATAACAGATTTTATATCTTTAGTAGAACATTTTCTTTCTTGGAAATGGTATGTTTCCCCCATAATCAATCAAGTGACGGCATACGCCTTGCTCACTCCCATATACCTCGTCACACATACAACTGATCAGGTCATACATACTGGGAACCTTAAACCCTTCCTTGCTAAGGTTTGGATATTCTTTACCCTATCCGTAGGTCCATTACCATTGTGCACAATGTCTAATGTATTGCCCCACATCAGAGGGGTATTCTGCTTATCATAGTAACATTATAATGTTTTTCCTTTCTATCTATGAAATGATTCAATGGATAATATATTAATAACAATTAGGTTCTCATCATTGAGCATATTATAAGATCAAAGCAATATAGCCTCATTTGGCCAAGTGCCATAAAGGAATGTTTGATTCACTTTGGCTCAATAATCAATAAAGCAGATAATGCTTGCCAAAGAATTGCAATGCATTTCGAGTAGGAAATAATTGAACATTAATGCTCATATTTAAGGCACAAATTGTGGTATATTATTAAGTACTCACCTTTTACTCCTTGGCTCCTATATCAATAAACTTAATGCAAATTATAGCGAGGCTCCTCGGTATCCCAAGCAATGCCTTTGCCTTTTGATTATACAAATACATCCAAACAATGTACATCAATTTCTATTCCTTTAACTTTCTAACCAAATTCTAACTATTTCTTATAAACATACCATCTACCCCTTACTCACACATGTCACAAGCTAATTCAACATCTTTTAAATATCGCTCATAACATAATTAAGGGAACACATGTAACACTTACATCTAATTGCATTCTCAATGATCTTATTATAGGATCACAAATGAGGAAATTCATAAAAATGTTAATGAAATAATCTAATAATAAGTCACAAACATTAGGTTAACTATTTCAATATGGCCAAAAATATAACTACCCATGGGTGAAACCTCAACCATACCTCCACCTGTGGGAGGCTTCTAGATAAATTTCTAAATTTTCCTTATCACACGGCTAGAACTCCATCAGTGTGGTCACTCATCTCTACCTGACTCTCCTTGATCTTCTCTTGCTTTCTTTGTTATCTCTTATTAAAACCCAAATTTCTCCCATCTTCATATTCCCTCATCTAACATGCAAAACTAATCCTCCCTTAAATCCCTCCATTAAAATCAAACCATAAAAAACAAAAGAAAAGTAAACACTTGCTAACAACTCATCACCCTTAGGTTAGAAACAAGGAAAGAAACACTTAAATATAAAATCTTACCTTGAAATGCTTTAAATTTGGTCCTACGTTGAAGAACAAATTAAGAGATTTTAGTCTTTGGCGAGAATGTGATTTTGATGCTAGGTTACAAATGAAAAGAATTTACATATTTTCACTTTATATGTAAATGAAATCAATGGTGTTGATTTAATCTCACAAGATCAATGGTCACATTTTTGCCTAAAATGGATAGTTAAGATTGATCAAGATGGATGGTTAAGATTGCCCTTAGGTGTATGGTGACTTGGCACCATAATGATGAGTTCCATAATTACCAAAATGCACATGGACATGGTGATGGGAAAGTGGATTAGCTTAGGTATCAAAGTTGATAAAAGTCAACAAAGATGGCTATCATCCAAAAGGGTGACTAACCTAACTCAACCTCAACCTAACCCTTAGTTAACTTATTCTAACCTTAGTTTAGTTAAGTCCCACCAAATTTGGACCTTGGTGGGCTAGCCATCCTATGGGCTTGGGCCTTGAGTCCAACACCCATTAACAAACTAGTCCAACTATGTTTTTCGAACTTAAAAATTTTTCGTAACTTTTTCCCTTCTCTTTCACTTGACATTTCAAACCCTACCTTCCCATATCATAATAAATTCAAACTAAGACATATTGCCTTAAATTAATATACATAAAAATTCACATTTCATAAAGATACACAATCATGCACTTAGCACCAAAAAGGGTTTCTTTCATCCCATCACTATATTATTGGTACTATACACATAAAAATTTATACTATATAATATTATTATAACTCTAATGAGCTATAGAAACCTTGGGTATTATAGTTCTAGTATGCATAATATGAATTATTATTGTGAAATAAGTGATTTATATAAAGTGCATAAGCGTCAAATGATTTATTGCACGTAAAGTAAATTTTCATACACAAAGCAATTTTTAAGCGTAAAATAATTTTTATGAGTATTTTTAAAATATTTTTAAATAAATATTTTGGAGGGAATTTCAATGAAAATAATAAGAAAAATATTATATTTTTAATTACCTATAATCAGGCCATAAAATAAAAATAAAAAGGCCCAACTCACCAAAGCCTAACACACTAAAACACTCCTAATCTAGCCCATTAATGGCAAACTTGTAATTTTGCCAAAACCCTTCATATATTATCTAAATTTTGGCCAGCCTTCATCTTGGCAGCCACCATTCTATTATTCTTGAGAATTTTTATAGAAAAATTCACTCAAAATTTTTTTCTGAACCAAAATTCACAAGGTGCCTTCAAACCTTGCAATTTCGTGATCGTATTCGTAAGTTTTTCTATTCTTTCAATCTACTATTTGATTTTTATGAAACTAATCATGAGAAAACTATTTTTGTCTATGTATTTACTATTTTTCTTTTGGTCAAATTTGGCCTAGCTAATTATTTTGAAGGAGAAACTGATTTTCGGCTGAAAACACAACTCTTTTTTTGCACATCCACCAATGGTGAACCCTAAAACTCAAAGTTGGAATTTTCATGCAATTATATAAGCAGGGCTTCTAATTTGCATATTGAAGTCTTCTAAATGGATTTTTATTATTTTTAGATGAAAAATATTGATTTAAATCATATTTTTGTATATTACTATAATGATCGGAAAGTATGGAAAGTAAAATAATTCATGGTTTTCACCCTAAAACCTAAAGTTAGAAAATTTTCATGCATATAATATGAAGGGGTGTCAATGCCTACATTACAGTGTTCTAAAATGATTTTTGTTATGTTTTTATGAGAAATATTGGGTTAGACCATGTTTTTGCAAATTAATATAATGAATGAGAAGTGCGAAAAGTAAAAAAGTTAATGTTTTCCATGAAAGTATGCATTCGGCCTACATTGGGATTTTAATCCCAATGTCTATAATTTTTGTATGATATGTTTTAATGATTGTTGACATGTGCATATGAGAGGTAAATAATTTAATTGCATGTTGTTTAAAAGACTAACTCTAGACAAAGCCTAGAGGGTTTCGGCCTATGCAAGTGTTTCCAAACCCTGATTGTTATGTATGGTTAATATGTGAACATGATTAAGTGATATGTGAAATAGGTTTTATGATGAGTTAATAGTGAATTAATAATCTTAAATTGACTATGAGATTGATTGTAATGATTTGGTCTAAAGAGATAAGCATGACTCTTTAAGGATACTTGTTAAGTTGATATATATAAAAAGTGTTAAGTGTACTAAGTTGAATGTTAAATGGAATTGATATTAAGATCATTATATATTGTGTTTGACTTTACAAAATTCATAGTATGAGTTATAATGTGATTTCATATGAGCCTAAGAAGGCTAAGTGTATAAGACTTAAAAGTCAACATGTTATGTGCAAGAGATGAGTACACTTCTAAGTGCAACTCTAAGTTTATTTGAATATTATATGTGCATGGGGTAGTTATAGGATAGGATAGCATGATGTTAAACAAATGCTAAGTATTGAATTGTAATGTATGATGGAGCTTGAGGATTATTATAAGTTCAAGGGCTATAAGTACTAAGAGCAAAGGAACCACAAGGTAAGTAAACATTATGTTCTTATTACAAGTACAATCTATCATGTTATGTAAACCTTTGAGATTCTTAAACCCAAGTACCTTTCTATTCTCTATTATAACTATATGACTTCTTTGTTAAGCTTAGTTTGCCAAAGGACAATGGATCCGAAGCCATTTTGACTATTTTATGATAAGAAAGAACCTTTGTGATTGTTGCCTTACCTAATATTCTTTTTGGAACCACACTATTATTTATTTTTTATTCAGTAAGTTAAATTGCTATTGCTAATGTACTATATGTTATTGCTTTCTTAAATGCTATTGTTATAAGTGATTACCATTAGCTCGAGCTATGGTACCCATGAACCTTTTATGTAGAAATCCTCGTACCAATGTGGATAGTCATAAGAACCTGTGCATATGTTCTTAACTCGATGGATAAGGGCATAGTATCCACCTTAGCTGAAAGGGGTGGTTATAGCTATAGTGCCTGATTAGCTTCATGACTCTTTATAAGTTATAAGTTGGGAGTTGGAATTTGGCTTGAGGCCACCTCTCCTCAATATATTCAAGTGAATTAAGCAGGGTCTTCACTCATGAGTGAATTGAGCAAGAGTCTTTACTCATAAGTAATAAGTGTGATTTCTATAAACCTTGTTAAATTGCTAATAATGAACCATGAACTACGAATCATGAATTATGAATCATGACCTATGAGTTATGTGCTATGAGCCCTTTTTAAGGGATATGCATTACTGTATAAGCTATGTTATTTACTTATTGAGATCATCTATCTCACCCATTTTCTTTTGTGGTTTTCAGGTGAGCATTTTGAGGAGGCAAGGTGATAGATCAAGCAATCTATCCACTTGGGGGATTTCCTTATCCAAGTTTATTATCATATTGTGATATGAAGAGTTTCTTTTAGATGCTCCGGGAGTTCTTATTGGAGAGTTTTATTTTGGAATATTATTCGTTTGATAAATTATTTGGAGTCTTAAATGCTATTTCCTTAGGGATTGGATTTAAAGTATATTTTAATTATGCTTTCACAACTTAAGGTTTTTCTTATAAATGGTTTAATTAAGTTAATGCATGAGGTTTAGGTATAATCGTAAGTATTGTTTATATGTATTTGAGTGGGTTCTACGTGCGTGGGTGACCTTATGTCTCCCCATGTTCTAGGACCATCATATCTCTGAAATTGGGTTATGACAAAGATGATATGAGAGTTGTGATTGATTAGGTTAGTATCAGGTTAAATACCCTTTATTGCCATTTAACCAGTGAAAAAGTTGGTATCAGAGATGTAGTTTTTAGTCTAGTTTAGACTTGTTTGTTTATTGGGTTAATTAAGTATAATCTTGGAGCATCAAAATTTTCCTTTCATGTCAATTGTAGTCTATCGCTAGTATAGTTTCGTGAAATCCTAATAAGCTATAGTACTCCTTGTTATTATTGTGTGCCTTATGATTCTTTTATCAGATGACTAAGAAAAGTACCTTTATTAGAGGACCCCAACCTAGAGCATCTCACATGACGTGAAAGAGGACTTGGCCAGAGATGTTCGAGAAGGTCATACCTATGATCCACCTTAAGAGAGAGAAGACTCCTAACGAGGAGGACCCTGTGGAGTGTCTAGGTTATACTTAGATTTAAAGTAAGATGCAAAGGTTCGAAAGAGACTGCTCGAACTTGATGAAGGAAAATCAACATCTGAGGTCCATAGTGCATGCTATGAGAAAGGACATGGAACAAATTAAGGCCAAAAATGTTAAACAGATGGGAGACTATGCACCCAATGTTCACCTTAATAAGGGACACAATTGAGACTCGCACTAGTAATGGGTAACTATTAGCCTAGTGACATAGGACCTATAAGATAAGAACGATATTATTTGACTACTTAGCTACTTGGGTTGGCTTGGATTTGATTTCTTCTATTGCCTATGAGATGATTGACTTTTATATGATAGGAGAGTTCTTTATGTTATAAGTTATATGTTATATTAGTATGATATATAATATATGCTAGGATATGTGATATGTAACATGTGCCTTGTGATGTGATATGATGAGTACTTATGTTAAATGTAGGGTAAGCAAGATAATTTGATAGTGGGGTTAAGTGGATTAGAAAGAGAAGTTGACTAACTTTTAACCCAAACTAGATTAATGATTGATATGTATAATGTTATGATGTATGAAATGCTTATATGTGACAATGGTTTGATATTTGAATTATATGAAATTATTAAATGATAATTGTGATTGATGTCACAAGAAGAGCGATGATGTTTAGTAATGATCAGTATGAGAATGAAATAAATCAGTTACATTATATATATAGGTAAGCATGTGATATGAATTTAATGAATTATATTAAGAAATTTATGGCTTAGAGGTTACCATATAGACTAGAACAATAAGAAAGCTAGGGATTTCTTTGTCACTTATGTAAATATCAAGTATAGTCAAAGGAATAATATTAATCTAGTGTGATTTAAAAGAAGAAGGTATCATTCCCATTCAAACCTCTAGTGCAACATGTTTGATAGATTCTAGGGCTACGCACTTGCTAATGTCTTCATGTTTTGCTAAGTGTTTAGGTAGAGATAAGGAATTAATTAATGAACCCATAGTAATGTTGACTCCTTTGGAAGAAATGATGGAAGTAAAGTATGTGTTTAAAGATTATGAGGTAGTCATTGATGGACAAAAACTTGCAATGGAGTTATTAGAACTTGATGTCCTAGAATTTGATGTAATCTTAGGAATGGATTGGCTATATGAGTATGGAGCTCGGATTGACTATAGAGAAAAACAAGTAGAATTTTTAACTAAAGATGGGGAGATATTTATGTATCAAGGAGACACTTTTGATTAAGGTCCACTAGCTTAGTCATAGAATGGATGAGTGTACTTAGGAAGCCGAGGTAAGGATGCGGCAGAAGCATCCCTAGTTTCATTTTTTCAAGAATGTTTGAATAAGTATCTAATTTTGATGATAATTTTTTTAAGGGGGGAGAATGCAACAACACATACCGACCCTAGGAGTTTTGTGACAACTTACTTGAATTTAGAGCTATAAAGGCAAAATGTGTACTTTTATGAAAATTCATGTGCTATATGATTGATGAGTATATAGCATGTTATATTAGTTCTAATATGCATAATATGAATTATTATTGTGAAATAAGTTATTTATATGAAGTGTATAAGCATAAAATGATTTATTGCATATAAAGTTCTTTGTTATATTTGGATGATAAATAATGGTTTAAATCATGTTTACATATTTCATGCTAATGCACTTCATATAAATCATTTATTTCACAATAATAATTCATATTGGACATATTAAAATTAATTTAACATACCCTATACTCATAAATTATATCACACATGAATTTTCATGAAATCAAACATGTAGCTATAATAGCTCTAAATTCAAGCAATTGGTCAAGAAAACTCATAGGGTGGGTGTGCATTGTTACATTCTCCCGCCCTTAAAAAAAAAATTCTTCCTCGAATTTTCAAATCTAACAACACAACATACTCTACTTAACTTCTCTACAATGCTTCTGCTATGCCATTCAAACACAATTTCTAACTACAATTACTTATCAAATATAGTAAGGCACATACTCACAATCTACTAAAAAAAATCACACTGATAAACTTTCAGCTTAAGCTACACCTATGTTAATCTCTTGTTCAAACAAATCTTAAACTAATCCTTAATAATTTTGTATCCTTTAACCTTGAACAAAAATAATAAAATCTTTAATTTCACCTTCAATCAAATATAATCCCTAAGCATTTCTTTTTCTTATATTTCTATTAATGTTAACATATATAATAACACCTTACTCACTACTTCCATTCATTATTTATCACATTAGTCATATAAGAATCTAACAAATAATTCCAAATTAATAACTCCAATTGATATTCGATAATTCTCTTTCCATATTAATAATTATTACTTAATCTATTATATCCTTAATAAACATTTTCGTGTTTATTACCTTGCTAATATTATGATTTCTACACTCCGATCATTCATCAATTAAAAAATATTTAAACTTAACAAACATTCCTATATATATATTATATCCCAAACGAACTTGAATTCTATTAATTTACAATCCCAAATAAACTTCTCATATCTATTTCAGACTTACTCTATAATATATACATCGTTATCATGGCCTAATTACCTAATGCCTCATAATTTTTTTTTCTATATACCTTTAGCTCGTAATGTCATCTCACTTTAGGTTTTCTACTTATATCTCATTATGCTTCACATTTCTAATCATTTAATTTATCCACATTAAAATAATAAACCTTTTAATAACATTGCTATTCGATGAAATCTCTATGCAACTCTTATATCTTTCCAAATCTATGCCATTCTAGGTTATCTCAATAAAAATTCTTTTTGTACTAAAGATCACTACCAAATTTTCCAGTAACCTCAATTAAACATTATTTTATCTAACACCTTAAAACATTTTTCATCTAGAGGACTCAAATCCCTTTCAGGTACATTCAAAACTATTTATATTTTCAAAACTGTGTAGCATCATGCTTATCCTTTTATCATCATTACTAGTATAAGAATACTTATACTTTTATCTCTCCCCTTCTTAAAAGAAATTCATCCTCGAATTTCAATACATGCTCACATGTTTTTGAAAAACTAGGGATGCTTCTGCCGCATCCCTTCATCAGCTTTTTAAACATATTCATCCATTCCATGATTATATTAATAGACCTTAATCACAGGTATCTCCTTGATACATAAATTTCTCCCCATCCTTAGCTCAAAATTCTACTTGCTTTCCTCTATAGTCAATACAAGCTCCATACTCATATAGCCAATCCATTCCTAAGATCACATTGAATTCTAGGACATCAAGTTCCAATAACTCTATAGGAAGCTTCAGTCCATCAATGTCTATCTCACAATCCTTAAACAATACCTTACTTCCATCATTCCTCCCAAAGGAGTCAACACTACTAAGGGTTCATTAATTAATCACTTATTTCTACCAAGACTCTTAACAAAACACAAATGAATGCATAGCACCAAAATCAGTCAAGCATCTTGCACTAGAAATTCGAATGGGAATAATACCTTCTTCTTTTAAATTACACTAGATTAATACTCTTGATCTGACTATACTTGATATCTACATAAGTAATAGAGAAATCCATACCTTTCTTATTGTTTTAGTCTACATGGTAACCTTTAAGCCACAATTTTCTTAATATAATTCACTTAATTCATACTGTATAGATGAATTTCTTAATATAATTCACTTAATTCATATTGTATACTTATGCATATATAATGTAACTAATTCTTTTCATTATCCTACTAATCATTACTAAATATCATTTCCCTTCTTATGGCATCAATCACAATTAGCATTTCATACCTCATAACATTATTCCCATCAATCATTAATCTAAATTAGATCAAAACTTAATCAACTTCTTTTTCTATTCTACTTAACCCCACTATCAAATTATCATACTTACATGCGTTTCACATAAGTACACATCACATTATATCACATCACATATCACATAGCATATATCACATGTTATGGCATGTATCTTGTATTATAATCATGTAACATATAACTTATAACATTATGAATTTCCCTATCATATATAAGTCAGTCATGTCATAAGCAATAAAAGAAATCAATGCATACTAAATTTCTAGGCAATCAATTAACATCATTCACATCGCAGGAGTCTTCTTTTTCTTAAGGTGGATCATAGGCATGGCCTTCTCGAATATCTCTTGCCATGTCCTCTTGCATACCACACGCGGTGCTCTAGGTCACGATCCTCTAGCAGGGGTAATCTTCTTAGTCATCTGAAGAGAAAGTCATAAGGTGCACAATAATAACAAGGATTACTAAAACCTATTAGGATTTCACAAAACTATGCTAGCAATAGACCACAAATGACATGACAAAAAAATTCCAATGCTTTAGGATTATACTTATTTAACCCAATACATAGACAAGTCTAAACTAGACTTTTAAAAACTATAGCTCTAATACCATCTTGACACTGGTCAAGTGGCAATAAAAGATAACCTATAGCTCTAATACCACCTTTGTCACATCCCATTTTCAGAGACATAATGGTCCTAAAACATGGGGAGACATAAGGTCACCCATGCCTATAGAACCCACTTATACTTATACAAATACTACTTAGGATCATACCAAAAACTCTTACAGTAACTTAAATAAACCCTTTTTTTTTTTTTTAGAAAACCTTATGTTGCAGAAGCATAGTTAAAATATGCTTTAATCATAATCCATGAGGAAATAATATTTAGAATCCAATTAAAACCTCGAAAGATAACATTTCACAATAAACATCCAAAAATAAATATTCCTAGAACGTCTAAGGATAACTCTTCATAACATATTAAACTATTTATCTTGGACAAGGAATTCCCCAAGTGAAGTAGGATACTTAAGCCATCGCCTTGCCTCCTCATACTACTCACTTGGAACCAAACAAATAAAAATGGGTGAGATAGATGATCTCAATAAGTAAACAATATGGCACATATGATAATATATATCCCTTTTTTTTAAAAAAAAAATCCATAGCTTATAACAAATAGTTCATGTTTTACAATTCATGAATCAAAGTTTGCAATTTAAAAGGTTTGTAGAAAATCACACTTATTACTTGTGAGTGAAGACTTTTGCTCAATTCACTCTTGAGTGAAGATACTACTCAATTCACTCAAATTTACATAATTGAATGAAGACTCTTACTCAATTCACTCGTGAGTGAAGACACTACTCAATTCACTCAAATTCAAATAAGTGAGTGAAGACTCTTGCTCAATTCACTCGTGAGTGAAGATACTGCTCAATTCACTCAAATTTACATAAGCGACTGAAGACTATTGCTCAATTCGCTCGTGTTTATAGTAATCACTTATAACAATAACACTTAAGAAAGCGATAACATGTATCACAATAGCAATAGCAGTTTAGCTTATTGAACAAAAGATAAATAACACTGTGGTTCCAGAAAGAAAGTAAGGTAAGGCAACAAATCACAAAGATACTTTATTATCATTGAATAATCAAAATAGATTTGGACCGAATGTCCTTCTATAACCCAAGCTTACAAATAAATCATTTAGTCATAATTAAAAATAGAAAAGAACTTGGGTTTCAAGATATCAAAGGTTCACATAACACGATAACTTGTACTTGTAACTTGAACATAATGTTTACTCACCTTATGGTTCCTTTGCTCCTAGTACACGTAGCCCTTTTGAACCTCCAAAACTCCTCAAGCTCTAACATAATATTTAATTCAATACTTAGCATTTATTTAATCATGATGCTATCCTATTCCATAACTACCCCATGCATATATAACACTCACATACACTTAGAGTTACACATATAAGTGCACTTTATCACTTGCACATACATGTTGACTTTAAAAGTCTTGCACACTTAGCCTTTATAGGCTCACATGAAAACACACTATAAATTATACTAATACTTTTCTCAAGTTAAGCACAATGTCATGATCTTGATATCAATTCACTTTAATAATCATCTTAGTACACTTATCTCTTCTATACATGTCAACTTAACAAACAACCTTTCAAATGCTATGCTTATCTCCTATGACCGATTCATTCAATCAATCTCTTCATCAATTCAAGATCATTAATTCATTATTAAGTCATCATACAACCTACTTCCATATTATCCAATCACATTCATATATTAATTAAAACATAAGGTTAAGATACCTTAAGTATACCAAATTGCCTCTAACCTTATCTAGAGTCATTCTTCAACCAACATGCAATTTAACCATTTATTATTCATTCATACATGTCAATAATTATTAAAATACACTACATTAAAATTATATACATTGGGATAAAAATCCCAACAATGGCTGAATACCCCATTAAAGAGAAAATATGAATTTTCTTACTTTTTGTCTATTACAGTAATACGTAGAAACATGGTTTGAATCAAGATTTTTTTATGTAATCATAACAAAAATCATTTAGAATATAAACATGTAGGAATTGGCATATCTATAATCCATATGCATGAAAATTTTCCAACTTTAGGTGTTAGGGTGAAAACCATAAACCTTTCTTATTTCCAGTACTTTCTGGTCATTACAGTAATATGTAAACAGATGTTTTAAACCATTATTTTTTATTTAATCATAACAAATATCAGTTATGAACATCAATATGTACAAATGGGCTGCCATTGACATGTCTTATGCATGAAATTCCAAGTTTAGGGTTTAGAGTGAAAATCATGAGTTTTCTAGCTTTTTGGTGTTTTCTAATCATTACTGTAATATATAAACACATGATTTAAATCATTATTTTCCATCCAAACATAACAAATATCAGTTTAGAATTCATAAACACACAATTTGGCAACCACATACATATATACTCATAAAATTTTCCAACTTTCAAGTTTTAGGACGAAAACCTTGAATTTCCTTATTTTCTAAAACTTTTCGGTCATTACAGTAATATGCAGAAATATGATTTAATCCAATATTTTTCATCTAAACACATCAAAAATCAATTTAGAATAGAAGCATGTAAAAATTGCCCCCCTAGTAATATTTATGCATAAAAATTTCAATTTTGAGTTGTAGGATTCACCTTTGAAAAAATTGCATAGAGAAGTTAGTGTTTTCGGTAGAAAAATTGATTTTTCTCTCAAGAAATCACCTAAGCCAAATTTTATCAATAAAAATCAGTAAACATTTATATCAATAAAAATTAGTAAACATTTAGTTTAAAATAATTTTTTCATAATTTATTTCTTAGAAATCAGATAAGAAATTGAAAGGAAAGAAAAACTTATGAATACGATCAAGAAATTGCAAAGTTGAAGGTATTTTATGAATTTTGGTAGAGAGAAATATTTTGAGAGATTTTTTCTATCAAAATAATTTAATAACAAGATAGTGGCTGCTGGAATGAAGGGCTGGCCAAATTTTTGATATTTATTTGTAGAGTTTTGGGCAATTTCTAAGATTACCCTTAATGAGCTTAGTTAGGAGTGTTTTAGTATAGTAAGCTTTTGGGTATTTGGGCTTTTTATTTAATTTTGGGGCTGATTATAGGTAATTAAAAATAAAATATTTTTCTTATTATTTTCAATAAAAATTTCCCCAAAACATTTATTTAAAAATACTCATAAAATCATTTTATGCTTAAAAATTGCCTTGTGCATGAAAATTCAATTTATGTAAAATAAATTATTTCATGCTAGTGCAATTCATATAAGTCATTTATTTTACAGTAATAATTCATATTGGACATATTAAAATTAATTTAACATGCCTCATGCTCATAAATCACATCACACATGAATTTTTCATGAAATCACACATTTAGCCATAATAGCTCTAAATTCAAGCAATTGGTCAAGAAAACTCCTAAGGTGAGTATGGGTTGTTACGGTTGAGTTTAGGTTGCCAAAGGACAATTTGTCCAAAACCATTTTTTATTATCCATTGATAATAGAGAACCTTTGTGCTTTATTGCCCTAACCTATATTATTTCTGGAACTACACTGTTATTTATCTTTTGTTTGATAAACTAAACATCTATTGATATTGTGCTACATGTGAATACATTTCTTCAATGTTATTGTTATATGTGATTGCCATTAGCTTTAGCTATGATATCTCTAACCCTTTTATGCAGAAATCCTTGTGTCGAGAGGGTAATCATCTGAACCTGTGCATATGGTCTTAACCTAATAGATAGGGGTTCTGTATCCACCTCAGCTTGAAAGGGTGATTCTAGCCATAGAGCCTGATTAGTTTCATGCTTTCTACATGTAAGGAGTTGGAATTTGGTTTAATACCACCTCTCTTTTATGTGTTCGAGTGAAAATGGCAATAGCCCTCACTCTCTATGTGCTATATGTGATTTCTGTGAACCTTATTAAATTGCAAACTTTGAACCATGAGTTATGAGCCATGAATTGTAAATCATGAATTATGTGTTATAAGCTATAAGCCTTTTCTAAGCGATATGTGTTATTATATATGTTATATTGTTTACTCATTGAGATCATCTATCTCACCTCTATTTTCTTGTGTGGTTCCAGGTGAGCATTTTAAGGAGGCAAGGTGATCGCTCAAGTAACCTACTCTGCTTGGGAAATTCCCTTATCAAAGTTATTATTATTCTATACTATGATGAGTTCTTAGGTGCTCCAGGAGTTATTATGTTGGAAACTTTATATTTGGAATATTATGGTTTTTATGACTTTATTTGGAGTTTAAGTATTATTTTCCTATGGATTGTATTTAAAGTATTTTGAACCATTCTTCTACAAATTAAGGTTTTCCTTTATTAATGGTCTAATTGAGTTAAAGCATGTGATTTTGGTATGATCCTAGGCAATGTTTGCTTGTATGAATAGGTTCTACGGGCGTGGGTGACCTTATGTCTCTCCATATTCTAGGACTGCCATATCTCTAAAAATGGGATGTGACAAAGTTGGTATTTGAGCTATAGTTTTAAAGTTTAGCTTAGACTTGTTGTGTTATTGGGTTGATTAAGTATAATCCTAGAGCATAGGAATTTTTCTATCATGTCACTTGCAATCTATTGCTAGTATAGTTCTGCATAATCCTAATAAATTATAGTACTCCTTATTGTTATTGTTTGTGCACCTTATGATTTTCTCTTCAGATGATTATGAAGATGACCCCTGCTAGAAGACCCAGACCTAGGGCACCCTATATGACCTACAAGAGGACTTGGCCGGAGATGTTTGAGAGAGTCATGCCTATGATTCGCCCCAAGAGGGAGGAGACCCCTAAGGAGGAGGTAGTGCTTGGACTATGGTTGGGTTTATAACAAGATTCAGAAGCTGGAAGAGGACTGCTCGAACTTGGCAAAGGAAAATCAAAGGCTAAGGTTTCTAGTACAAACTTTGAGAGAGGATATTGAGCAAATTAAGGCAGGGATTGCTATACATAGGGGAGACTACTTGCCATTAAGGTCTTTGTCTTCGACTGGTCACTAGCAGCATAAGGATCTCCTTTGTTACTTATGTGGCAGCAGTGGTTATGTCACTCTCGAATGCTCTTGTATTGATCATTTGCCTACTCGATCTTTGAAGCTAACCAATGACTGCCCTAAGGAAGGAGACAGGGGGGCTAGAGCAAGTAGTTAGTCACGATTGGCCTAACGATGTAGAGTTTATATGATATGGATGATGTTTCTTATGACTGCTTAGCAACTTAGTATGGAATGATTTATTTTATTGCTTATGACATGTTTGACTTATATATGCTAGGGAAATTTATGATGCCATAAGCTATATATTACATGATTATGATTCATGATACATGCCTTTATATATGTATGCTATATGATATATGCTATGCAATATGTGATATGAGATGTGATACGATATGATAATGGGGTTAGATGGATTAGTAGGGAGTTAACACTAAATTCCCTTATCATGGTAACATAATGCCTCTCAAAAAGAAAGTTAGCACAACTACCCAACCTATTAGGGCTAGTGAGGATGCAATATTAGACATTGTTTCGAATGTTGCCTTTGCACTTGCACGAGCAAGAGAAAGATCTAATTCGGGGGCACCAACCATATGCTTTGGTGAGCAAGCATCTTCGCAAGAGGTGCAAGCTACGTGCGAGGAAATGAGAGACTTATGTAAGGAATTAGATGAGCTACGAGCTCAAAGGTGGGAAGTACCGCTAACATAAAAAGGAAATGGAGTTCCACCTCTTGTGGTAGTGGCACCTGTATGAAGGGAAAGGAAATGGCTACCCGATGAAGGGGTGACCATCCCATAATTTAAGAAGCTATAGCCACCTACCTTTTACGGTAAGGAGGGTGATGACCCTCATAAATTCTTGGATGAGATAGACAAGTTAGTCCAACGATTATCTTGCTCGGATGCTTGAGTGATTGAGTTGGTAGGACTCTAACTTAAGAAGGAGGCCTGGTATTGGTATGAGAGGAATGTGGAAGAACGACTTTATGGAGCAGACCCACCTATATGGGCAAAATTTAAGCAAGAGGTAATGGATCAGTTCTTGCCTGAAGGTGAAAGGCAAGATAAGGCATTACAGTTCGAGCAGCTGAAGCAGAAGTCAAGAATGTTAATGTTGGATTATACTAAGAAGTTTAATCAACTTAGCAAGTTGCTTCCTTAGAGGGTTGATCACACCTATATTCAACTCATTAGCTGCAACAGAATTCTCGACCTTGGCTTAGCTGATAGATAAGGCCAACATAATGGAAAAGAGATATAAGGCTGAGAGAGCAGAACGCACAGAGTGTAAGCAAAAGGGTAGACATAAGAACAAGGGGCATGGAGGCCAGCATAAAGGAGGAGGAAGTCTGAGAAAGAAATCTTCACCAGCAATCTCAACACTTAGAAAGAGCAGTGGTTAATCGAAGCAGCTTCCTACTCATGTCTATTGTGGCAAGCCGCATTTGGAGAGTTTGCTAGAAGGTCTCGGGTGCATGTTTGAGGTGTGGACAAATGGGTCACCTCATCAAAGACAGCCCAATGATGAGGAATGTGGGAAATGTGACCTCAAAACCTCCTCTGACTAGATAGTATCAATCTTAAAGACAAAGAGCAAAGAGTAAGGGGCCAGCTATTGGAAATGTACACACAGCAAACAATAAGAGCAAAGGTCATATTTTTGCATTGAATCAGCAAGAGGCCAGTGCTTCGTACACCACCAACACAAGCATTCAAAAATCTAATGCAAGATGTTTGATTGATTATGCTGCTATGTATTCTTTTGTATCACCATGTTTTGCTAAAATTCTTAGTAGAAATAAGGAATTAATGATTGAACCCTTAGTAGTGTCAACTCCTTTGGCAGAAGTGATGGAAGTGAAATATGTATTTAAGGATTATGAGGTAGACATTAATGGATGAAAACTTCCTATAGAATTGTTGGAACTAGATGTACTAGAATTTGATGTGATTTTAGGAATGGACTGGCTTTATGAGCATAGAGCTCACATCTACTATAGAGAAAAGTTAGTGGAATTTCAAACTAAGGATGGGAAGGAGTTTAAGTACCAAGGGGATAGGAATGAGAAACCTCTGAATTTGACATTAGCCTTGGGAGCAAAGAGGATGTTAAGGAAAGGGTGCCAAGCATATTCAGCCTATGTAGTTGATACTAATAAGGAGACCATAATTTGAGACAAGAGTATACCAGTGGTGGATGAATTCATAGATGTCTTTCTAGAAGATTTACCTATAATACCACCAAACCATGAGATTGAGTTCAACATCAAACTGCTACCAGGTATGCAGTCTATATTGATACCGCTATACCGTATGGCACCGACGGAGTTGAAAGAATTAAAGATGCAACTGCATGATCTACTTGATAAGGGCTTTATCTAACTAAGTAGCTTGCCATAGGGCACTCCAGTGTTGTTTGTAAAGAAGAAAGATGGCTTTTTCTGGATGTGCATCAATTATTGCTATCTTAACAAAGTCACCATAAAGAATAAGTATCCCTTGCCAAGGATCGATGTTCTTTTTGATCAATTGCAAGGAACTGGTGATGAGAATCAAGATGCCTTGCAAGAATCCTATAAATATTCATGAGATAAAGATTTTAAAAAGGTTCTTCAAGGTTGTCATTTCTACTAAAATAGTATATAAAGACATGCAATCCAACCATTGTACATGATTGGTGAATCATTCAAGAAGAATATGAGATTGCATGAAGTTTCCTACAATCTAATCAAGGAAATTTGGATCACAAGCTTTGCATATGGATCCAATCATATTCAAGGAAGCTTTAATGATTTTATCAACATATTCAAACCCAATGTCAAAATGAAGAGATTAAACCACATTCTAAGTGATTAGGGCCAAATACATAAAGAGTCAAGCTTAAAACATGGCCATGAGATGAAAGTGCACAAAAGCTGAAAACTGGCAGCATCATGCCCGTGACGGATGTCACACCCGCAACGACTACAGATTGAAAGATCTCTATTATGAGCGTGACAACGTTGCAAGTGCAATGAAAGCTAGAGCTATGTAATTCATTTTATTTTCTATTTTTTGTTATTTTTCTTTAATTTTAGATGTTTTTAGGCCCCTATCAATATGATATAAGCCAATAGTCAATTAAATTAAGTTGCTTATGTAATTAATAAGTTTTGGGCCTATTTATGTTAAGTTTAAAGCTCAAAACGAGTTTAGGTTTATTTCTTGTTTAGAAGTTAGTTTAGGAATCTATTTTTAACTAGGAAGCTTCAAGCCTTATTGAGGAAGATTTCCTAGTCTATGTTTACTTCTAATTTAGGGTTGAGCCTCTATATAAACTCAACCATTCATGCAAAAGGAAGAAAAGTTATGATCAATAAAATTCAATTTTCTTAAGAGTGTGATCTCTTGGTTTTGATTCTTGCTTAAATCAAGTTCATACAATTACTTTGTGTGTATTTATTCCAAGGTTCTCTTTCACAAGTTGGTATTATGTCTTGGAGATCATCATCCAAAAGTGATCATATTCCAAGATGCTTTATCATAGGTTGGATTTGGGTTATAGACTTGGAGAAAACCTGATTTAGCTTTCCAAAGAGTTACTTCCAAGTGTAAAGATAATTGGGTCTTAAGTTTAATATACTTGGGATTAGTATCAACTGGTCACTTCTCCAAAATTGACTTGAGGTCTGGCTATCATAACTAAATATCCATGGAAAAGACATCTGCAAGACTACCTTCCGTATAAGGTATGGTCATTATGAGTTCACAATTTTGCCGTTCAATCTAACAAATGCTCCTGCTGCTTTTATGGACTTGATGAATCGAGTATTAAGGCCATTCTCGACAAGTTGGTGATCATTTTCATTGACAACATCCTAATTTACTCTAAGAGTAAAGAAGAGCATGAAGAGCATCTGAGGATCATGTTGCAGACACTACGTGATCACCAACTCTATGCAAAGCTATCTAAGTGTGAGTTTTGGATGGAGTCTGTCAACTTTCTTGGGCATATAGTAAGTAAAGAAGGAATTCAAGTTGACCCTAAGAAAGTTGAAGTGGTAGCAAACTGGCGACGACCATAATGGTTTATGAAGTTCAAAGTTTCTTTGGTATGGCTAGTTATTATCGTAGATTCGTACAAGACTTCTCTCTAAGATAGTAGCACCACTAATGAAGCTGGTAAGAAAACAAGTTAAGTTTAATTAGGAAAAGTCCTACGAGAAGAGCTTTTAAAAGCTCAAGAAGTGCTTGATATCAACTCCAGTTTTGGCCTTACTCGAAGGTGAAGAAGGATTCATAGTCTACTACGATGCCTTAAGAATAGGACTTGGATGCGTCTTAATGCAAAATGGTAAAGTCATCACCTATGCATCATGATATCTTAAGAAGCATGAAGTGAATTATCCTACTCACAACTTGGAATTGGCCGCAATAGTGTTTGCTCTAAAGATTTGGAGACACTATATGTGTGGGACGAAATGCGAGATTTATACGGATCATAAGTCTTCAATACATCTTGAGCTAAAGAGGCCTCAACTTGAGGCAAAGGAGATAGGTTGAATTGTTGAAGAACTATGACTACCATATTCTCTACCATCCTAGAAAGGCAAACATAGTGGCAGATGCCTTGAGTCAGAAATCGATAGGAAGCTTAGCCTATGTGACTACGCGAAAGAGGTCGATCATGAAGGAGTTAAAGGGATTGTTTAGTCAGGGCTTAAAGTTAGAGATTAGAGAATCAAGATCTTTAATGGCTCATTTTCAAGTGAAGTCAAAGCTAATAGAGGAGATAAAGGCTTCACAAGATTAGGATCCACCCTTGGTTAAGTTAAAGGATGAAATAGAGAAAGGAAAGAACCTTGAATTCAAAGTTATCAATGGGATTCTAAAATATGCAAAAAGAGTATATGTGCCTGATGTGGAGGGACTAAGGGAAAGGATATTGAAGGAGGCACATCAGACACCTTACTATGCTTATCCTAGAACTACCAAGATGTATCATGATGTGAGAGCAAGTTATTGGTGGCCTAGACTGAAGAAGGATGTGACTAAGTTTGTGGCATCCTGCCTAACTTGCCAACAAGTTAAGTATAAGCATCAATAACCCTCTGGACTACTTTAAGAGATTCAACTACCTGATGGAAGTGGGAGTGTATCACTATGGACTTCATAGTTGGATTACCTATAACCTCTAAAGGATATGACTCTGTATGGGTCATAGTGGACTGACTGATAAAGTCTGCCCATTTTCTACAAGTCAAGACAACGTACTCTACAATCTAGTATGCACAATTATACATTGATGAGATTGAGAAACTACATAGAGTATCGATTTCTATCATCTCGAATCAAGGCACTTTGCAAGAAGTATTGGGAACAACATAATTGCACATTAGTACCACATTTCACCCTCAAAAGGATGGACAGTCTGAATGGATAATTTAGACACTTAAGGACATGCTGAGGATGTATGTGTTGGATTTTGGTGGTAGTTGGGATATGTACTTACCTTTGATTTAGTTTGCCTACAACAACAGCAATCATTCATGGCACCATACGAAGCATTGTATGGGAGAAAATGTCGTTCTATAATTTGTTAGGTTAAGCTTGGAGACAAGTATGTAGAGATGCCAAAATTGCTTAAAGAAACTACCAAGAAGGTACCTCTGATCTAAGATCAACTGAAGATAGCCTTCAGTTGACAAAAGAGCTATGCAGACCCTAAGAGAAAGGACGTTCATTTTACCATGGGTCTTGAAGGTTTCCCTAATGAAAGGTGTCATGAGATTTGGCAAGAGAGGAAAGCTATCACTTCACTTTGTTAGTCCTTTGAAATCTTGGATAATGTTAGGGAAGTGTCTTATAGACTTACCTTACCCTTAACTATGGCACATATGCAGCCAGTTTTCCACATCTCAATGTTAAGAAAATATGTGTCGGATTCATCCTATGGCTTGTCACTGCAGACATCGTAATAGATGAGCAACTGACCTATGAGGAATTTCTAATAGCCATAGTGGATCAATAAGTGAAAAGGTTAAGGAATATGGAGATACCCATGATTAAGGTCTAATGGCGAAATCATGGAATAGATGAGTATACTTGGGAAGCCGAGGAAGAGATACGGCAGAAGCATCCTCAACTTTTTGAGAATGTTTGAGTAAATATCTAAATTTGAGGATGAGTTTCTTTTAAGGGGGGAGAATGTAACAACCCACACCTACCCTAGGAGTTTCATGATTGATTTCTTGAATTTAGAGCTTTTATATCAAAATACGTGTTTTTATGAAAATTTGTGTGTGGTGTGATTGATGAGTATGTGGCATGTTGAACTAATTCTAATATACATAAAATGAATATTTATTGTGAAATAAATAATTTATATGAAGTACATTAGCATAAAATAATTTATTTCACATAAAATGAATTTTCATGTAAAAAGCGACTTTTAAGCATAAAATAATTTTTATGAGTATTTTTAAATATTTTAATTAAATATTTTGGGGTGAATTTTAATGAACATAATAAGAAAAATACTTTATTTTTAATTACCTATAATCATCTTACAAATTAAATAAAAAGCCCAATTTCCCAAAAGCCCATTACACCAAAACACTTCTCACCTAGCTCATTAAGGGTAAACTTAGAAATTAACCAAAACCCTAAATATTTAAACTAAAAATTCAGCCAGCCCTAGTAGTAGCAACCATCATTCTATTTTCTATCATAATTCTAGTAGAAAATTGTCTCAAAATTATTCTCTCAACCGAAATTCACAAGATGCTTTCAAACCTTGCAATTTCGCAACTGTTTTTGTAAGTTTTTCTCTCCTTTCAATTTATTATTTGATTTTTATGAAACTAATCATGAGAAAACTATTTTAGGATATGTATTTACTGATTTTATATTGATTAAATTTGTCCTAGGTTATATTTTGAACAAGAAACTGATTTTTCTACTAAAAACATAAACCTCTTTACGCGAATCCTCCAAAGGTGAACTCGAAAACCAAAAATCATATTTTGCATGCATAAACACTTTGGGGGCCTGCCAATTTGTATTTCTTGATGTTTTAAATTGATTTTTGTTGTGTTTAGATGAAAAATACTGATTTAAATCATATTTCTATATATTACTGTAATGACTGAAAAATACGAAAAATAAGGAAATTCATGGTTTTTGCTCTAAAACTTAAAAGTTGGAAAATTTCATACACATATATACTTATGGTTGATGATTTGTATATATTTATGTTCTAAAATAATTTTTGTTATGTTTGGATGAAAAATAATGGTTTAAATCATGTGTTTATATATTACTATAATAACCGGAAAGTACCGAAAATAAGAAAGTTTCATGGTTTTCATCCTAAAATTTAAAGTTGGAAAATTTTCATGCATATGTATCCATGCGGGTGCTGATTCCTACATGTTGATGTTCTAAAATTATTTTTGTTATATTTACAGGAAAAATCTTGGTTTAAACCATGTTTTTGCATATTACTGTATTGAATGAAAAGTGCAAAAAGTAAAAAAATTCATGCTTTCCTTGAATAGGGCATTCAGTCAATGTAGGGATTTTTATCCCAATGTCTATATTTTTAATGATTTATTTTAATTATTATTGACATGTATACATGAATGATAAATGATTAAATTATATGTTGATTAAATTATATGTATCTTAACCCTATGTTGTGATTAATATGTGAATGTGAATAAGTAATATGGGAAATAGGTTTTATGATGAAGTAATAATGAATTAATGATCTTGATTTGAGTATGAGATTGATTGCATGAATTGATCATAAGAGATAAGCATGACATTTGAAAGGTTACTTGTTAAAGTTGACATAAATGGAAAGTGAAAGTGTACTAAGTTGAATGTTAGATTGAATTGATATTAAGATCATGATATATTGTGTTTGACTTTAGAAATATCTTGGTATGAGTTATAATGTATTTTCATGTAGGCCTATGAAGGCTAAGTGTGCAAGACTTTAATGGTCAACATGTTATTGATAGTGATGTTTGCCCCAAAGCAATGTACATATTACGTAAATGTAAATAAAATCCTTAATTGGCAATAATATATATATGTTCTTTAAATGAATTTTTTCTTTATTAATGTATATATGTTCCTTAAGTATTCTATGAGAGGATCTATTGTCAAAGAGTTGAGAATATGAGAGACAGATCACTCTTGTACAGATACTTTAAATTTGTTCATGGTAATAGGATTATTGACTGGGCACCTTTAATATGGAAGACCATCACTTATGTTGTCATCCATGATAAGTATGTGATACTTATAGTAATGGAGGTAGTGAGCCTCATGCTATAGACATGTGATGTCATGACAATATGTGAACTCTCATAGAGATGAGTGAGTTGAATAGTGTGAATACATGGATTTTACCATTAGTCAACTTTTCATCATCTAGGTCATAATTGTGTATATAGTCTTTTGACTTGAGGTGATACATTACCTAATGTATTGGTGGTTAGGATTTATTATTGCTTATATACCGATGCTATTCATGTAAAGGTATATGGCATGTTATGGTCCTAACTAGTGATATGTTGAGGTAAATGTTAAGTGATCTCCAATAAAGAATCCATTAACTAGGGTAAACAAGGAAGGAATCCTATGACATCTAGTTGTTCTTGATATACAAGTCCTTGGCCAAGGTGGATAAGATTCACTAGAAAAGAGTTTCTAGTAGTAATCAAGTTTATCAAAAACTATAACATAAATGAAATCATATGATTAAAGCATATAGGGTTTGACTAATCCATGACCCTAGCCGAGATTGGGAATCCGTAATAGAAGGATTTGAGTGCATGATAATTATGATCAAAGGTCCATGTAATGTTTGTGTATATGTTCATAGACATTCATTTCTAATTAGGTAGTCATGATATATTATGCTAGGCATCCCTCATGACTTATAGGACTAAGTATGAAATGAGGATTTCACATTAGGTGAGAAAAGGAGTTTTCTCTATCCCATTGCTAATTAGAACATGAACCTAGTAAGTCACACACCATAAAGCATTCGCCAATCATAGATAAAGAATTACATTAATAATTAATTAAAGTGTTTAATTAATTTATTAATGATAATTGAATTAAGCTTGTAATTAAATTTACAAAGACCTTAGCATGTCTTAAAGTTTAATTCATACAAGGGTTATTTTAATTAAGTCATGATTTGTATGTGATACAAGTAGTGAGCTAAATTGAAATAGTTTTGGACTAAAGTTAATTGGGTTTACATTTGATGGGAGCTCAAACCACATTTGATGTGGTAATAGATGAATAAAGGCTTGGTCATAAACTTGATCTATATGATGGATTTAGGAGTTGCAATAACTAAAACCCAAGTCCATATAAGATATGGAAGAGTGAGAGTTTAGAGGTTAGAGATCACCCACTAACTCTTTTGGGCATCTTTGTATTTTCCTCTAAATTAATGGGAGACAAAGATGAATTGTTGAGACAATCAACTTATCTTTGTTCCCTACTGTCTCAACAACTATTTCTTAGTATGAGAGGACATAATACAAAAGGAGAAAGGAAAAATCTGATCAGTAAGTGACATATACAGATTTTTCCACTAACTCATATGTCTACTATTGCATGCAAGAGTTGAGAGAGAGTTTGAGAGAAAACTTGAAGAAAGAATTCTTCATTATCCTTCATCATCTTCATATACTCTTCTAGTTTTTAAGAAAAACAAGACTTAATGATAGTAAAAGCAAGTCCAAAGCAATAAGAACTCTTGATCCTTGCATGGTGAAGCTTGGTGTGAGCAAGCTCAAGGCTTCACATTTAGGGAGCTAGAACAAATAGGAGCTAAGGAGAAAGGTATATGATACTTCTTCTTCTTCTTTCCATCTTGTATATGTTTTGCACATAATTGGTGAACATATTGAATGGGTAATGGACCTACCACAGTGGTGGAGCAAAATTTTGAAATGTTTGAAATTTTGCCCCAGCCACCATGCTTTTGCTTTTGGTGCCATTAATCCCTTCAGTTATGTGTATGTGATGAGTGCACTTCTATGTGCAACTCCAAGTGTATATGAATGTTATATGTGCATTGGGTTAGTTATGGAATAGGATAGCATGATGATTAAGTAAATGCTAAGTATTGAATTATAATGTTATGTTAGAGCTTAAGGAGTATTAGAGGTTCAAGGGCTACAAGTACTAGGAGCAAAGGAACCGCAAGGTGAATATACATTATGTTATTATTACAAGTACAAGTTATCATGATATGTGAACCTTTGATATTCTTCAAACCCAAGTTCTTTCCTATTTTCAAATGCAACTACATGATTTCTTTGTTAAGCTTAGGTTGCTAAAGGACAATTGGTCCAAAATCATTTTTTTTATTATCCATTGATAATAGAGAACCTTTGTGCTTTATTGCCCTAACTTATATTCCTTCTGGAACTACACTGTTAAATTAAGCATCTAATGATATTATGCTACATATGAATGCATTTCTTCAATGCTATTGTCATATGTGATTACCATTAGCTCTAGCTATGGTACCTCTAAACCCTTTTATGTAGAAATCCTCATGCTGATGCATGTAATCATCGGTACCTGTGCACACTATCTTAACCCTATGGATAAGGGTTATGTATCCACCTCAACTAAAAGGGGTGGTTCTAGCTATAGAACCTAATCAATTTCATGCTTTCTACGTGTAAGGAGTTGGAATTTTGTTTAATGCCACCTTTCCTTTATGTGTTCGAGTGAAAATGGCAATAGCCCTCACTCTCTACGTGCTATGTGTGATTTCTGCGAACCTTATTAAATTGCAAACCTTGAACCATGAGCTATAAGTCATGAATTATAAATCATGAACTACCTATTATAAGCTATGAGCCCTTTCTAAGGGATATGCATTACTGTATATGCTATATTGTTTACTCATTGAGATCATCTATCTCACCCCTGTTTCCTTATGTGGTTTTAGGTGAGCATTTCGAGGAGGCAAGGTGATCACTTAAGCAACCTACTCTGCTTGGGAAATTCCCTTATCAAATTTATTATTATTCTATACTATGATGAGTCCTTAGACACTCCGAGAGTTATTATGATGGAAACTTTATATTTGGAATATTATGGTTTTTGTGACTTTATTTGGAGTTTAAGTATTATTTTCCTATGGATTGTAAATAAAGTATTTTGAACCATCTTCCACAAATTAAGGTTTTCCTTTATTAATGGTCTAATTGAGCTAAAGCATGTGATTTTGATACGATCCTAGGCAATGTTTGCTTGTATGAGTGGGTTCTACAGGTATGGGTGACGTTATATCTCCTATGTTCTAGGACTATCATGTCACTAAAAATGGGATGTGACAATATTGATGTGTTCTAAACTTTGTTGTATTTAGATGAAAAATATTAATTTAAATCATATTTCTATATATTACTGTAATAATTGAAAAGTACAAAAAGCAAGTGAATTCATGGTTTTCACCCTAAAAACTAAAGTTGGAAAATATTCTTGCATATAATATAAAGGGGTGCTGATGCCTATATCATGGTGTTCTAAAATGATTTTTATTATGTTGACATGAAAAATATTGGGTTAAACCA
The DNA here is from genome assembly GCA_947687605.1 of Reutealis trisperma. Taxonomy (NCBI): domain Eukaryota; kingdom Viridiplantae; phylum Streptophyta; class Magnoliopsida; order Malpighiales; family Euphorbiaceae; genus Reutealis; species Reutealis trisperma. The sequence continues at coordinate 206,792 of CANTUT010000727.1, read as the reverse complement.
TATTTCTGCATATTACTATAATAAAAAAAAAAGTGCAAGAAGTAAGAAAGTTCATGTTTTCCATAAAAGTATGTATTCAGCCTACATTAGGATTTTAATCCCAATGTCTATAATTTTTGTACGATATGTTTTAATGATTGTTGACATGTGTATATGAGTGGTAAATGATTTAATTTCATGTTGGATGAAAGAGTAACTTTAGAAAAAGCCTAGAGAGGTTCGACCTTTGTAAGGGTTTCCAAACCCTAATTGTTATGTATAGTTAATATGTGAACATGATTAAGTGACATGTGAAATAGGTTTTATGATGAGTTAATAGTGAATTAATGATTTTAAATTGACTATGAGATTGATTGTATGATTTTTTCTAAAGAGATAAGCATGACTCTTTAAGGATAATTGTTAAGTTGATATATTTGGAAAGTGTTAAGTGCACTAAGTTGAATGTTAAATGGAATTGATATTAAGATCATGATATATTGTGTTTGACTTTAGAAATTCATAGTATGAGTTATAATGTGATTTCATGTGAGCCTAAGAAGGCTAGGTGTATAACACTTGAAAGTCCACATGTTATGTACAAGTGATGAGTACACTTCTTAGTGCAACTCCAAGTTTATGTGAATGTTATATGTGCATAGGGTAGTTATGGGATAGGATAGTATGATGTTAAGCAAATGCTAAGTATTGAATTGTAATATATGACAGAGCTTAAGGATTATTAGAAGTTCAAGGGCTATAAGTACTAGGAGTAAAGGAACCACAAGATGAGTAAACATTATGTTCATGCTACAAGTACAAGCTATTATGTTATGCAAACCTTTGAGATTCTTAAAACCTAAGTACCTTTATATTCTCTATTATAACTATATGCCTTCTTTGTTAAGCTTGGGTTGCCAAAGGATAATTGGTCTGAAGCCATTTCGATTATTTTATAATAAGAAAGAACCTTTGTGATTGTTGCCTTACCTAATATTCTTTATGGAACCACACTATTATTTATCTTTTTTTCAATAAGTTAAACTGCTATTGCTAATGTCCTACATGTTATTGCTTTCTTAAGTGCTATGGTTATATGTGATTACCATTAGCTCTAGCTATGGTACCCATGAACCTTTTATATAGAAATCCTCGTACCAATGTGGGTGATCATCAGAACCTGTTCACATGTTCTTAACTTGATGGATAGGGGCATAGTATCCACCTTAGCTAAAAGGGGTGGTTCTAGCCATGGGGCTTGATCAGCTTCATAACTCTTTACAAGTTACAAGTTGGGAGTTGGAATTTGGCTTGAGGCCACCTATCCTCAGTGTATTCAAGTGAATTGAGTAGAGTCTTTACTCACTAGTGAATTGAGCAAGAGTCTTCACTCACAAGTAATAAGTGTGATTTCTATGAACCTTGTTAAATTGCAAATAATGAACCTTGAACTACGAATCATGAATTATAAATCATGACCTATGAGTTATGTGCTATGAGCCCCTTTTAAGGGATATGTGTTATTATATAGGCTATATTATTTACTTATTAAGATCATCTATCTCACTCCTTTTCCTTTTTGGTTTCTAGGTGAGCATTATAAGGAGGCAAGGTGATAGCTCAGGCAATCTACTCTGCTTAGGGGATTTCCTTATCCAAGTTTATTATCGTACTGTGATATGATGGGTCTCTTTTAGATGCTCTAATAATTCTTTTTAGAGAGTTTTATTTTGGAATATTATTCATTTGATAAATTATTTGGAGTCTTAAATGTTATTTCTTTAGGGATTAGGTTTAAAGTATATTTTAACTATTCTTTCGCAACTTAAGGTTTTTCTTATAAATGGTTTAATTAAGTTAATGCATGAGGTTTAGGTACAATCCTAAGCATTTTTTATATGTATTTGAGTGGGTTCTATGTACATGGGTGACCTTATGTCTCCCCATGTTCTAGAACCATCATATCTCCGAAATTGGATTGTGACAAAGATGGTATCAAATTTGTGGTTGATTAGGTTGGTATCAGGTTAGGTACCCTTTATTGCCATTCAACCAGTGACAAAGTTGGTATTGGAGATGTAGTTTTTAGTCTAGTTTAGACTTGTTTGTTTATTGGGTTGATTAATATAAACCTGGAGTATAGGAATTTTCCTTTCATGTCAATTGTAGTTTATCGCTGATATAGTTCCACAAAATCCTAATAAGCTATAGTACTCCTTGTTATTATTGTGCGCCTTATGATTATTTTATCAGATGATCAAGAAGAGTATCCTTGCCAGAGGACCCTGACTTAGAGCACCTCGTATGACATGTAAGAGGACCTGGCCAGAGATGTTCGAGAAGGCCATACCTGTGACCCTTTTTATTACCTTTCATGTCAATTGCAGTCTATTGCTAGTATAGTTCCATGAAATCCTAATAAGCTATATTACTCCATGTTATTATTGTGTGCCTTATGATTGTTTTATCAGATGACCAAGAAAAGTATCCATGTTAGAGGATCCTGACTTAGAGCACCTCGCATGACATGCAAAAGGATAGAGATGTTCGAGAAGGCCATGCCTATAATCCACCTTGACAGAGAGAAGACTCCTGATGAGGAGGATCCTATGGAGTGTCTAGGTTATACCTAGATTCAGAGTAAGATGCAGAGGTTCGAAAGAGACTGCTTAGACTTGATGAAGGAAAATCAATGTCTGAGGTCACTAGTGTATGCTATGAGAAAGGATGTGGAGCAGATTAAAGCCCAAAATGTTGAACAAATGGGAGACTATGCACCCAATGTTGATGAGGTACACAATTAAGACTCGCGCTAGTAGTTGGTAACTATTAGCCTAGTGGCATTGGACTAATAAAATACGAATGATATTATTTGACTACTTAGCTACTTGGGTTGGATTTGATTTCTTCTATTACCTATGAGATGATTGACTTTTATATGATAGGAGAGTTCTTTATGCCATAAGTTATGTGTTATGTGAGTATGATATATAATATATGCTAAGATATGTGATATGTGACATATGCCTTATGATGTGATATGATGAGTGCTTATGTTAAATGTAGGGTAAGCAGGATAATTTGATAGTCGGGTTAAGTAGATTAGAAAGAGAAGTTGACTAAGTTTTGACCCAAACTAGATTAATGATTAATATGTATAATGTTATGATGTATGAAATGTTTACATGTGACAATGGTTTGATATGTGAATTATATGGAATTATTAAATGATAATTGTGATTGATGCCATAAGAAGAGAAATGATGTTTAGTAATGATCAATATGAGAATGAAATAAATCAGTTACATTATATATATATGTAAGTATGTGATATGAATTTAGTGAATTATATGAAGAAATTTATGGCTTAGAGGTTACCATGTGACTAGAATAACAAGAAAGCTAGGGATTTCTTTTTTACTTATGTAAATATCAAGTATGGTCAAAGGAAAAATATTAATCTAGTGTGATTTAAAGAAGGTATCATTCCCATTCAAACCTCTAATGCATTATGTTTAATAGATTTCGGGGCTATGCACTTTTTTATGTCTCCATGTTTTGCTAAGAGTTTGGGTAGAGATAAGGAATTAAATAATGAACCCATAGTAATGTCAACTCCTTTAGGAGAAATAGTGGAAGTAAAGTATGTGTTTAAGGATTATGAGGTAGTCATTGATGGACGAAAACTTGCAATGGAGTTATTAGAACTTGATGTACTTGAATTCGATGTAATTTTAGGAATGGATTGGCTATATGAGTATGGAGCTCGGATTGACTGTAGAGAAAAGCAAGTAGAATTTCAAACTAAGGATAGAGAGAAATTTGTGTATCAAGGAGATACTTATGATTAAGTTCCACTAGCATAATCATAGAATGGATGAATGTACTTAGGAAGCCGAGGTAGAGATGCTGCATAAGCATCCCCAATTTTTTTTTTTTTTTCTAGAACGTATGGGTAAGTATCTAATTTTGATGATGAATTTCTTTTAAGGGGGGAGAATGTAACAACCCACACCCACCTTAAGAGTTTCATGACAACTTACTTGAATTTAGAGCTATAAAGGTGAAATGTGTGTTTTTATGAAAATTCATGTGTTATGTGATTAATAAGTATATGGCATATTAGATTAGTTCTAAAATGCATAATATGAATCGTTATTATAAAATAAGTGATTTATATGAAGTGCATAAGCATAAAATTCATATAAAGTGAATTTTTATGCAAAAAGCAATTTTTAAGTATAAAATGATTTTTATGAGCATTTTTAAATAAATATTTTGGGAAAAATTTCAATGAAAATAATAAGAAAAATATTCTATTTTTAATTATCTATAATCAGCCCATAAATAAAATAAAAAGGCCCAACTCACCAAAGTCTAACACACCAAAATACTCCTAACCTAACTCATCAATGGCAAACTTGTAATTCTGCCAAAACCCTACATATGTTAAGCTAAATTTCAGCTAGCCCTGATCATGGCAGCCACTAATACAAAAAAAAATACAATTTACTGACTAAAAATTTTGTTGGTAAATTATGTTTTTTTAGTCGGTAATATATATAGTAACTATTTACTGATAAAAAAATTTGGTCGGTATTTAGCTTGTTGATAACATAATTTATTGACTAAATATAAAACTGTTAGTAATTACTAACCAATTTTAATCGGTAAATTATTTTCATATTATCAGTAAAATAATTTATATCGTCGAAATTTTTTTAGGGAGACAATTTACCAACTAAATTTTTAGTCGGTAATCTATGGGTAAATTTTTATTTTTTTAAAAATAAAAAACAGTCGGTAATTCATCGGTAAATTTTAAATAAATATTTTTCAAAAGTAAATATTTTGTCGGTAATGCATAGATAATTTTGTAAATTAATTTTTTAAAAATAAAACATTTTATCAATAATCCATCAGTAAAATTCTATTTTTTAAAAAAATACATATTCTTCAAAAAATAAGAATAATAATTTAAAAAATTAAAATTTTTAGAATGAACATGAAAATTAAGAAATAAAAAGTTATAAAATAAATTAGGAAGCTTAAAGAATATAAAAAATGACTAAATTAAAAAAACTAAATTAAATTTATATTTCAAAACTACAAAAAGAATGAAATGAACCTAAAATTAAAAGAGAAAATAATAAGAGTAAAAGAGAAAAGGTAAGATAAATAATTTATTAAATTTATTTTTTTGTTTACTAAATTTATAAAAAAAATTAATCAAAAAATGAAATTTAAGATAGCAAATAATTATTTTTTAGAAATCACATTAATACTTTTTTATGCTATAAAACAATTTAAGAAATATAAATAATAAATTATAAAAACTAAAAAATAAAAAATAGAAATAAATTTAATAGATTTTTTGTATTGAAGGGTTTGAAATTTAAGAAATAAAATAAAAAAAAAGAATCAAAAGAAAAGAGTATATGAGTATTAAAGAGTATGAAAATATTAAGTGATGAAAAAGAAAATAAAGAAATAATTAAAAAAGAAAGAAAGAAAAAGAAATTTTATTTATGAGAAATGGAGAGAAAAAATTGAGAAAAAGATAAGAAAAAAGAAAGATAAGAAAAGGGAAAGAGAAGAAGTGTGGGAAAAAATGATGAGGGGGAGCCCTTTTATATATATATTTTTTGCACCATTTACCAATTAATTATCGACTAAATTTCCGTCGGTAAATTTTTCTAATGAAAATTTAGAGGAAAATTTCCCTCCAAAATTTTCATTTACCAACTAAATTTCTATTAGTAATTTATTTTTTTAAAATCAAATGAAAATTTTGGAGGAAAATTTCCCTCCAAAATTTTCATTTGCCTACTGATTACCGACTAAATTTTGTCGGTAATTTATTTTTTACATCAAATGAAATTTTGGAGGGAAATTTCCCTCCAAAATTTTCATTTACCGACCAATTATTTTGTTGGTAAATTAAAAAAAAAAATTCTCTATTGTTTGCCGACTAAAATATTAATGGGTAAATTTAGCGACAAAATATTTTTATCGGTAAATTGGAATGCTTTTTAATTAAATCAAATAAAATTTTGCTTTTTAATTTACTGACTAAAATTTTTTGATAGTAAATTAAAAAATATTTTGTTCTCCAACTTACTGACTGAAATTTTTGTCAGTAAATTTAACCACGGAATATTTTTGTTGGTAAATTAGAAAGTTTTTGTAATTGAATGAAAGAAAATTTTGTTTTTTGATTTACCCACTAAAAGTTTTATCGGTAAATTTACCGACAGAATACTTTTGTTGTTAAATTAGAAAGCTTTTGTAATTGAATTAAAGAAATTTTTTTTTTAATTTACCGACTAAAATTTTTGTTGGTAAATTTACTGACGAAAATTTTAGTCAGTAAATTTAAAATTTTTTTTGTCGGTAAATTAAAAAATATTTTGCTCTCCAATTTACCAACTGAAATTTTTATCAGTAAATTTATTGACAAAATACTTTTGTCGGTAAATTAGAAAACTTTTGTAATTAAATTAAAGAAAATTTTTCTTTTTAATTTACCAACTAAAATTTTTATCGGTAAATTTACCGACGAAAATTTTAGTCGGTAAATTCAAATTTTTTTATCGGTAAATTAAAAAATATTTTGTTCTCTAATTTACTGATTGAAATTTTTATTGGTAAATTTACCGATGGAATACTTTTGTTGGTAAATTAGAAAGCTTTTGTAATTAAATGAAAAAAAAATTGCTTTTTGAATTTACCAACAAAAGTATTCTGTCAGTAAATTAGAGAACAAAATATTTTTTAATTTACCGACAAAAAATTTTGAATTTACCAACTAAAATTTTCATCAGTAAATTTACCGATAAAAATTTTAGTTGGTAAATTAAAAAGAAAAATTTTCTTCAATTCAATTACAAAAGCTTTCTAATTTACCGATTGAAATTTTTGTCTGTAAATTTACCGACGAAATACTTTTGTCGGTAAATTAGAAAGCTTTTGTAATTGAATGAAAAAAAATTTTGCTTTTTGAATTTATTGGCTAAAAGTTTTGCCAGTAAATTTACCGATAAAAATTTTGGTAAGTAAATTCAAAATTTTTGTGTTGGTAAATTAAAAAATATTTTGTTCTCCAATTTACCGATTGAAATTTTTGTCGGTAAATTTACCAATGAAATACTTTTGTAGATAAATTAGAAAACTTTTGTAATTGAATTAAAAAAAAAATTCTTTTTGATTTACCGACTAAAATTTTTGTTGGTAAAGTTACCGACGAAAAGTTTGGTCGGTAAGTTGTTACTAATTTTTTGGACCATTTTTTGCACCTTATTTAACTATGAAATTTGACAATTGGTAATTTTTTGTTAGTAAACCATTGGTAGTTTGTTGGTAATTAAAAAAAAAAAAAATTTCATGTGTCGTCGATATTCTGTCGGTAACTTAGTAAATTTACTAATGAAATTATTTCCATCAGTAAATTTTGTTGGTAAACTATGATTTTCTTGTAGTGCACCATTTTGTTATTTTTCAGAATTTTTATAGAAAAATTCTCTCAAAAATATTCTCTCGACCAAAATTCACAAGGTGCCTTCAAACATTTCGATTTCGTAACTGTTTTCTTAAGTTTTTCTCTTCTTTCAATCTACTATTTGATTTTTATGAAACTAATCATGAGAAAATTATTTTGGGCTCTATATTTACTATTTTTCTTTTGGTTAAATTCAGCCTAGGTGATTATTTTGAAAGAGAAACCGATTTTCGACTAAAAGCATAACTCTTTCTTCGCACATTCACCAAAGGTGAACTCTAAAACTCAAAATTGGAATTTTCATGCAATTATATAAGGAGGGCTACCAATTTGCATAATGAAGTGTTCTAAACTGATTTTTGTTGTGTTTAGAAGAAAAATGTTGATTTAAATCATATTTCTGTATATTAATGTAATGATCGAAAAGTATAGAAAGCAAGAGAATTCATGGTTTTCATCCTAAAGCCTAAAGTTGAAAAATTTTCATGCATATAATATAAAGGGGTGCCAATGCCTACATCATGGTGTTCTAAAATGATTTTTGTTCTGTTTACATGAAAAATATTGGGTTAAACCATGTTTTTGTATATTACTATAATGAACGAAAAGTGCGAAAAGTAAGAAAGTTCATATTTTCCATGAAAATATGCATTCAGCCTACATTGAGATTTTAATCCCAATGTCTATATTTTTTATATGATATGTTTTAATGATTTTTGACATGTTTATATGAGTAGTAAATGATTTAATTGCATGTTGGTTGAAAGAATAACTCTAGACAAAGCCTAGAGTGGTTCGGCCTATGCAGCCCTAATTGTTATGTATGGTTAATATGTGAACATGATTAATTGACATATGAAATAGGTTTTATGATGAGTTAGTAGCAAATTAATGATCTTAAATTGACTATGAGATTGATTCTATGATTTGGTCTAAAGAGATAAGCATGACTCTTTAAGGATACTTGTTAAGTTGATATATATGGAAAGTGTTAAGTGTACTAACTTGAATGTTAAATGGAATTGATATTAAGATCATGATATATTGTGTCTGACTTTAGAAAAGTCACAATATGAGTTATAATGTGATTTCATGTGTGCCTAAGAAGGCTAAGTGTACAAGAATTGAAAGTCAACATATTATGTGCAAGTGATGAGTACACTTTTAAGTGCAACTCCAAGTTTATATGAATGTTATATGTGTATGGGGTAGTTATGGGATAGGATAGCATGATGTTAAGCAAATGGTAAGTATTGAATTTTAATGTATGATAGAGCTTGAGAATTATTAGAAGTTCAAGGGCTACAAGTACTAAAAGCAAAGGAACCACAAGGTGAGTAAATATTATGTTTATGCTACAAGTACATGCTATCATATTATGAAAACCTTTAAGATTTTTAAAACCCAAGTACCTTTCTATTCTCTATTATAACTATATGACTTCTTTGTTAAGCTTGGGTTGCCAAAGGACAATTGGTTCAAAGCCATTTTGATTATTCTATGATAAGAAAGAACCTTTGTGATTGTTACCTTACCTAATATTCTTTTTGGAAACACACTTTTATTTATCTTTTGTTCAATAAGTTAAACTACTATTGCTAATATGCTATATGTTATTGCTTTCTTAAGTGCTATGAGCCCTTTTTAAGGGATATGTGTTATTGTATAAGTTATATTGTTTACTCATTGAGATTATCTATCTCACCCTTTTTCTTTTATGGTTTCTAGGTGAGCATTATGAGGAGGCAAGATGATAACTCAAGCAATCTACTCCACTTGAAGGATTTTCTTGTTTAAGTTTATTATCATATTGTGATATGAAGAGTCTAGTTTAGATGCTTCGTGAGTTCTTGTTGGAGAGTATTGTTTACTCATTGAGATTATCTATCTCACCCTTTTTCTTTTATGGTTTCTAGGTGAGCATTATGAGGAGGCAAGATGATAACTCAAGCAATCTACTCCACTTGAAGGATTTTCTTGTTTAAGTTTATTATCATATTGTGATATGAAGAGTCTAGTTTAGATGCTTCATGAGTTCTTGTTGGAGAGTTTTATTTTGGAATATTATTCATTTGATACATTATTTAGAGTCTTAAATGTTATTTCCTTAGGGATTGGGTTTAAAGTATATTTTAATTATTCTTCCGCAACTTAAGGTTCTTCTTATAAATGGTTTAATTAAGTTAACGTGTAAGGTTTAGGAATGATCCTAGGTATTGTTTATATGTATTTGAGTGGGTTCTGCGGGCATGGGTGACCTTATGTCTCCCCATGTTCTAGGACTATCATATCTTTGAAATTAGGATGTGACACTAATACTTTATGTGAATTTTGTTAATTAAGTAAGGGTGATTCATGGTGAAGGAAATAAAATTTAAATTACTTCGATGTGTATGCATGCGATGCATGTTTATTTCTTAATAGTAATTGAATCAATATTTGATATTTTAGTTAACATTTGATAAGTAAATGGATTTTTCTTTATATTGATTATGTATAGAAACTAGAAGAGATTAGGAGGAGATGATGGTGTTGATTATCGCTATCCTTTTTGTTTGATGTGAAGGAAGAATCTAAGAGTATAGAAGTGATCTTTTGTTAAAATGAGTGCAAATATAATATTGTATTTGTCTTTGATTCAATAAGGTTCTTGAAGCCTAAGTTTATTGTTTAAAATACCATAACCATGTGATTATTGATGTTATTTCTCTATGAACCATTTATTTATAGAAATTCTTTCTTATAAGACCATATGTATTGAGCCATTTGTTTATTAAAGTTCAATAAGTGAGAACTATGAATTATTGAAGTTCTTTTTATGAGATCATGTGAATCATAAGACTATTATAGACACTATTATATGACCATGAGAACTTAAGATACGCGAAGCAGAAATTCTTGATTGATGTGGGTAATATATTAGATTGTATGCATATAGGTATTCACAAATAGGGCATATTATTCAAGCCCTAACTAGAAGGGGTTTCATGTCTTAGTCATAGGACCTAATTAAGTCTTATGTTTTAATTGTATAAAGTAATGCTCATGAGAAATCTCTGCTTTTAATTTATATGGAGAGCATGCAAAACCTAACCTATGCTTTTAATACTTGACGAGGGGAGCCCTCCGCTCCTAACTGTATTGATTATGCTAAATCTTATTATTTGATCCAATACTTCAAAAGTACTATGAATTATTTGTTCCATGTGTTCATATGCCACTTGAAAATGAGATATTTTTTTAACATATGCTATATATATGATAAAGTGAGTACTATTCTTATGAGCCAACTTTGAAAACCTAGCATCACAAGTATTGTATACTCCTTACTAACTGAGATTTCTCATAAGTTTACATGGATATTTTTAGGAGAATAATAGATTCTACAAGTTGACTTCTCAAGTTCTTTTTCATTTCTTAAAGCTTATTTTAACAATGTAAGGCTCTAATTTTGTAATGTACATATGTTTATATTCAAAAGTTACTCTATAACTCCATATGTGTAAATTAAGCTACAATATCTTGGCATGTATAAAAATGAATTATAGATGATAATAGGCAATGTGTAATACTTGATGTTATCAGTAATATGCATATGAGATGAGTATCAAAATCTTAAATAGCTAATTGCCATAATGAGTTGTGTGAATGGCTTTATAGTAAATGATGACCATGTGTTAGTAGGTTATGATTTTGGGGATGTGTTAGTAGGTTATGATTTTGGGAATGTGATGTGATTTGATGTTGTTTATGGATAGTTGCATGATACCATTATGGAGTAGTAGGTATGGGTTCTATAAGATTTAGGCCATCTTAAGTCTACACATGCCCTAGGACTGTTATAGCTCTTGAAGTGGAATGTGATATGAATAATCAAATACCATCAATTTTGATCCTTTTTGTGATAATGAAGGAAGAAAAGGTGAATGATAAACAAATATTAGAAGGTCTTAGCGCTTATGAAAAGGAATTATTGACAAATCAATTGTTGACTTTCAAAGTGAGCACATAACCCATAAATCCAATGATTTTACTGTGAGTTAATTATAATATGCTAATTTTATTAGGATTAATAATTTCGGTTTTGCTCCATCTCAATTCAATCTTCAAAAAAAATTATTATTTGAAAGTTGCCTTATGAAAGCACTAGTGTATACAAAGTATTTATTTCTTTGGCATGGAAGATTTCAAGTTCAAGCTACAAACTCAAGGTTGAGTTTTCTTGAAATGGAATATGATATAGTGATTCTCATATATTTTTATTATTATTATAATGATTATAATAATTGTAATTTCTTAACTAGTTGAGATTTGTTTTTCTTTTTTTTTTTCAAGTAATTGTAGAATATTTAGATGTCCTATTTAGGAATTTTATTAGTTTTTAGTTAGGATTTCATGCATTATAAATAGACTTTTTATGTAATAGTTTAGGAAATATCTCATTATTAATAAAATTTTTGACTTGCTTTATTCTTAGTGCACTTCATATATATTTTTCCTTATGGACTCAAGGATATTTATGGCATAGGCATGTTCTAGCCTTGTTTAATCTCGATTCCTCGCACATTGTTTACCATCGCTTTTAATGTGATCTTATTTTAGCCAGAGAAGAGTATCAAGTTTGCACTTTAAGATAATAATCAAAACTTGGTAACATTGACACAAGTGCAAGAAGGCACAACTTAAAGATTGCTAAAATTTTCTAGTATAGTACCCTTCCTAATTGTAGTGGGCATGATAGAGGCTTCCCATCTCTTTGGTATGGCCTTCCCAATAGCGGCCTCCATGGATAGCTTCACATCTCTTTAGTGTAGCCTTCCCAACTGTAGTGGTGCAATGGATAACTTCACATCTCTCTAGTGCGGCCTCCCTAGCTGTGGCAGCCTCCATACTAGGCTAGGCTAATTATGTTACTTAAATTGTCTTCTTAGTTTAATTTAAGTAATGTGTGTTTGAATTGCACTTTGAACCTGTTAATTTAATAAGGTCTAATCTAAATTCTTGTTTTAGAATTTTAATTAGTTGTTTGGGTATTTAGGATGTTAAAATCAGGCTCGAACCAAAATTTATTAGTTAATTGTTTAAGAAAGTTTAGTTGTTTAGGAAATATGACTTCCTTGTACAATAAGTAGAGTTTAGGGTTTGTAAGTTAGCTAATTCACTATAAATATTCTGCTAAAAAATAAATAAATTAATGAAGACAATTTCCATTCAATAATTAAAGCATATTACTTTTAATAGCTTACTCAAATTTGTTTCTTAGAATTAAAATATGAACTTCCAAAGCTAATCACTTTGTTTTGTTCACAACATATTATGGTTCTTTGACACAGGTTTGCCATTGGGTCATGGTCTTTCTTATTCAAAACTTGATTTGGCTTTCTAAGGAATCACTTCCAAGTGTAAAGGCATTAGGTCTCAAAGCAAGTCATTTCATGGTCATATTAGTTCATATCAAAGATGGACTCTAAATTAGATTTATGTATCTTAATTACTTCATTTTCATGCTTTCTTGTCTTTGCATCTTTTCATTTGTTTTTTATGCTTTCCATTTAATGTGACCTATTCAAGTTAAAGGAGGATCTATCACTAAATTAGGCTTATAAGAAGATCAAAAAAAGCTTAGTGACAATGATTCAAGCATAAGCCCAAGAAGGGGTCTTCATCATTGAAGGGACTTTAAGCCTTTCTTGAGATGATTCATCCTTGAATTAAGCTCCAATTGCATCATATGCCATAGGCTTGAAGTCTCCCTTGTATGTATGATCATTTCTTTTTGTTTTATATTTTCTTTTTTAGTTAGGTCATAATATATCTTGTTTGTATTTAAAATTAAAATTCAAAATAAAAATAAAAATAAAATCCTAGGATTCTACTTTCATTTTGTTTAAATCTATTTCTATTTGTTTTTGTATCTTTCTTTTTCATTTTATTCGTTTTAATTAAGTCATAAATCATCTTGATCTTATTTAAAAATTAAATTCAAAATTAGAATGAAAAAATTAATTTCATTTGCTTCAGTTTGTTGCTTTTTATTTCATACCTTTCTGTTTGATTTTATTTAGTACACTTCTATTTGTTTAGTGTCACGACCCAATTTTAGGCTGTGATGGTCCTAGGGCATGGGGAGATATAAGTCATCTTAACTCATAGAACCCCATTTAACTTACTATTATTTGTCATTTACCACATTGTAACTTACCCAAGATTTGAACATGATATACCTTTCCTTATTACCACTTACCATTTTATTATTTCATATATTGCCTGTTTGTTCATTCATTACTATATTCGCATTTATTGTGATTTAATTTCCTAATTCATTATTCATACCTTCATCGATATAAGTATTACTTAAATACTAAAACATAACCAAAATTATAGTACTATTCACAATACATAATAGACAGTAACATATCAATGTTAAGTCCTCAATAACCATGAAGCTCTAGAGTATATATCTTCAAAGTTACAAAATCAAAATCAAAAAACACAAAAATAGTAGAACAATTCCCAAGCGAAAGTACAAGGCTTGGAATTTACATTGTAGACTCATCAACTTGACCTAAAAAATTTAAAAAACTATGTAATGGGATGAAGCTCAATGAGTACATAATAACATAATATAGGATATACAAATGGTGAATAAATAAAGGTGATTCATCAGGGTATTAAAGCGATGTTAAGCAAAATTGTCATTATGGAATAATTTCTTATTTATAGCAAAATCAATATCTTCAATAGAAATAATTAAATTCTTAAAAGTGAGTGCTACCCACTTATAATTAAAAGAGTGGTGGCTTAGCCTTACTCACTCACATATATCACATTATGCAAGACTAATCAGGTCCTATGGCTAGGACCTCCCTTCCTAGCTAGGATTCATTACTCTTGCCCTATTAGCAAGCTTATACCAAGTGCACAAGGTTTGATATATTGCCCCACATCAGAGGGGAATTTTTGTTTAGTAATGGTATTAATGAAAGGGCACATATGTAGTCTATGAAAAAATTCCACGAAAGATATAATAGTGTGGAGATGGTTCTTATTATTAGTTACAATATGCAATCAATATGAATTTAGTTCACAATAACTAAATGCCATAAATGAAATAACATATTCAATTGCTCAACAATCAATAAGGTAATTCATGCTTGGTAACATTTCAGTGCAACGTGATTTGAACGATGGCTATTCACATTTATGGCATATGTCAGATTATGATATTAAGTACTCACCTTGAACTCCTTTACTCCTATTAGTACATAACCTTGGTTAAAATATGGCTTCTCACGATCTTAAGCAATATTCTTGCCATTTTCTTTGGGTTCTACAATCATATTATTCAATGTACACATTAATTAATACCTAGTAATGTCACTAAGCATAATCTAGCTTAACCTTGTTACTACTTTTCCCAATCTAAACTATAGTTACATTATGACATCAATTCATGGCCAAGACATATCAACAATGTTATATACAAATCATTCTTGTATAAATACTATAAATTTGTTCGTGGTCAAAGGATTATTGACTGAGCACCTTTAATCCAGAAGACCATCACCTCTGTTGTCATCCATGATATGTATATAATACTTATAGTAATGGAGGTAGTGAGTCTCATGCTACAGACATATGGTGTCATGACAATATATTGTAACAACCCACATCTACCCTAGAAGTTTTAGTGACAAATTGTTTAGATTTAAGGCTATTGTGACAAACTGTGACTTTATGAAAATTCATGTGTGATGTGATTTATGGGTATGTGGCATGTTAAATTAATTTTAATATGCCTACTATGAGTTATTATTGTGAAAAAATGATTTATTTGAGGTGCATTAGCATAAAAGAATTTATTTTATATAAAATGAATTTTCATGCAAAAAGGCAATTTTTACACATAAAATAATTTTATGAGTATTTTAAAAAAAAATCAAATAAATGTTTTGGGGAAAATTTTATAGAAAATATTTCCAGCAGCCACCACTTATTTTTCTATATTTTGACAGAAAAATTCTCTCAAAACAATTCTCTCTATTGAAATTAAGAAAACACCTTTTAACTTTGCGATTTCTCACCCATATTCATAAGTTTTTCTTTCTTTTCAATTTCTTTTATGATTTCTATGAAATAAATTATGAGAAAATTATTTTGAACTAATAATTTACTAATTTCTACAAATTTAATTTATTTTTGGGTGAGTTTTTGAAAGAGAAATTAATTTATCTACTGAAAACATTAACCTTCCTACGTGATTTTGCCAAAAGTAAATCCTATAACTCAAAAATTGAAATTTTCAAACATAAATTTATTAAAGGGGGGTAGTTACTATATATTTAGATTCTAAACTGATTTTTGATGTGTTTAGATGAAAAATATTGAATTAAAACATATTTCTGCATATTACTGTAATGACTAAAAAGTTTTAGAAAACAAGGAAATTTAAGGTTTTCATGCTAGAACTTAAAAGTTGGAAAAAATTTATAATTTCATGTGTATAGGGCTACCAAATTGAGTATGATGGAGTTATGAACTGATATTTGTTTTTTTTATATGAAAAATAATGATTTAAATCATGTGTTTATATATTATTGTAATGAACGAAAAGCACGGAAAGTGCGAAAACTCATGATTTTTACCCTAAACCTTAAAACTTGGAATTTTCAAGCATAATTATAATCTATGGCTGTTGATTCATACATGTGAATGTTCTAAACTGATATTTACTATGATTAAATGAAAAATCTAGTTTATATATTACTGTAATGATCGAAAAATATCGAAAACAAGAAAGGTTCATGGTTTTGCATCCTAAAACCTAAAATTGGGATTTTCATGTATGTGTCACACCTATTATTGCTGATTCATATAGATTGATGTTCTAAAATGATTTTTGATGTGATTATATGAAAAAATCTTGGTTCAAACTATGTTTTTATATATTACTGTAATAGACGAAAAGTGCAAAAAGTAAGAAAATTCATATTTTCTCTTTAATGGGGTATTTGGCAATTTTTTTTATTTTTATCCTAATGTCTATAATTTTTATGCAATTTATTCTAATGATTATTGACATGTATGAATGGATGAAGGCTAGAGGCAATTTAGTATACTTAAGGTATCTTAACTTTAATTTGTGATTAATAAGTGAATGTGATTGCAAAATATGGAAGTAGGTTGTCTAATGACTTGACAATGAATTAATGATCCCGAATTGATGAAGAGATTGATTGAATGAATTGGTAATAAGAGATAAGCATGACACTTGAAAGGTTATTTATTAAGTTGACATGTATGGAAGTATTAAGTGTATTAAGATGATTGTTAAAGCGAATTGACATTAAGATAATGATATTGTGTTGACATTAGAAAGATATTGACATAAATTATAATGTGTTTTCATATAGGTCTATAAAGGCTAAGTGTACAAGACTTTTAAAGTCAACATGTTATGTGCAAGTGATGAAGTGCACTTATATGTGCAACTATAAGTGTATGTGAATGTTATATATGCATGGGGTAGTTATGGGATAGGATAACATCATGATTAAATAAATACTAAGTATTGAATTAAATATTATGTTAGAGCTTGAGGAGTTTTAAAGGTTCAAAAGAGCTACGTGTACTAGGAGCGAAGGAACCACAAGGTGAGTAAGCATTATGTTTAAGTTACAAGTTATCATGTTATGTGAACCTTTGATATCTTGAAACCCAAGTTCTTTTTTATTTTTTTAATTATGACTAAATTATTTCTTTATAAGCTTAGGTTGTCAAAGGATATTTGGTTCAAATCCATTTTGATTATTCAAAACCTTTGTGATTTGTTGCCTTACCTTACTTTCTTTCTGGAACTACACTATCATTTATCTTTTGTTCAATAAGCTATACTACTATTGCTATTATAATACATGTTATTGTTTTTTTAAGTGCTATTGTTATAAGTGATTACTATAGATACGAGTGAATTGAGCAAGAGTCTTCACTCACTTATGTAAATTTGAGTGAATTGAGCAATGTCTTCACTCACGAGTGAATTAAGCAAGTGTCTTCACTCACTTATGTAAATTTGAGTGAATTAAGCAGTGTCTTCACTCAAGAGTGAATCGAGCAAGAATCTTCACTCATAAGTAATAAGTGTGATTTTCTGCAAACCTTATTAAATTGCAAACTTTCATTCATGAATTGTAAAAGATGAACTTCGTGTTATAAAAAGGGATATATATTATCGTATGTGCCATATTGTTTATTAATTGAGATCATCTATCTTACCCCTTTTTTTGTGTAGTTCTAGGTGAGTAATATGAGGAGGCAAGGCGATCGCTCAAACATCCTACTTTGCTTGGGCAATTCCTTGTCCAAGATAATTAGTTTAATATGTTATGAAGAGTTATCCATAAACGCTCCGGGAATATTTATTTTTGGATGTTTATTTTGAAATGTTATCTTTCAAGTTTTTAATTGGATTCTAAATATTATTTCCTTATGGATTATGTTTAAAGTATATTTTAACTATGCTTCCGCAACTTAAGGTTTTCTATAAAAAAAAAAAAAGGATTTATTTAAGTTAATGTAAGAGGTTTTGGTATGATCCTAGGCAACATTTGTATAAGTATAAGTGGATTCTATGGGCATGGGTGACCTTATATCTCCGCATGTTCTAGGACCGTCATGTCTCCAAAAATGGGATGTGACAAAGATGGTATCAAAGCTATAGTTTTAAAGTCTATTTTAGACTTGTCTATTTATTGGGATGTTTAAGTATAATCCTGTAGCATAGGAATCTTCTTGTCATGTCACTTGCTATCTATCACTAGTTTAGTTTTGTGAAATCCTAATGAGCTATAGTACTCTTGGTTATTGTTTGCTTGTATGCCTTATGATTTCTTTATTAGATGACCAAGAAGATTACCCCTGCTTGAGGAGCTAGACCTAGGGCACCGCGAGTGACATGCAAGAGGACATGGAAAGAGATATTCGAAAAGACTATGCCTATGATTCACCTCAAGAAAAAGAAGACTATTGTGATGCAAATGATGTTAATTGATTGCCTAACAACTTAGTATGTATTGATTTCTTTATTTGCCTATGACATGACTGACTTATATATGATAAGGAAATTCATGTTGTTATAAGTTATATGTTACATGATTATGACATAAAGACATGTCATGACATGTGATATATGTTATGTGATATATGCTATGTGATATGTGATGTGCACTTATGAGAAATGCATGATAAGTATGATATGATTATAGGATTAGATGGATTAGAAAGGGCGTTAGCATTAAATTCCCTTATTGTGATAGCAGAATGCCTCCTGAGAACAAAGTCTGCACAACTGCCCAACCTATTGGGGCTAGTGAGGATGCGATATCAGACATTGCTTTGAATTCTACCTCTGCACTTGCAAGGTCAAGAGAGAGATCTAACTTATGGGCACCAACCATGGGCTCTAGCGAGCAAGCATTTTCACAAGAAGTGCAAGCTATAGAAGAGGAAATGAGAGACTTGTGCAAGGAATTGGAGGAGCTATGAGCTCAAAGGAAGGAACTACCATTAACATAAGAAAGTAATGGAGTTTTGCCTCCTATAGTAGTGGCACCTGCACTGAGGGAAAAGAAGCGGCTACTTGATGAAGGGATGACTGTCTCAGAATTCAAGAAGCTATAGCCACCTACCTTCCATGGTGAGGAGAGTGATGACCCATATGAGTTCTTGGATGAGGGGGACAAGTTAGTCCGTTGATTGTCATGTTCAGATGCTTGAGTGATTGAGTTATTAGGACTATAACTCAAGAAGGAGACTTAGTACTGGTACAAGAGAAATATTAAGGAATGGCTATTTTGAGTAGACCTGCCTATGTAGGTAGAATTCAAGCAAAAGATGATGGACCAGTTCTTGCATAAAGGAGAAAGGCAAGATAGGGCACATCAGTTCGAGCAGCTAAAGCAAAAACCTAGAATGTCGGTGGTGGAGTATGCTAAGGAGTTTAATTGACTTAGTAGGTTCGCTATCAATATCGTCTTTACCAAAGCTTGCTGCATCAATCATTTCCTAAGAGGATTAGTTACACCATTGTCTAACTCCTTGGCAGTGACTGAATTCTTGACTTTAACTAAGCTAATAGACAAGGCCATGATCATGGAAAAGAGATATTAGGCCGAGAGGGCCGAATGCGTGAAACATGATCAAAAAGGTAGGTATAAGAACAAGAGCCATGGAGGCCATCATAAGGGAGCAGGAGATCCAAGAAAGGAATAATCACCAATAACTGCAACACCTAGGAACAGCGATGGTCAATCAAAGCAGTTTCCTACTTATTGCCATTATGGCTGAAAACATTATGGGGTTTGCCAAAAGGCCTCTAGCTTATGTTTGAGGTGTGGATAGATGGATCACTTCATTAAGGACTGCCCTCAGATAAGGAACTCGAGAAAAGAGGCCTCAACACCTCCACCACTTGGACCATCTCAACCTCAATAGCAAGGAGCCAAGAGTATGAGATGTAACTAAGACTCCCTCTAGTAGTAGGTAATTATTAAACTAGTGGCATAGGATTTACATGACATGAATGATATTATATGACTAAGTAGTTGGTTGGCTTGGGTTTAATCTTCTATTGCTTAAAAGATGATTGACTTTTAAATATGATAGGAGAGCTCATTATACTATAGATTATGTGTTACATGATTAGGATACATCGTAAATGCTTTGATATGTGATACATGCTATATGATATGTGTCTTATGATGTGATATTATATGATGGGTGCTCATGTTAAAAGCATGATAAGTATGCTAATTTGATAGTGGGGTTAAGTGGAGTAGAAGGAGAAGTGGACTAAGTTTTGATCTAATTTAGATTAATGACTAATAAGTATAATGTTATGAAGTATGAAATGCTTACATGTAACAATGGTTTGATATAAGAAATATATGGAGTTATTAAATGATAATTATGATTAAGGCTATAAGAAGAGAATTGATATTTAGTAATGATTAGTAGGAGAATGAAACAAATCAATTACATTATATATACATAAGTTACAATATGAGGTAGGTGAAGTATATGTTTAAGGACTATGAGGTAAATAGTGATGGATGAAAACTTCCTATGGAGTTGTTAGAGCTTGGTATCCTAGGATTTGATGTGATCTTAGGAATGGATTGGCTATACGAGTATGGAGCTTGTATTAACTATAGAGAAAAGCAAGTAGAATTCCAAACTAAAGATGGAGAGAAATTATGTATCAAGGAGACACCTATGATTAAGGGCTACTAGTGAAATCATAGAATAGATGAGTATACTTAGGAAGTCGAGGAAGGGATGCGACAGAAGCATCCCTAATTTTTTTCAAGAAATGTGAGTAAGTATTGAAATTCGAGGATGAATTTCCTTTAAGAGGGGGAGACATAAAAGGATAAGTATTCTCAAACTTGTGATGATGATAAAAGGATAAGTATGATGCTAGTAGAGATTCTTTAGTGATGAGATTCCTTTGAGTATATAGTGTGCAATTAGAGTATAAGGATTTGAACTTTTACAAGATGATAGATGTTAAGGCCATAGAACTGTGAATTTGAGGATCCATAAGGACTTGATCTATGAGGGTATAAAATGATTTTAAGATAAAATGTCCTAGATTTGATTTGATTATGTACTTGTGTCTAGTTGTCTATCTATATGCACCGAGTTTTGCTTTACAAAATTATACATCATGAACCACATCAAGGATTGCATTAAGGTTGCATGTTACATGGAAGGATGAAAATGTTTTGATTCTTACTAGGGGTGAGCAAAACTAAACTGAAACCAAAAAACCAAACTGAACAGTTTTTATTTTGAGAAACAGAATTAAATTTCGATTCGGTTTGGTTCGGCTATAGCAAAAAAAAAATTCGGTTATAATCAAACTGACAGAAGTTTTTAATATATATATATATATATATATATATATATATATATATATATATATATATATATATATATATATATATATATTGAGAAATAAATAGGTTTAAATGCTTTATTATAATCATTATTGGAAATTGAGCTTTTTTTTTTAATAAAATGAAATAGTATTAATTATTTTTCATTTGTATTTTTTTGACTTATTATCATATTATAGGAAATTGAATTTTTTTTAAATAAAATGAATTAATATTAATTATTTTTTATTTTTATTTTTATTTTAAGAATATATATATATATATATATATTAATTATTTCATTATCATATTTATGAAAAAAAAGGCCAACAGCCAAAATCGACAAACTGAACTGAACTTCTTCGGTTCAGTTTTCACTAAGAGTTCAATTTGGTTCGATTTAAGGAAAAATTAATTTTAGTTATTCTATTATTTCAGTTTGATTCACTTTTGAACTGAA
This sequence comes from Reutealis trisperma, assembly GCA_947687605.1. Classification (NCBI taxonomy): domain Eukaryota; kingdom Viridiplantae; phylum Streptophyta; class Magnoliopsida; order Malpighiales; family Euphorbiaceae; genus Reutealis; species Reutealis trisperma. The sequence continues at coordinate 184,918 of CANTUT010000727.1, read as the reverse complement.
CTGACCATTTGCATAGCCTTAATTCTTATAAATGATTCTATGAAGTTTTGAAAATTTAAATAGTTTTGGACATACTTAAAAGGGATTGGAGTCCTCTGGATGAGAAATGTTTCAAGATGTTAGATACAATTATGTTCAATTGAGGTTATAGGAAAACTTGGTAGGGATCTTTAGTATAGGAAGAATTTTTATTGAGATAACCTCGAGTGGCATAGAGTTGGAAAGATATAAGAGTTGCAAAAAGATTTCATTGAATGTCGATGGTATTAGAAGGTTTGTTTTTTAATATAGATAAATTAAATGATTAGGAATGTGAAATATAGCAAGATGTAAGTGAAAAATCTAAAGTGAAATGATATTACGAGCTAAATGTGTAAAAATTATGAGGCATTACGTAATTAAGTCATGATAATGATATATATATTATACAAAAAGAGAGTAAGTCTAAAATAGTTATAAGAAGTTTATTTGAGATTGTAAATTAATAGAATGCAAGTTTTGTTTGGGATACGATATGTATAGGAATGTTTATTAAGTTTAAATATGTTTTAATTGATGAATGAAGGGAGTGCAGAAATTGTAATGTTAGCAAGGTATTAAACACGAAAATATCTATTTAGGTTATAATAGATTAAGTAATAATTATTAATATGGAAAAAGAATTATCGAATATCAATTCGAGTTATTAATTTGGGAATTTATCTATAGAATTCTTATATGACTAATGTGATAAATAATGAATGGAAGTGGTGATTAAGGAATTAGTATAGATGTTAATAATAATAAAGATATAAGGAAAAGAAATGATTGGGATTATATTGGATTAAAGGTGAAATTAAAGATTCTATTACTTTTATTTGAGCTTAAGGGATACAATAATTATTAAGGATAAGTTTAAGATTTATTTGAATAAGAGATTAACATAGGTGTAGCTCAAGCTGAAGGTTTATCAGTGTGATTTTGATAGATTGTGAGTATGTGCCTTATCATATTTGATATTTTAATTGTCGTTAGATATTGTGGTTGAGTGGCACAGTAAAACCATGGCGGAGAAGTTAAGTAGAGTGTGTTGTGCTGCTAGATTTGGAAATTCAAGGATGAATTTTTTTTAAGAGGGGAGAACATAACAACTCACATCTACCCTAGGAGTTTTAGTGACAAATTTTTTAGATTTAGGGTTATTGTGACAAACTGTGTGACTTTATGAAAATTCATGTGTGATGTGATTTATGGGTATGTGGCATATTAAATTAATTTTAATATGTCTAATATGAGTTATTATTATGAAATAAATGATTTATTTGAGGTGCATTAGCATAAAATAATTTATTTTTTATAAAATAAATTTTCATGCAAAAAGACAATTTTTATGCATAAAATAATTTTATGAGTATTTTAAAATAATTTTTAAATAAATATTTTGGAGAAAATTTTATAGAAAATAATAAGAAAAATATTTTATTTTTAATTACCTTTAATTAGCCCTAAAAATAATTAAAAAGCCCAAATACCCAAAAGCCTACTGCATTAAAACACTCATAACCTAGCTCATTAAGGATATTAGTGGAAATTGCACCCCAAACCCTAGTATTTAATGTAAAATTCAACCAGCACCATATTTTCAGTAGCCACCACTCTATTTTTTTGTATTTTAACAAAAAAATTCTCTCAAAACAATTCTCTCTACTTAAATTAAGAAAACACCTTTCAACTTTCGTAATTTCTCTACTGATTTCTCATCCGTATTCGTAAGTTTTTCTTTCTTTTCAATTTTCTATCTGATTTCTATGAAATAAATTATGAAAAATTATTCTAAACTAGTTATTTACTAATTTCTATAAATTTAATTCAGTTTGGGTGAGTTTTTGAAAGAGAAATTAATTTCTCTACTGAAAACATCAATCTTCCTATGCGATTTCCACAAAAGTGAATCCTACAACTCAAAAATTGACATTTTCAAACAAAAATTCATTACCGGGGCCACGGGGGGGGAGGGGGGGGGGGTGGTGTCTACTGCATATTTAGATTCTAAACTAATTTTTGATGTGTTTAGATGAAAAATATTGAATTAAAACATATTTCTGTATATTACTGTAATGACCAAAAAGTTTCAGAAAACAAGGAAATTCAAGGTTTTTGTGCTACAACTTAAAACTTGGAAAAAATTTATAATTTCATGTGTATAGGGCTGCCAAATTGAGTATGATGGAGTTTTAAACTAATATTTGTTTTTTTTGGATGAAAAATAATGATTTAAATTATGTGTTTATATATTACTATAATGAACAAAAAATGCGGAAAGTGTGAAAACTCATGATTTTTACCCTAAACCTTAAAATTTAGAATTTTCATGCATAATTATAATCTATGGCTGCTGATTGATCTATGTGGATGTTCTGAATTGATATTTGCTGTGATTGAATAACAAATAATGGTTTAAAACACCAGTTTATATATTACTGTAATGATCGGAAAATATCAAAAACAAGAAAGATTCATGGTTTTGCATCTTAAAACCTAAAATTGGGATTTTCATGTATATGTCATGCCTATTGGTGCCGATTCATATAGATTGATATTCCAAAATGATTTTTGTTGTGATTACATGAAAAATCTTGATTCAAACTATGTTTTTACATATTACTATAATAGACAGAAAGTGTGAAAAGTAAGAAAATTCATATTTTCTCTTTAATAGGGTATTCAGCCATTATTGGGACTTTTATCCCAATGTCTATAATTTTTATGAAATGTATTCTAATGGATGACAAATGCTTAAATTGCTTGTTGGATGGAGGAATGACTCTAGACAAGGCTAGAGGTGATTTGGTATACTTAAGGTATCTTAACCTTATGTTGTGATTAATAAATGAATGTGATTGGATAATATGGAAGTAGGTTGTATGATGAGAAGACAATGAATTAGTGATCTTGAATTGATGAAGAGATTGATTGAATGAATTGGTCATAAGAGATAAGCATGACACTTGAAAGGTTATTTGTTATGTTGACATATATGGAAGTGTTAAGTACTAAGATGATTGTTAAAGCAAATTGACATTAAGATAATGATATTGTGTTAACTTTAGAAAGGTATTGACATGAATTATAATGTGTTTTCATATAGGCCTATAAAGGCTTAGTGTATAAGACTTTTAAGGTCAATATATTATGTGCAAGTGATGAAGTGCACTTATATGTGCAACTCTAAGTGTATGTGAATGTTATATGTGTATGGGGTAGTTATGGGATAGGATAGCATCATGATTAAATAAATACTAAGTATTGAATTAAATATTATATTAGAGCTTGAGGAGTTTTAGAGGTTCAAAAGAGCTACGTGTACTAGGAGCAAAGGAACCATAAGGTGAGTAAACATTATGTTTAAGTTACTAGTACAAGTTATCATAATATGTGAACCTTTAATATCTTGAAACCTAAGTTCTTTTCTTTTTTTTTTTTAATTATGACTAAATGATTTCTTTGTAAGCTTGGGTTACCAAAGGATATTTGGTCCAAATCCATTTTGATTATTCAATGACAATAAAGTACCTTTGTGATTTGTTGCCTTACCTTACTTTCTTTCTGGAACCACATTGTTATTTATCTTTTGTTCAATAAGCTAAACTACTATTACTATTGTAATACATGTTATCACTTTCTTAAGTGTTATTATTATAAGTGGTTACCATAGATACGAGTGAATTGAGCAAAAGTCTTTACTCACTTATGTAAATTCAAGTGAATTGAGCAGTGTCTTCACTCACAAGTGAATTGAGTAAGAGTCTTCACTCATTTATGTAAATTCAAGTGAATTGAGCAGTGTCTTCACTTAAGAGTGAATTGAGGAAGAGTCTTCACTCACAAGTAATGACTGTGATTTTCTGCAAACCTTGTTAAATTGCAAACTTTCATTCATGAATTGTAAAACATGAACTATGTGTTATAAGTTATGGGTTTCCTTTTAAAAAGGGATATATGTTATCGTATGTGCCATATTATTTACTCATTGAGATCATCTATCTCACACCTTTTTCTTTTTGTGGTACCAAGTGAATAATATCAGGAGGTAAGGTGATGGCTCAAGCATCCTACTTCGCTTGGGGAATTACTTGTCTAGGATAATTAGTTTAATATGTTATGAAGAGTTATCCTTAGACGCTCTGGGAATATTTATTTTTGGTGTTTATTTTGAAATGTTATCTTTTGAGATTTTAATTGAATTCTAAATATTATTTACTTATGGATTATGTTTAAAGTATATTTTAACTATGCTTCCGCAACTTAAGGTTTTCTTAAAAAAAAAAAAAGGGTTTATTTAAGTTAATGTAAAAGGTTTTGGTATGATCCTAGACAGTATTTGTATAAGAATAAATGGATTTTATGGGCATGGGTGACCTTATATCTCCTCATGTTCTAGGACCATCATGTCCCCAAAAATGGGATGTGACATATATGAACTCTCATAGAGATGAGTGAGTTAAAAAGTGACATTAGATGATGAACAAATGAGGTTTTACCACTAGTCAACATTTCATCATCTATATCATAATTATGCATATAATCTTTTGACTTAAGATGATACGTTACCTAACATATTAGTGGTTAGGATTTATTACTACTTACATACTGATGCTATTCAAGCCAAGGTATATGGCATGTGGTAGCCCTAACTAGTGATATGTGGACGTAAGTGATCTCCAAGAAAGAATCCATTAACTTGGGTAAATAAGCAAGGAATCCTATGACATCTAATTGTTCTTCATATGCAAGTCCTCAGCCAAAGCAGATAAGGTTCACTAGAAAAGAGTTTCTATTTAGAATCAAGTTTATTGAGAACTAGAACTGAAATGAGATCATATGATCGAAGCATATAAGGTTTGACCAATCTATAACCCTAGCTTAAATCGGGAATCCATAATGGAGGGATTTAAGTGCAAGGTAATTATGATCAAAAGTCCATACAATGTTCATGTATGTAATCACCTACATTCATTTCTAATTAGGTAGTCATGATACATTATGCTATCACAACCTAATTTCTAGGCTGTGACTGTCTTAGAGTTCAGGGAGACATAAGGTAACATAAACCCATAGAACACCATTGATCCTATTATTATTTTACATATTCCATTTGGTCATCTTTCCCTAGATCGAAACCACATTCATTCTTTATCATTTCCCATAATTACTCTAACCATTCACTTATAACCTTCATACTTTAGTGATAGTAGTATATGCCCTAGGAGCCATATAATAGTTATGTAATAGTAGAAATTAATTCCCAATGGCATAATAAATATATTCATAATGTGAAAAAGGATTTCATATTATTGAATATAGTCCTTAAGTATTAGTAAGAAGATCCATTATCAAGTGTTGAGAATATGAGAGAGATTGCTCTTGTACAAATATTTTAAATATGTTTATGGTCATAGGATTAATTACGGGTCATCATTAATTTTGGAAGATCATCACCTCTATTTGTTTTCTATAATTAGTATATGATATAGATGATTATAGAGGCAGTGTGTCTCATGCTGCTTGAAATGTGATGTCAACACAATATGTGGATATTCATAGGATGAATAGTTGAACTGTGACGTCAAATGATAATAATATTGGGTTTTACTACTTGTCAATTATTCATCATCTAGGTTAGAATAGTGCATATAATCTTTTGACTTGAGGGATAATATATCTCATACATAGGTGTTTAGGATTTATTACTACTTACATAGACGTACTATTCATATATGAATATATGGCATATGATAATTCTAATTTGATTATTCTTGATAACTAAAGCTTCTGGCTAAGATAGACAGATTCACTAGAAAGAGTTTCTAGTAGGAATCTAATCTCATCAAGAATTAGAATAGAGATAAGGACATAGAATCGAGGCACATTAGGGTTTGACATAAACCATTACCTTAGCCGAGATTATGATCTTTAATGAAGAGATTCTAGTGCATGATAATTTATGATCGATGATCCATGTGACGTTTAAAGTTATCAACCATAAACATGACCCTAGACACAAAATTCGCACCCAAGAATCAAATATTACAACTGCTAGTGGCAAATCGTGATCACAAAAATGATGTCACATTCACAAATGTGTGGATTAGATCAACTGTTATTCATGTCAATTTAGAGAATCGCGACTGTGATCCAAGTTTCATGCTAGTAGAATCCATATCGCGGCCGTGGTTGCGATTTTCGCTATATCTATACCCAACTTTAATTTTTTCCAAAATTGTTTTGGATTTATTTTCAATCAAATAAATTTTTATGACTTAAAATATGATTTTAAGTTTTAGAAACATTGAATATATGATATTCAAAATGGATTTTTTGGAAATGTTCCAATGATGAACAACATATCTATAAATGTAATTGTTGTATATATATGTCTTCTTGTTGTTTGAGAGGCATGAATGGTTGATCATGGATTTAGAAACTATAATGTATGATTTCTAATGTGGACATGTAATAATTAATTTTATTATTTGATGGGATGTAATTAAATGTTAATTACTCATTTAGGTTGTAAATTATTTTCATTGAGCCTATAAGCTCTTTTGTTTTTGTAATCTCAGCTTGGAATGCCAAGGTCACTAATGTACATATGGAGATGTGAAGATGCAAGAACAAGAAGAAGTTTAACCTATGAAGATGCCTAGTAGGAGCATGAAGATACAAGTGTTGTATTTTCATGTTTGTAATTTGTTTAACCTAAATCCCATATCAATTCCTTATGGCTAGGAAGTGGATCCATAGAATCCATGATCATACCTATATGTCTATTATCCATTTTATAAAATACATATGTGATATATATGAATGCATGTGATGTATGTTTAAAATGGATAATGTGCAAAGTAAGACTAATCTATAAAGCTCGAAAATCTTCCAAAGAAAATGTCGAGTCATGGTTCTCTATTAGAGCAATAATTCAAGAAAAATTTAAACACTTATGTCATTAGTTATGGATACATAGGGGCGATATATTTGGTTTGAATGTTTTCTTGAAGTTATTGTAAAGCAAGTGATCTTATGAGTATAGGATACAATGTATGTTGATGACTTTCTAACTGAGGTGGATACACAACCCTTATCCATTGGGTTAAGACTGTGTGCATAGGTTCCGATGATTACCCACATCGGCACTAGGACTTCTGCATAAAGGGTTAAAGGTACTATAGCTAGAGCTAATGGTAATCACATATAACAAAAACATTTAAGGCAGCAATAACATGTATCATAATAACAATGGCAATTCAACTTTTGAACAAAAGATACAAAAATAGTGCAGTTCTAGAAAGAATAAAAGTTAGGGTAATAAGCACAAAGGTATTATCATTGGATAGTCAAAAATAGTTTTGGACCAAATGTCCTCTGGCAACCTAAGCTTAACAAAGAAATCACATAGTGAAATTTAAAATGGAAGTGAACTTGGGTTTCAAGAATCTCAAAGGTTCCCATAACATAATCATGATAGCATGAACTTGTAACAATAGCATAATGTTTACTCACCTTGTGGTTCCTTCACTCCTAGTACACGTAGCCCTTTTGAACCTCTAAAACTCCTTAAGCTCTAACATAATATTTAATTCAATACTTAGTATTTATTTAACCATGATGCTATCCTATCCCATAGCTACCCTATGCACATATAACATTCACATACACTTAGGGTAGCACATAGAAGTGCACTCATCATTTGCACATAACATATTGACTTTAAAAGTCTTGTACACTTAGCCTTTATAGGCCCATATGAAAACACATTAAAATTATGTTTATACCTTTCTAAGTTCAACACAGCATCATTATCACAATATTAATTTACTTTAACAATCATTTTAGTACACTTAACACTTCCATATATGTCAACTTAACATATAACCTTTCAAGTGTCATGCCTATCTCTTATGCCTAATTCATTCAGTTAATCTCTTCATCAATTCAAGATCATTAATTCATTATTGATTCATCATAAAACCTATTTCCATTTACCTAATCACATTCACATTCTAATCACAACATAAGATTGAGATACCTTAGGTATACCTTAAGTGTACCCAAGTGCCACTAGGCTTATCTAAGGTCATACCTTTAACTAACATGCAATTTTATCATTTATCATACATACATACATGTCAATAATCATCAAAATACATCACATAAAAATTATAAACATTGGGATAAAAATCCCATAGTAGGCTGAATGCATCATCAAACGAAAAACTGAATTTTTCTTACTTTTCGCACTTTCCATCTAATACAGTAATATGTAAAAACATGATTTTAACTAAGACTTTTCATGTAAACAAAAAAAAAATATTTTATAACATTAATTCACATGAATTGGCAGCCATATGTGTGACATGTACATGAAAATTCTAATTTAGGTTTTAGGATGCAAAACCATGAGTTTTCTTGTTTTTGATATTTTTCAGTCATTATAGTAATATGTAAATAGGTGGTTTAAACCATTATTTTTCATCCAATCATAGAAAATATTAGTTTAGAACATCTTCATGTATGATTTAGTAGCATAGATAATAATTATGCATGCAAATTCCAAAGTTTAAGGCTTGGGGTGAAAATTATGAGTTTTCGCGCTTCTCGCGCTTTCCGTTCATTACAGTAATATATAAACACATGATTTAAATTGTTATTTCTCATCCAAAAAAAAAATTATCAGTTTAGAATCCATCCATACATAAATTGGCAGCCACATGTATAAGAAATCATAGAATTTTCCAACTTCTAAGTTCTAGCAAAAAAATCTTGAATTCCTTTGTTTTCTAAAACTTTTTGGTCATTACGTAATATGTAGAAATATAATTTAATGCAATATTTTTCATTAAAACACATCAAAAATCAGTTTAGAAATCAATGATGTAGAAATTGGCCCCACTTAGTGATGTTTATGCATAAAAAATTTCAATTTTAAGTTACAGGATTGACCTTTGGAGAAATCACGTGGAAAAATTTGTGTTTTCGGTAGAGAATTAAATTTTCCTCTCAAAAACTCACCCAAACAGAATTAAATCTCTAAAAATTAGTAAACAACCAGTTCAAAATAGTTTTCTCATAATATATTTCATAGAAATTTGATAGGAAATTGAAAGAGAAGAAAAACTTATGATTACGGTCAAGAAATTGCTAAATTGAAAGGTGTCTTCATAATTTCGGTAGAGAGAAATATTTTGGGAGAATTTTTCTATCAAGATACAAAAAAATAGAGTGGTGGCTACTGAAAATATGGTGTTGGCCGAATTTTACATTAAAAACTAGGGTTTGGGGTGCAATTTCCACTAATACCCTTAATGAGCTAGGTTAGATGTGTTTTAGTGTAGTAGGCTTTTGGGAATTTGGGCTTTTTAATTAATTCAGGGGCTAATTATAGGTAATTAAAAATAAAATATTTTTTTATTATTTTCTATAAAATTTTGCCCAAAACATTTATTTAGAAATTATTTTAAAATACTCAATAAATTATTTTATGCATAAAATTTGCCTTTTTGCATGAAAATTCATTTTATGTAAAATAAATTATTTTATGCTAATGCATCTCAAATAAATCATTTATTTCACAATAATAACTCATATTAGGCATATTAAATTAATTTAACATGCCACATACCCATAAATCACATCACACATGAATTTTTATAAAGTCACACAGTTTGTCACAATAACCCTAAATCCAAATAATTTGTCACTGAAACTCCAAGGGTAGGTATGGGTTGTTATATTCTCCCCCCTTAAAAGAAATTCATCCTTGAATTTCCAAATCTAGCAACATAACACACTCTGCTTAGCTTCTACACCACACTTCTACTGCGCCATTCAAACATAATATCTAACTACAATTAACTTATCAAATATAGTAGGCACATACTTACAATCTATTAAAAATCACACTGATAAACCTTCAGCTTAAGCTACACTTATGTTGATCTCCTGTTCAGACAAATCTTAAACTAATCCTTAATAATTTGTATCCCTTAACCTTAAACAAAAGTAATACAACCTTTAATTTCACCTTTAATCACATATAATCCCAAGCATTTCTTTTCCTTAAATCTCTACTAATGTTAACATATATAATAACACCTTACTCACTACTTCCATTCACTATTTATCACATTAGTCCTATAAGAGTCTAGCAAATAATTCCAAATTAATAACTCCAATTAATATTCAATAATTCTCTTTCCATATTAATAATTATTACTTAATCTATTATATTCTCAATAAATATTTTCGTGTTTAATACCTCGCTAACATTATGATATCTACACTCCCATCATTCATCAATTAAAATATATTTAAACTTAACAAACATCCCTATATATATCATATCCTAAATGAACTTGAATTCTTTTAATTTACAACCCAAATAAACTTCTCATAACTATTTTAGACTTACTTTATAATATATACATCGTTATCATGATCTAATTACCTAATGCATAGTAATTTTTATACCTTTAGCTCGTAATATCATCTCACTTTAGGTTTTCCACTTACGTCTTGCTATACTTCACATTCCTAATCATTTAACTTACCCATATTAAAATAATAAAACTTCATATACCATTTCCATTTAATGAAATCTTTATGCAAATCTTATATCTTTCAAAATCTACGCCATTCTAGGTTATCTCACTAAAATTTCTTCTTGTACTAAATATCACTACCAAATTTTCCAGTAACCTCAATTGAACCTTATTATATCTAATGCCTTAAAATATTTCTCATCAAGAGGAATCAAACCCCTTTCTGGTATATTCAAACTATTTATATTTTCAAAACTGCTTAGAATCATTTGCAAGAATCAAAACATTTTCATCCTTACATGTAACATGCAATCTTAATGCAACGCTTGATGCAATTCATGATGTATGATTGATGGTGTATGATTCCATAAAGCAAAACTCGATACCTATAGGTAGATACACTGGACACATGTACATAATCAAATTAAATCTAGAACATTTTATTTTAAATCATATAAAATTTTGAATTTGATCATTTTATACCCTCATAGACCAAATCTTCACAAATCCTTAAATTTACAGTTCATATGGCCTTAACATCTATTACTTTATAAAAATTCAAATCCTTATACTCTGATCATAGCTTATATACTGTCACATCCTAACTTTAGAGACATGACGGTCCTAGAACATGGAGAGACATAAGGTCACCCATGTCCGTAGAACCCACTTATACTTATACAAATACTGCCTAGGATCATACCAAAAACCTCTTACATTAACTTAAATAAACCCTTTTTTTTTTGAAAACTTTAAGTTGCGGAAGCATAATTAAAATATACTTTAAACATAATCCATAAGAAAATAATATTTAGAATTCAATTAAAACCTCGAAGGATAACATTTCAAAATAAACATCCAAAAATGAATATTCCCGAAGCGTCTAAGGATAACTCTTCATGATATATTAAAGTAATTTTCTTGGATAAGGAATTCCCCAAGCGAAGTAGGATGCTTTAGCGATCACCTTGCCTCCTCATAGTGCTCACCTAGAACCACACAAGGAAAAAGGGTGAGATAGATGATCTCAATGAGTAAACAATAGGGATTGTACAATAACACATATCCCTTAGAAAGGGCTCATAGCTCATAACTTATAGCTCATGATTCATAGTTTACAATTTAGAAAGGTTCATAGAAATCACACTTATAACACATAGAGTGAAGGCTACTGCCATAATCACTCGAACACATAGAGTGAAGGCTATTGCCATAATCACTCGAACACATAACACATAGAGTGAAGGCTATTGCCATAATCACTCAAACACATAGCCGATAATTACTCACATCGGTATGAGGATCACATAGCTGATGATTACTCGCATCGGTATGAGGAGTACAAAGCCGATGATTACTCGTATCGATGCGAGGAGCACATAGCCAATGATTACTTGCATCGGTATGAGGATTTCTGCATAAAAAAAAAGAGTTAAAGGTACCATAGCAAGAGCTTATGGTAATCATATATATAACAATAACATTTAAGCCATCAATAACATGTATCCCAATAGTAATAGCAATTTATTATTTTGAACAAAAGATATAATAATCATAAAGGTATTATCATTGGATAGTCAAAACTGGTTTTGGACCAAATGTCCTTTGGCAAACCAAACTTAATAAGAAATCACATAGTCAATTTAAAAATGGAAGTGAACTTGGGCTTTAAGAATGTCAAAGGTACACATATCAAAATAGCTTGCATTTGTAATGTGAAACATAATGTTTACTCACCTTGGGGTTCCTTTGCTCCTAATATATGTAGTCCTTTGCACTTCTAAAGCTCTTCAAACTCTAACATAATATTTAGTTTAATACTTAGTATTTATTAACTCATGATGCTCCTATCCCATAACTACCTATGCACATAAAGCATACACATGCACTTAGAGTCCACATATAAGTGTACTCATCACTTGCATATAACCCGTTGACTTTAAAAGTCTTGCATACTTAGGCCTTATAGGCTCATATGAAAACATATTACAATCATGTCAATACCTTTCTAAGTTCATCACAATATTATTACCTCAATATCAATTTACTTTAACAATCATCTTAAAACACTTTACACTTCCATACACATCAACTTAACAATTAACCTTTCAAGTGTCATGCTTAACACTTATGATCCTTTTTATTCAATTGTCACTTCATCAACTCAAAACCATGTGTTCATCATCAAGTCATCATAACATCTAGTTCCAAATTTTCTAATCACATTTACATTCTAATCACAATATAAGGTTAAGATACCTTAAGTATACCTTAAGTATTCCAAAATGCCTTTAAGCTTATCTAGGGTCATACCTTCAACTAACTTGCAATTTTATCATTTATTATACATACATACATGTCAATAAGCATCAAAACACATCACATAAAAATTATAAACATTGTGATAAACATATTAATGTAGGCCGAATGCATTACCAAAAGGAAAAACTAAATTCTCTTTCTTTTCGCACTTTCCGTCTATTTCAGTAATATGTAAAAACATGGTTTGAATCAAGATTTCTTTATGTAAACACAACAAAAATCATTTTAAAGTATTAATTCATTTGAGTTGGCCACATTTAGTATTGTTCATACATAAAAATTCAACTTTTGGGTTATAGGGTACAAAACCATAAGTTTTCTTGTTTTCGGTATTTTTTTTGGTCATTTTAGAAATATGTAAACAAGTTATTTCAACCATTATTTTTCATTCAAACTCAGCAAATATCAGTTTAAAACATGTCCATGCATGATTTGATAGCCATAGCAGTATTTATACAAAAAAAAATTCCAAGTTTTAAGGCTTAGGTGAAAAATCATGACTTTTCGCGCTTTTCGTTCATTACAACAATATACAGATACATGATTCAAATCATTATTTTTCATCTAATCAAAACAAATATCATATTAGAATTCCTTCTCACACAAATTGGCAACCACATATTAATTTAGTAATAAAATTTTCTAATTTCTAAGTTCTAGCATAAAAACCTTGAATTCCTTTATTTTCCGAAACTTTTCGGTCATCACAGAAATATGCAGAAATATTATTTAATCCAATATTATTTAAGTTATAGAATTTACTTTTGGAGAAATCTCGCTGAAATATTTGTGTTTTTGGTAGAAAATAAATTTTCTCTCCCAAAAACTCACCCAAACAGAATTAAATCTGTAAAAATCAATAATCATCTAGTTTAAAATAATTTTCCCATAATTTATTTCATAGAAAGCAGTTTAGAAATTGAAAGAGAAGAAAAACTTACGATTACAGTCAAGAAATCGCAAAACGGAAAGGTGTTTTCTTAATTTCGGTTGAGAGAAATCTTTTGAGAGAATTTTTCTGCCAAGATATAGAAAAATGGAGTGATGGCCACTGGAATGAGAGTACTGGCTGAAATTTTCATTATATATTAGGGTTTGGGGTGCAATTTCCAAGTTTGCCCTTAATGAGCTAGGTTAGGAGTGCTTTACTGTAGTGGGCTTTTGGATATTTGGGCTTTTTAATTAATTTAGGGCTGATTATGGGTAATTAAAAATACAATATTTTTCTTATTATTTTCATTAAAATTTTCCCAAAAAAATTTATTAAAAAATATTTTAAAAATACTCATAAAATTATTTTACGCTTAAAAATTGCCTTTTTACATGAAAATTCATTTTATGAAAAATGAATTATTTCATGCTAATGCATTTTATTCAAATCATTTATTTCACAATAATAATTCATATTAGGTATATTAAAATTACTTTAACATGCTCCAAACTCATAAATCACGTCACACATGAATTTTCATATAGTCACACAATTTGTCACAATAAGCCTAAATTCAAATAATTTGTCATTAAAACTTCTAGGGTAGATGTGGGTTGTTATATATACTCAAAGGAATCTCATCACCAAAGAATCTCTACTAGCATCATACTTATCCTTTTATCATCATTACAAGTATGAGAATACTTATCCTTTTACGTCTTCCCCTCTTAAAAGAAATTCATCCTCGAATTTCAATACTTACTCATATATTCTTAAAAAAAACTGGGGATGCTACTGCCACATCCTTTCCTCAGCTTCCTAAGTATACTCATCCATTCCATGGTTATGCTAGTAGACCTTAACCATAGGTATCTCCTTGGTACATAAATTTCTCTCATCCTTAGTTCAAAATTCTACTTGCTTTCCTCTATAGTCAATACAAGCTCTATACTCATATAGCTAATCTATTCCTAAGATCACATAGAATTCTAAGACATCAAGTTCCAATAACTCCATAGGAAGTTTCCGTCCATCAATGTCTACCTTATAATCCTTAAACAATACCTTAACTCCACCATTGCTCCTAAAGGAGTCAACACTACTAAGGGTTCATTAATTAATTCCTTATCTCTACTGAGACTCTTAGCAAACACAAATGAATGCATAGCACCAGAATCAATCAAGCATCTTGCACTAAAAATTCAAATGGGAATGATACCTTCTTCTTTCATATTACACCAGATTAATATTATTTCTTTGACTATACTTAATATCTACATAAGTGACAGAGAAATCCTTATCTTCCTTGTTGTTTTGGTCTATATGGTAGCATTAAATCACAAATTCCTTAATATACTTCACTTACTTCATACCGTATACTTATGTATATATAATGTAATTGATTCATTTCATTCGCTTACTGATCATTTTTAGATATCATTTATCTTCTTATGGCATCAATCAAGATTATCATTTAATAACTTCATATAATTCATATATTAAACCATTGTAACATGTAATTATTTTATACCTCATAACATTATACCTATCAATCATTAATCTCAGTTGGATCAAAACCTAGTCTACTTCTCTTTCTAATCCACTTAACCCCATTATCACTATCATATTTACCATGCATTTATCATAAGCATTTTATCATGTCATGTCATAAAGCACATATCACATAGCATATATCACATATCATGGTATGGGTCAAGCATCCTAATCATGTAACACATAACTTATAGCATAATGAGCTCTTTTATAGTCTAAAGTCAATCATTTCATTGAATTAATCAATACTAAGTCACTAAGTAATCAAATAATATTATTTGTATCATATAAGTCCTATGCACCTAAGCTAATATTTACCAACTACTAGTGGAAGTCCTAGTTGTGTCTCTTATTCTTGGCTCCTACCCTTGAGGTTGAGATGGTCCAAGTGGTGGAGGGGTCAAGGCCATATTTCCCAATTTCCTTGTCTGAGGGCAATCCTTGATGAAGTGATCTATCTGTCCGCACCTCAAATGTGCGCCAAAAACCTTCCGACAAACCCCAATATGCTTCCTACCACAATGGTTTCAAGTGAGGAAAACCTATGTTGATTGACTATTACGCTGTCTAAGTGTTCAAGTTGTTAGTGAATATTCATTTTCTAGACCTCTTACACCTCTTCTATGCTGGCCTCTACTTCCCTTGCTCTTTTGTTCCTGTTTAGCACTCTTGGCTCTCTCGGCCTTATGCTGCTTCTCCACGTCCTCTCTCAAGGCATGGATTAGAAACCTCAGATGTTGATTTTCTTCTATCATAGTCTTTTCCAAACATTCGCACCTTACTTTGAATCCATTTATAACCTAGACACTCCACGGGGTCCACCTCGTTAGGAGTCTTTTCTCTCTTCAAATGGATGACAAGTACAGCCTTCTTAAAATCTTAGGCTAAGTCCTCTTACAGGTCACATAGGGTGCTCTGGGTCATGGTCATCAAGCAAGGGTAATCTTCTTGGTCATCTATCAAAAGAATCATAAGGCACACAAACAATAACAAGGAGTACTATAAGTTATTAGGATTTTGCGGAACTATACTAGCGATAGACTGCAAGTGACATGACAAGAAAATTCCTATGCTCCAAGATTATACTTAATTAACCCAATAAATAAATAAGTCTAAATTAGAATTTAAAACTACAGCTTTGATACCATTTTTGTCATATCCCAACTTCGGAGACATGATAGTCTTAGAACATGGGGAGACATAAGGTCATCTATGTCTGTAGAACTCACTTATACTTATACAAATACTACCTAGGATCATACCAAAACCTTTGACATTAACTTAAATAAACCCTTTTTTTTTTTTTTTGGAGAAAACCTTAAGTTGCGGAAGCATAATTAAAATATACTTTAAGCATAATCCATAAGGAAATTTCTGTTTTATACTTCTTTTTTTCAATCTCACAACTGTCCATATTTTTATCATTCCACACCTTACTTTCATATTATTCAATTACAACCAAATATAACAATTTCCAATCTTTAATTAACTTAACCACATTTTAAATTTCCAAGTCCCTAACTTGACATAATTCATTAAGTTTGGAAAAATTACTTCTATCAATCAAATTTCAAAATTGATCTCATAAACATTAAAATATACTATTTCTAAACTCAATTTATCAATCAATTGCATAATTCCAAGTTTAGATTTCAAAATCTCAAATTTATCGCATAAGCCTTAGAATTTGGAGAATGTCATCAATTTCCTTTCCAACGTCAAATTGATTATAGATTTACCAAATTAACACTTAAACAATTAATATTTATCTATCAATTGAAATTAAATTACTTTAATTCATGAGACCCCAACTTTGTCATATTGTGATAATTTAGGAAGAACCTATAATTTCTTAAAAAATTTTAAATTGATTTTTGAATTATGAAGTAGCATAACAGAAAGGCTATATCATCAATCAAATATTAAAACAAATTATGGGAATATAAAGTCCCCTTTTAAATTTGCTTATGCCTTCAAAATTTCAAATTTTGAAATAAACTTCCATAATTCATTTTGACAATTCCAAACCACTATTTTCCATCCCAAATAACCTTATATACCTTCAAAATAATTTTAGAATAATTTCTTTTATAATTTCTTAAAGGGGTTGAGCACTCCTTTAGTGCCCTAGTTCTTCCATAATTCATTTTGACACTTCCAAACCACTATTTTCCATCCCAAATAACCTTATATACCTTCAAAATAATTTTAGAATAATTTCTTTTATAATTTCTTAAAGGGGTTGAGCACTCCTTTAGTGCCCTAGTTTGGTGTTTCTTGTTTCTCTTGCTTGTATTTACATGCTAAACCTTAAATTTTCAAGCCCAAATTCAATATTTCATCAATAAATAAACAAAACAATTTTTACCCTTAGTTCTTTCTATATTGGCCAGATTAGACAGAGAAGAAAATTTTGCCACCAAAACACTAAATCCATGTTAGGAACAACGAAAGGAAGAGATGAGCTTTAAAATTCACCTTGGAAAGTCTTGGCTAAATATTGTGATGGTTGGCCAAAATGGAGAAAATTACTTCTCCTTAGAGCTTGTATTTTAGTGATAATGTTTGCAAAAATGGTGAAAATTGCACAAAAATTATGCTTATATATAGAGAATGGATGGCTGTGATCTCATCTCAACAATCAATGGCTAGGAATTGATCAAAATGGAGGGTAAATATTTAATCCAAATGAATGGTTATGATTTAATCATATTGGATGGTCAAGATCTCATCTAAATGGATAGTGATTAGCATATGTAATAATGGTATGTGATTAGCAAAAATGAATTTAGATTTAGTTGCAAGAAATGTGAAAATTTAATTTAGATAAGAATTTGACTTGGTAAAAAATGGTGGGCTCAAAATCAAATATGATGGCTTCCAAGTCAAATTTTGTGACTATTCACCTATTTACCATAGTTAATCCTAGGTAACTATTTTTAACTTTGGTAAATTTTATTTTCACTCTTAAGTGGGCCATAATAGGCCAGCCATTAATGGGCTTGGGTTTTGAAATCCATAAGCCCAATTACAAGTCCTTATATGCATATTTTTATACTTAAAATTTTCTTGTAACTTTCTTTCTTTTCTTTCGCTTTGGCATACTAATTTCTTCTTTTCAATAATACTATTTACTATACATATAGTGTAACAACACACACCCATCTTAGGAGTTTCATGACAACTCATTTGAATTTATAGTTATAAAGGTGAAATGTGTGTTTTTATAAAAATTCATGTGTTATGTGATTGATGAGTATATGGTATGTTAGATTAGTTTTAATATACATAATATAAAATATTATTATGAAATAAGTGATTGATATAAAGTACATAAGCATAAAATAATTTATTACATGTAAAGTGAATTTTTATGCACAAAGCAATTTTTAAGTATAAAATAATTTTTATGAGCATTTTTAAATAAATATTTTAGGAGGAATTTCAATGAAAATAATAAGAAAAATATTCTATTTTTAATTACCTATAATCAGTCCATAAATAAAATAAAAAGACGACTCACCAAAGCCCAACACACCAAAATACTCCTAACCTAGCTCATTAATGGCAAAGTTGTAATTTTTCCAAAACGCTGCATATGTTAACCTAAATTTCAGCCAGCCCTGATCTTGACAGCCACCATTCTATTATTCTTCAGAATTTTTATAGAAAAATTCTCTCAAAAATATTCTCTTAACCAAAATTAACAAGGTGCCTTTAAACCTTGCGATTTTGTAACCGTTTTCATAAGTTTTTCTCTTCTTTTAATCTACTATTTGATTTTTATGAAACTAATCATGAGAAAACTATTTTAGGCTATGTATTTACTATTTTTCTTTTAGTTAAATTCATCCTAGGTGATTATTTTGAAGGAGAAACTGATTTTTGACCGAAAATACAACTCTTTCTTTGCACATCCACCAAAGGTGAACCCTAAAAATCAAAGTTGGAATTTTCATGGAATTTTATAGGGGGCTTCTAATTTGCATATTAAAGTGCTCTAAGATTTTGGTTGTGCTTAGATGAAAATATTGATTTAAATCATATTTTTGTATATTACTCTAATGATCGGAAAGTACAGAAAGCAAAAGAAATCATGGTTTTCACCCTAAAATCTAAAGTTGGAAAATTTTCATGCATATAATATGCGAAGGTACTGATTCCTATGTTTATGCATTAAAAAATGATTTTGGTCATGTTTACATGAAAAATATTGGTTTAAATCATGTTTTTGTATATTACTATAATGAATAGAAAGCGCAAAAAGTAAGAAAAATCCATGTTTTACCTTGATACCATATATTCGGCCTACATAGGAATTTTTAATCCCAATTTCTATAATTTTTGTATGATATATTTTAATGATTGTTGACATATGTATATGAGTGATAAATGATTTAATTGCATGTTGGTTGAAGAAATAACTCTAGACAAAGTCTAGAGAGATTCGACCTACCTAGGGTTTTCCAACCCTAGTACTATGTTATGATTAACATGTTGTGAACCCTTAATTTTGCACCTTCCAGTATGCGTTTGAATTATAGAAGCATTTGGGCTCGATAAACAAAACTTCAGAAGCTGAAAACTCTCAAAATGGAAAAAATAAAAATATTTCTTTTGGCATTTAAACCATTTCCAATTATTTAGGACTAAGCAATGAGTACAACGCAACTCGAATCATGAAAAACGAACGAGAAACAAGCAAGAACGGGCCAAAACAAATGAAACAGGCGAAAATGAGCCCGTTGTCATAAAGCTGTGTGGCATTGCTACAAAAGCCTCTGCTGCAACTCTGGCAAAAATTTAATTTTTTGCAATCCCACATTGGAAATTTGTGTTTTTTATGCTTCAAACCTTCTCCTATATATAGAGGGCTTCCCCACACTTTAAAATACAAACTTTTAGAGCTTCAAAAGCAATAACATCAAGCAAACTGATTTACATTTACTCCTTGCTTTGCAAAGCGAGATAGGGGATTTCTCCTTGATTCCTACCCAAACAGTTTAAGGCTTTTTGCTGCCTGCCTCTTCGAGATAAGTCTCTTGCCTAAGGCTCATATCCACTGTCGCCCGCCGTCCGAGGCTAGTCGTTGCCACCCATCCAATGCTAGCAGCCGCTCACCGTCTGAGGCCAACAGCCGCTTGCCATCCAAGGCTAGCTGCCACTTGCCATCTAACACTAGCCACCGCCCATCGTTTGAGGCCAGCCGTTGCCTGCCATCCAAGGCTAACTGCTGCCCGTCATCTAACTCCAGCCACCACCTGCCATCCGAGGTTAGTCGTCGCCCATTGTCTAAGGTAAGCTTCTTTTCCTTTAAATTTCTTTTGTCTAAATTTCCTTGCTTCTTTTAGTTAGTTAATTATTTGATTCATCTAGGTTGCTAGCTAATCAACTCGGTAATCATTTAAATCAATTAATTAACTCAACCCTCTTTTAATCAATCAATCAAAATGTGATAAAGTGGCTAGGCTAAACTAACCCCTTCGCAAAAAGGGAGAACTACATGGGTTTTGATTCCCATTCAAAGGGATACATAGGCATACTTACTTCAGGCACCGAATCCAACTAAAATTAACCAACTCTCCCCCCTATCACCTTCTTCACTTACTTTTAATTTGCTTTCCTTTACTTAGTTATTAGTTTTAGTTTAGGGAATGTGTGACTTCTCTAGAACTCATAAGGGCTAGAGGAAGTATCCCCTAAGTTTGGATTTCATTGTAATATTGACTCTCTTTTATTTTGAATACTAATTATGTATAAACTTTATGGATTGAATGATCATGCATATTATAAATTGTTCATGCGTTTTAATTAAATATATTTTAAGTTGCTTTTATATTACTTGGCCAAACTTATTTTGTTAAAATAAACTGAAAACCTAGTCCCTGAATCCTCTTTGGTTTCAAGACTACTGATCTTTTTCCTTTGGGTAATAATTAGAGTCAAATGGGTTTTTTCCTTATATTTTCCCAAATAAAAATAAATTAAGGTGGCAATTCTAAGAAATAATTTTTAAACCTATCAAAGATAAGCCCGAGGGCTCCCTTGTGAGTTCTTTCCCAAATGAACATTTTGATTCCCTTTAACGGATCGGATCGGTGCTCGGGTGAGGCCTCACACATATGTATATGATTAAGTGGCACGCAAATTAGGCCTTATGATGTATTAATTATGGATTAATGACCCTAAATTGACTACGGGATTGATTGTATGATTTGGTCGAAAGAGACAAGCATGACTCTTTAAGGTTACTTGTTAAATTAATATATATGGAAAGTGTTAAGTGTACTAAGTTGAATGTTAAATTGAATTGATATTAAAATCATAATATATTGTGTTTGACTTTAGAAAGGTCATAGTATGAGTTATAATGTGATTTCATGTGAGCTTATGAAGGCTAAGTGCGCAAGACTTGAAAGCCCACATGTTATGTACAAGCGATGAGTGCACTTCTAAATGCAACTCCAAGTTTATGTGAATGTTATATGTGTATGAGGTAGTTATGTGATAGGATAGCATGATATTAAACAAATGCTAAGTATTGAATTATAATGTATGATAGAGATTAAGGATTATTAGAAGTTCAAGGGCTACAAGTACTAGGATCAAAGGAACCACAAGGTGAGTAAACATTATGTTCATGTAATAAGTGCAAGTTATCATGATATGTGAACCTTTAAGATTCTTGAAACCCAAGTTCTTTTTGATACGAACTCCAAACGACCTGCTTTGAGACCCAATACCTTTATGCTTGGAATTGACTCCCTTGGAAAGCCAAATCAAGTTTGCTAGGAAAAACCTCAACTCAATGACGAACTTGTGTCAAGGAACCTTGGTATGTTGTGAACAAAACAAAGTGATTAACTTTGGAAGTCCGGATTATTGGTTCAAGCAAGAACTGAAATTGAGAATTTTCTCACAAATCACAAGGCTGTATTTTTGAATTATCAAAAGTCTCCCTATTTCTTAGATTAGCTAAGTATTCATATTATCTTTGCTAAGTTACAAACCCTAAAATTCTTACTAAATAAAATTTGGACTTAGGCTTAAATTAAACAAACTAAAAGCCTAAATAACTATTTAAAATATTAAAGCAAAAAAAAGATAGATATAGGCTTAATAAACAAAATCAGCCTAATGACAATATGAGAATAAAGTAAAATAATTAAATTTGAAAATAGAAAGCATAGGCAGCCCAGCCCATTGTTTACAGCTTGCCCAATGCCTCAGCCTAGCTCGCCCGACTCCTCAGCTCGGCTTATTGTGTGTAGCTCGCTCAATGCCTTAGCCTAATTTGAATGAAGAATGGTAGCCTTGTAAAAACTTGAACAGATTAGGCCCAAGTCAATAGGAATATAATTTGGCCTCTTCATTTTAACATTAGGCTTGACTAGATTGATTAAGCCCTTGAAACTTCCTTGAATACAATTGGATCTGCATGAAAAGCTAAAGATCCAAGTATCCATGGCTGGCTTATAGGAAACTTTATACAACCTTATTTTCTTCTTGAATGATCCATCAATCATGCACAATGGTCGTATTGCATGCCTTTATAAGCCATCTTGATAGAAATGACAATCTTAAAGAATCTTCTTGAAGTCTTTATCATGTATTATTTATAAGCTTCTTATAAGGCATATGGATTCTTATCATTCCCTCCCTCCTCAAAAAGATTCATCCTCGAATCTTGACTTAAATAATTGGAACTAGGGAATGTGTCACTCTTACCATCTTCTTGTTCTTGTTCATCTTCTTGTACATCTAACTCAGCCACATCTTATGCTTCCTTCAAGATTTCTAAATGAGTATTGATTGTTGAAACCTCTTCATGAACAACAACAATGTCATCTTCTTCATCACTAATTAAAGAATCGTGCTTCCTAGGCAATAAGTCACTAGCATAAATCTAAGTAGCTTCACATGTAACTTGAGCCAGCCTAGCTATGATGACTTCTCTACTATTTTCTTGATCACTTACATCTTCTGAAAAGGGCATGCTTTCATTGTCATCATCCTTGTCACTTTCAAAAAGAGATTTCCATTGAGTGTAATCATCAACCCCTTTTTAGGGCATTGGGAAGCTATATGACCTAAACCCAAACACTTAAAGCATTTGATATCATAAGAATAGTTTAGAGTTTCAGATTTACCTTTCTCCCTCTCTTTCTCCTTTGACATTGTTACAACTTGTCCTTGTCTTGAGTCGAATTTGGACTTGGAATCAGTCCCCTCATCTTCCTTCCAACTTGATTTCCATGGCTTGAATGAAGATGAACTTCGATTATTACCCTTATACCTAGGTCGCTTCTCAACCTTAATTGCCATATCTTTAAGGTGACATCTGCTTTAAAATTCATTCCACCTTTTGTCCATCTTTCTGTTAAGATGTTCTAGGAACTCTAAGAAATTTTGCTCATCATCTTTAACTTTGGTAATCATGGTGAAAACCTAAAAAGAATGTTAGTAAAGTAAAAACCTCACTTCACACCCTCACATATTTCACTGAAGTAATAAATCACTCAAGTTTACTCGTGTTTGTTATCACACAAATCAGTAGGCTTTTCTCTAGATAAACTCACGCTCTTGCCTTTTAGCACTCAATTCTCTCTCATAATTCTTACAAGAGCAAATTTTCCAAACTATATAAAATTAATTTTTTTTTTTGCTCAACAATTAACCAAGATTTAAACGTGAAATCTGACACAAATTTAAGGCAAAAACAAGAATGAGAATACTAAAACAATAACCCTAGATGTTTTTGATAATGATGAAATGAAGACCCCAAACATGAATTTTGCCAATGAATTGGAAAAATTATAAAATTAAATAGAAATAAAATAGATAACAAGATGAGAAGAACACAATTGATAGCATTCAAAATGAAGTTTTCTATAGAAAATTATGATGAAACAAAATCTACCGAGAAAAAAAAATGTGAATTTCGAGGCTTAAATGATAGAATTTGGCCAAAAAACAACGGACATCAAAGCTTGTGCTTTTTTATTCTCTTGAAATTATATACTCAGAAGGGTAAAAAAAAAAATGCAATTTTCTCAATACTATAATTTTTTTTTTTGAATTTCTGAGAAGGAACAGATAGCTACTATAGAATTAGGGTTGGAAATAGAAAACAAAACAAAGATATCAAAGAAAACAAAAAGAAAACAATGAAAGAAAGGGAAAAAAAAAAGGATCAAAATGGGATAAAGAAACTCAAACCGAAATTGGAAGTAAATCTTAGCTTGTTTTTGGAAGGTAGGCTTGATTTGGTCAACTCCTTGATTCTCCTCAATTTGATTTGATTCCAATAATCTTCCTTTTTTTCTTTCACTCTAGAATTGGAAACAAATACTATATATTCTTCTTTATTCTGATTTGGCCAAATTCTTTCCTTTTTTTTTTTTCTTTCTTTCCTTGGCCAATTTCAAGATTCTTTCCTCTTTTTTTCTCTTTTTTTTCTTTTGGCCAAATGCTCTCTCTGTCTCTCTCTGTCTCTCTCTCTCTTTTTTTTTTTAAAATTTAGCAACAATTCAAAAGAAAAAAAAACAAATAGAAGATCAAACACAAGAAGCCAACAAAAACACAAACAATGAAAGGAACATAAATACAAATGGATAGAAGATAGAGAACCAAAACAAAATGGATCAATGAATTTAGATTTTTTTTTTATTTTCGAATTGAGACCTAAAATACAAGGAAATAGAATTAATGAAAATAAAAAAAAAGGAATTTTAATGTAAATGAATGGAAACAAGAAAAAAAATAAAAACAGGAAACATAAACGAATGGAAAGATATAACCTGATTTAGACCCTAAACTCTGATACCAAACTAATACGAACCCCAAATGACCTGCTTTGAGACCCAATACCTTTATGCTTGGAAGCGACTCCCTTGGAAAGCCAAATCAAGTTTGTAAGGAAAAACCTCAACTCAATGACGAACCTATGTCAAGGAACCTTGGTATGTTGTGAACAAAACAAAGTGATTAACTTTGGAAGTTCAGATTGTTGGTTCAAGCAAGAACTGAAATTGAGAATTTTCTCACAAAGCACAAGACTGTATTTTCAAATTATCAAAAGTCTCCCTATTTCTTAAATTAGCTAAGTATTTATATCATCTTAGCTAAGTTACAAACCCCAAAATTCTTACTAACTAAAATTTAGACTTGGGCTTAAATTAAACAAACTAAAAGCCCAAATAACTAATTAAAATATTAAAGCAAAAAAAAGACAAATATGGGCTTAATAAATAAAATCAGCCTAATGACAATATGAGGATAAAGTAAAATAATTAAATTTGAAAATAGAAAGCATAGGCAGCCCAGCCCATTGTTTGTAGCTCACCCGACACCTCAACTGAGCTCATTGTGCGCAGCTCACTTGACGCCCTAGCCTAATTTGAATGAAAAATAGCAACCTTGTAAAAACTTGAATAGATTAGGCCCAAGCCAATACGAATATAATTTGGCCTCTTCATCTTAACATTAGGCTTGACTAAATTGATTAAGCCCTTAAAACTTCCTTAAATATAATTGGATCCGTATGGAAAGTTCATGATTCAAATATCCTTGGCTGGCTTATAGGAAACTTTATACAACCTTATTTTCTTCTTGAATGATCCATCAATCATGCACAATGGATGTATTGCATTCCTTTGTAAGCTATCTTGAAGAATCTTCTTGAAGTCTTTATCATGTATGTATCTGTAAGCTTCTTGCAAGGCATATGGATTCTCATCATTTTTCTACTATCAATTATAACTGTATGATTTCTTTATTAAGCTTGGGTTGCCAAAAGACAATTGGTCCGAAACTATTATTAATCATTTATTAACAAGAAAAGAGCCTTTGTGATTGTTGCTTTACCTTACATTCTTGCTGGAACCACATTATTGTTTATCTTTTGTTAAATAAGCTAAACATCTTTTGCTATTATGTTATATATTAAGAGTTGGAATTTGGTATAATGCCACCTCTCCTTTATGAGCCCGAGTGAATACGATAGCAACTTTCGCTTCATATGTTATAAGCTACGAGTGAATACAATAGTAGCCTTCACTCTATGTGTTATAAGTTACGAGTGAATATAGCAATAGCATTCACTCTATATGTTATGGGTTATAAGTTTGATTTTTGTGAACCTTGTTAAATTGCAAATAATGAACCATGAACTACAAATCATGAATTATGAATCATGACCTATAAGTTATGTGCTAGGAGCCCCTTTTAAGGGATATGTATTATTGTATAAGCTATATTGTTTACTCATTAAGATCATCTATCTACCCCTTTTCTTGTGTGATTTCTAAGTGAGCATTATGAGGAGGCAAGGTGATAGCTCAAGCAATCTACTATGCTTGGGAGATTTCCTTGTCTAAGTTTATTATCATATAGTGATATGAAGTGTCTTTTTTAGATGCTCTAGGAGTCCTTGTTGGACATTTTTATTTTGGAATATTATTCATTTGATAAATTATTTGGAGTCTTAAATGTTATTTCCTCAGGGATTGGATTTAAAGTATATTTTAACTATTCTTTCGTAACTTAAAATTTTTCTTATAAATGGTTCAATTAAGTTAATGCATGAGGTTTTGTATGATCCTAGGCAATGTTATTATATACATGAGTGGGTTCTACGGGCGTGGGTAACCTTATGTCTTTCCATGTTTTAAGACCATCATATCTCTAAAATTGGGATGTGACATATAGTCATATTAACTTTATTAAATTCATTAGTACACACATAACCATTTCAAAGTTGCAATTTAAATAAATAAATCACTTTGATGTCATTAGGTTCTTTCAATTCCATCTAAAATTCACTATCACAATACTTAATAAAATTTATCATCGATGGCATCATTACTAACTCTTGCAGGCTTAACAAACCTTGGGTATTAAAATTTCCAAGAACTGGCCAAATGCCCTTTATTATGTTTTCTTAGTGTGTTTCATATTTTCCTAGTTCATTTTCAAATGATAATCCTTTAATTCTCAAGCCCAAATTCCATATTCCAAGAAGAAACAAGTAAATGAATCCTCTTATAATCTAACTTATTTTGGCTGAATTAATCAAGTGGAAGAGGAAGGAGAAATTTTGCAACTAAAGTACCAAACTCATGCTAAGAACAAAGAAAGGAATAATTAAACATAAAACCTTATCTTGAAAATCCTTGGTTTTGACTCTTAAGATGCGTATCTGAATTTGAATAAGCTTTTTCTCTTAGGACTTGTATTTTTGTGATGGTGTTTGTTAAATGAAGAAAATGAACATAAAATTACTTATATATGGAAGTTGTGTGGTGATGATTTCATCTCATCAATCAATGGATAAATGCAGAGCTATTATCTCTTTTTAATAGATGCTTATGATTTTATCTAAATGTGTGATAAGAAGAGTGTACAAGTAGCAAAAATTGACTTAACAAAAATGATGTAGAAAAGGTGGAGTTAACTAGTCAAAAGTTGTGTGCTTAGAAAAAAATTGCAGCTTCCAAGTCAAAAGTTGTGTGCTTCATCAAAAATAGCAACTTCCAAGTCAAAAGTTTTGGATAATTCCACCCATTTTGCCTTATTTTACCCTAAGTAACTTATTTTTAATCATGGTAAATTTTAATTTTACTCCTTAGCGAGTTTAAAATGCACAGTCAGACATGGGCATAGGCTTTCAAGTCCATAGGCCCATTAACAAGTCCATATGCATTTTTCTTACTTAGTGTTTCCTTGTAACTTTGTTTCTTTCCTTTCACTTTAGTATATTAATTATTTTTCTCTAATACTACTATATACCCTATATGTTATCATATTAACTACATTAATTCATTAATGCACACATAAATATTTTAAAGTTGCAAACTAGGCAAACAAGTCACTTAGCATCAAAAAGGGTTCGTTCGATCCTATCTTTAATTCATTACCATAGTGCCTATTAGAATCACATTTAATGGCATATCATTATTAACTATAATATGTTAAGGAAACCGTGGATAATACATTGTACCCCCTTTAAAAAAATTTCTCCTTGAAATTTCTATAGAACTACCCATTATGAATGGAACAATTGTGAATATTTCTAGAGAATATAACTTTCACATTCCCATATGCATTCCTCTATATTGTGGTTACACCATTGGACTTTCACCATTAATATTTCCTTGTTTCTAAGCTTCTTCACTTGTTGGCCTAAAATGGCAACTGGAACTTCTTTATAAGAAGGGTCTTTATTAACCTCAATTGACTATGATTACACCACATACAAAAGATCATTTATATACTCCTTAGAATTGATACATGGAAGACTAGATAGATGTGCTCTAATGTAAGAGGCAATGTTAATCTATATGAAACTTCTCCAACCTTATCAAAGATCTTAAAAGGTCTAACGAATTAAAGGGATAACTTTTCCTTCTTACTGAATCTCGTCACTCCTTTAATGGGAAACTTTTAAGAATACATGATCTCACACCTTAAATTCAACATCCTTCCTCTTTGGATCCATGTAACTCTTTTGATGACTAAAAGTAGTTTTTAGTCTTTCCTAGATAATCTTAACTTTTTTGGTTGCTTCTTTGACTATGTTCAGAGCTTCCAGGTAATTTTCACTCATTTCAGTCCAATAAATCTGAGATCAGCATTTTCTTCCATATAGCATTTTGTAGGGTGCCATTTCTATAGAGGAATGGCAACTATTATTTATGCAAATTTGATAAATGAAAGTGATATGAACCCTAAATGACCTACTTTGAGACCCAATACCTTTACACTTGGAAGCAACTCCTTTGGAAAGCCAAATCAAGTTTGTAAGGAAAAACCTCAACTCAATGATGAAACCTATATAAAAGAACCTTGGTATGTTGTGAACAAACAAAATAATTAGCTTTCAAAGTTTAGGTTTTTTATTCTAATCCAAGAATTAGATTTGAGAGAACTCTCACAAGCTTAAAGCTTAAATTTAAGGAGATCAACTTATCTTCTTTTTTATTGAATGAATAGCTAAGCATTTATAGTGTTACAAAAACCCTAAATTAGAATTAGCTAAGGACTAGGAAATATTCCTATACAAGGATTGAAGATTTCTAATTAGAAACAACTCCTAAACTACTTATTATACAAGAAAACTGATTCCTAAACAAGAAAATAAGCTAATCCTATTTTTGGGCTTAAATCTAATATAAATAGGCCCAAAACTCACTAATTACATATCCAAACTTAATTTAATTGAACATGGGCTTATATCATATTGATAGGTGCCCAAAAATATCAAAACTAAAGTAGAATAATTAAATTCAAAAATAAAACAAAGCAAATAGAATGCTACATGCCCAATGACATGTCCATGTTCCAAGGCATATTGCATTCTGCCCCTTTTCGAGTTTTCTCCCATTTTACATTGTATGAAGCTTGAACTTTTATGTTTTACCTTTTTCCAACCCTCTTTATGTAATTCATCAATGTTGAAGCTTCCTTTAATGCAATGCTTTCTAAAAGTGATGCTCATTATGCAAGTCTTCTTGATAACATTGTAGAAAGCTCTATATTTCTTTGGATTACTCTTGAAAGAGCCATTGAACATGAATTGAAGCTCCATTGATTCTCTTTCCATGCAAGCTTGATGAAAAGGATAGACTTGAAGAACCTTTTTGAAGTCTTTATTATGCATACATTGGAGATCTTCTTGCAAGGCATCTTGACTCTCTTCATTCTCTCCCTCCTTAAAAGGATTCATCTTCAAATCTTGACTTAAACAACTAGAATGAGGGAATGCTTTGCTCATACCATCTTCTTGTTCTTGATCATATTCTTGCACATTTAACTCAACCACATATTATGCTTCCTTTAAGATCTCTAGATGAGTATCAATTATTGAAACCTTTTCATTAACAACAACATCTTCTTCTTCATCACCAATCAAAGAATCATGCTTTATAAGCAACAAGTCACTAGCATAAATCCAATCAGCTTTGCATGAAGCTTGAACAGGATAACAAATTATTTCCTCAACTTCATTACCTTGATTCTTTGTCTCCTCTAATACTGACTTAGATGATTTCTCTCTTTTCTATGTTTAGCCTTAACTTTCATTAAAGTCTTCTTATATGATAGCCATTTAGGAGCATTACATCTTCTATTTCCTCTTCTCTAGGTGGTATTAGATTTAGAATCTTCATCATCTTGACTTCTTTGGACTTTTCTCCTATGTGGAGTTTGTTGTGAACTTGCTCTTTTTAACTCATCAAAACCAAAAGCATATCTTTGTATGGCATCCCTCATGCCATCCAATCGAACATTCAACTGTTAGAAGCATTGTTGAATAGCTTGCATATTAAAGGCTCGATCATTATCTTAAGTATTAGTCTTTTTTTTTTGAACTTGCAAAATAAGGGAAGTAAAGCAAAAATAACCTCACTTCACTCCCTCATGTGTTTCACTCAAGTATTGCCACTCAATCACTCATGTTTCACTTAATTTATTATGGCTTTTCTCTTTATAAGCTTACACTTAGACTTTTTCCACTCAATTCTCAATTCTAACCCAAACAAAATTTAATGTTTGAAGGGTTCACAACAACCACAAGTAAGGAAGAATTTGACATAAATTTGAAAGAAAAACAAAAATAATTGAAAGTTAAAATAAAATGAAGACACCAAAACAAAGAAAATAAGAAATAAGAAATCCTAATGACACTAGGAAAACGAAAATCCTAATTGGACTAGGAAACATGAATTAGAATTTGACTCAAAAAATAAAATTAGAAATCCTAATTGAAGTTTAAAAACAAAAGTTCAAATGCTAATAGAACTAGGAAAACAATATAGGAATCCTAATTGTCTTAGGAAACCTAATTGGACACAAATAAAAGAAGATAATTTAGAATGGAAGTAGGAAGTCAAACCAGAAATTGATAAGGATTAGGAAACCAACTCCTTGCTTGTTGTGGAGAAATGCTTGACTTAGTCAACTCCTTATTGAAAACTAAAATCCTT
Source organism: Reutealis trisperma (assembly GCA_947687605.1). Classification (NCBI taxonomy): domain Eukaryota; kingdom Viridiplantae; phylum Streptophyta; class Magnoliopsida; order Malpighiales; family Euphorbiaceae; genus Reutealis; species Reutealis trisperma. Next base: position 153,551 of record CANTUT010000727.1, on the reverse strand, counting down.
TTTGATTCTCCTTGAATTGGTTGGAATTCTAGTAATCTTCCTTTTTCCTTTCCACTCTAGAATTTAAAACAAACACTATATATGTTCCTATATAATTCAGATTTGCCAAAACTCTTTTGTTTTTCTTTTTTTTTTCTTAGCTGATTTTTTTCTTTCTTTTTTTTTTTTTTTATAATTACAACAACAATTTGAAAGGAAAATTAACAAACAATTTGAAGATCAAATATAAGAAGCCAAACCAATTTAAAGTCTTTAAGCTTGCGATGGATGAGTTCTCCACTCCCTCCTTCTTGAATTTGAATTGGTTTTAAGCTAGGTATGAATGGATTTGACCTTCCAATACTTGAATTTCAACGAAACACAAAGGATATGAAAAGATAGAACAAATAAAGAGACAAAAATGAACAAAAGAGAGGGGCAAACGATTTTGGAAACTTTTTTTTTATTTTTTAATTTCAAAACTGAAACAATAACAAACATAATTAACAAGGCAAGAACAAAGGAATTTTAATGAAATGAAAACAGACAAAAACAAGATACACAAACGAAAATAGAAAACACAAATGAAATGGAAAGATATAATCAGATTTAGAGCCAAAGCTTTAATACCAAACTGATACGAACCCCAAAAGACCTGCTTTGAGACCCAATACCTTTGCACTTACAAGTAACTCCCTTAGAAAGCCAAATCAAGTTTGTAAGGAAAAACCTCAACTCAATGATGAACTTGTGTTAAGGAATCTTAGTATGTTGTGAACAAGCAAAGTAATTAGCTTTGAAAGTTTAGGTTTTTGATTCTAATCCAAGAACCAAATTTGAGAAAACTCTCACAAGTTTAAAGTTTAAATTTAGGGAAATCAACTTACCTTCTTTTTCATTGAATGAATGGCTAAGTATTTACAGTATTACAAAAACCCTAACTTAGAATTAGCTAAGAACTAGGAAATCTTCCTATATAAGGATTAAAGATTTCTAATTAGAAATAACTCCTAAACTACTTATTATACAAGAAAAATGATTCCTAAATAAGAAAACAAGTTAATCCCGTTTTTAGCCTTAAACCTAATATAAACAGGCCCAAAACTCACTAATTACATATCCAAGCTTAATTTAATTGAACATGGGCTTATATCATATTGATAGGGGCTCAAAAATATCAAAAAATAAAGTAGAATAATTAAATTCAAAAATAAAATGAAGCAAATAGAATGCTACATGCCCAAGGACATGCCCATGTTCCAAGGCATATTTCATTATGCCCTTTTTCAATTTTTCTCCCATTTTAATTGTATGAAGCTTGAACTTCCATATTTTGTCTTTTTCCAACCTCCTTTATGCAATTCATCAATGTTGGAGGTTCCTTGAATGCAATTATCACATCCCAACTTTGGAGTTATGATGGTCCTATAACATGGAGAGACATAAGGTCACCCACGCCCGTAAAACCCTCTTATACATTAACTTGAATAATCAATAATAAAGGAAATCTTTAACTAGCAACAGAATTGTTTAATAAACTTTGAATACCATCCATAAGAAAAGATTGATTAAGACTCCAAATTAATCATTAAATAAATAATGTTCCAAAATAAACTCCCAAACAAGAACTCTCGGAGCATCTAAGAGCGACTCTACATATCATAGTATGTAATTAGACTTGGACAAGAAAATTCCCCAAGCAGAGTGGATTGCTTGAGCTATCACCTTGCCTCCTCATAACGCTCACTTGGAAACCACACAAGAAAAAAGGTGAGATAGATTATCTCAATGAGTAAATAATACAACTTATAAAATAACACATATCTCTTTAAAAAGGGTTCATATATCATGGTTCATGATTCATGATTCATAGCTTGTGATTTAGCAAGATTCGCAGAAATCAAACTTATAACATGTATCATATAGAGTGAAGGCTACTTTCATATTCAACTCTTAACTTATAACTTATATCATATAGAGTGAAGGCTGCTATCATATTCAATTCCCAACTTATAAAGGAGCGTAAAGCTTATTAGCTCCATAGATAGAACCTCCCCTTCTAGTTGAGGTAGAGATACTACCCCTATCCATTAGGTTAAGACCAGTTTCAATGATTTCACGCATCGACATGAGAATTTCTACAAAAAGGGTTCATAGGTACCATAGCCAAAGCTAATGGCAATCACTTATAACAATAGCATTGAAGAATGCAATCACAAGTAACATAATAGATATAGAAGTTTAGCTTATTGAACAAAAGACAAACAATAGTGTGGCTCTAGAAAGAATGTAAGGTAAGGCAACAATCACAAAGGTTCTTTCTTATCATTGAATAATCAATAATGGTTTTGGAGCAATTGTCATTTGGCAACCCAAGCCTAACAAAGAAATCATATAGTTATAATTAAAAATAGAAAGGAACTTTATAACAACCCACATCTACCCTAGGAGTTTTAGTGACAAATTATTTGAATTTAGGCTTATTGTGATAAATTGCACGACTGTATGAAAATTCATGTCTGACGTGATTTATGAGTTTGGGGCATGTTAAATTAATTTTAATATGCCTAATATGAATTATTATTGTGAAATAAATTATTTGAATAAAATGCATTAGCATGAAATAATTTATTTTTCGTAAAATAAATTTTCATATAAAAAGGCGATTTTTAAGCATAAAATAATTTTATGAGTATTTTTAAAATATTTTTCAATAAATGTTTTTGGGAAAATTTTAATGAAAATAATAAGAAAAATATTGTATTTTTAATTACCTATAATCAGCCATTAATTAATTAAAAAGCCTAAATACCCAAAAGCCCACTACACAAAAACACTCGTACCTAGCTCATTAAGGGCAAACTTGGAAATTGCAACCCAAACCCTAATATATAAGCAAAATTTTGGCCCCCATCAGTTTAGACAGCAGCCACACTCTGTTATTCCAGGATTTTCACAGAAAAATTTTTCCAAAATAATTCTCTCTACCGAAATTAAGAAAACTCCTTTCAGTTTCCCGATTTCTTGACTCGTAATCGTAAAATAAATTATGGGAAAATTATTTTGAACTATTTGATTACTGATTTCTACATATTCAATTCTGTTTGAGTGAATTATTGGGAGAGAAAAATTATTCTCTACCGTAAACACGATTCTTTCCGCAAGATTTCTCCAAAGGTGAATTCTATAACTTAAAATCACAATTTTTATGCATAAACATCATAAGGGGGGGGTGGGGGGGGGGTGATTTGTACTTATTTGTATTCTAAATTTATTTTTGATTTGTTTTGATGAAAAATATTAGATTAAATAATATTTCTGCATATTTCTGCGATGACCAAAAAGTTTCAAAAAACAAAGGAATTCAAGGTTTTCGTGTTAGAACTTGGAAGTTGGAAAATTTTATTCTTTCATGAATATATGGCTGCCGATTTGTATGTATGTTCTAATATGATATTTTTTTTGTTTAGATGAAAAATAATGATTTGAATCATGTGTATGTTTATCGCTAAAATGGACGAAATGCGCGGAAAGCGCGGAAACTCATGATTTTTCACCTAAGCTTTTGAACTTGGAACTTTTTTGTATAAACCCCACCTATTGCTGTCGATTATGAAGGAATGTGTTCTAAACTAATATTTTCAATGGTTGAATGAAAAATAATGGTTTAAACAACCTGTTTGCATATTTCTAAAATGACCAGAAAATACCGAAAATAAGAAAACTTGTGGTTTTGTGCACTCTAATGCAAAAGATTGAATTTTTATATATTAATAACACCACTAGTGGCTGATTCCTATGAATTTATATTCTAGAATGATTTTTGTTATGATTATATGAAAGATCTTGGTTCAAACCATGTTTTTACATATTTCTGAATTAGACGGAAAGCACGAAAAGGAGAAGAATTTGGTTTTTACCTTAATGATGCATTCGGCCTACATGAACAATTTTGTCCAAATGTTTATAAATTTTATGTGATGTGTTTTGATGATTGTTGACATGTATGTATGTATAATAAATGATAAAATTGCATGTTAATTGAAGGTATGGTCCTAGATGAGCTTAAATGCATTATGGTATACTTAAGGTATACTTAAGGTATCTTAACCTTGTATTGTGATTAGAATGCAAATGTGATTGAGGAATTTGGAACTAGATGTCATGATGACTTGATGATGAATATATGGTTATGAGTTAAAGAAGTGAAAGGGATCATAAGAGTTAAGCATGATGTTTGAAGGATTAATTGTTAAGTTGACATGTACGGAAGTGTAAAGTGAACTAAGATAATTAATAAGTGAATTGATATTGAGGTAATGATATTGTGATGACCTTAAAAAGGTATTGATGTGATTGCAATGTGTTTTCATGTGAGCCTATAATGCCTAAGTATGCAAGACCAGTAGGTCAACGAGCTATGTGCAAGTGATGAGTACACCTATTTGTGGACTCTAAGTGTATGTGTATGCTATATGTACATGGGTAGTTATGGGATAGGAGCATCATGAGTAAATAAATGCTAAGTATTAAATCAAATATTATGTTAGAGTTTGAGGAGCTTTAGAAGTGCAAAAGGGACTACGTGTACTAGGAGCAAAGGAACCCCAAGGTGAGTAAACACAATGTTCTTGTTACAAGTGTGAGTAAACATTATGTTTCAAATTACAAGTGCAATCTATTATGATATGTGTACCTTTGACATTCTTGAAACCCAAGTTCACTTCCATTTTTAAATTAACTATGTGATTTCTTGTTAAGCTTGGGTTGCCAAAGGACATTTGGTCTAAAACCATTTTTGACTATCTAGTGATACTACCTTTATGATTATCACCCCAACGTATATTCTTTCTGGAACTACACTATCATTATATCTTTTATTTAAAAGTTAAACCACTATTGTTAATTGATATACATGTTATTGTTGCCTTATGTGATATTATTAATTATGATTACCATTAGCTCTAGCTATGGTACCTTTTACCTTTATGCAGAAATTCTCGTACCGATGCAAGTAATCATCGGCTATGTGCTCCTCGTACTGATGCGGGTAATCATTGGCAATGTGCTCCTCGTACCGATGCGAGTGATCATCGGCTATGTGCTACTCGTACCGATGTGAGTAATCATCGGCTATGTGATCCTTGTACTGATGTGAGTAATTATCGGCTATGTGTTTGAGTGATTATAGCAGTAGCCTTCACTCTATGTGTTATAAGTGTGATTTCTGCAAACCTTTCTAAATTGCAAACTATGAATCATGAGTTATAAGTTATGAGCTATGGGCCCTTTCTAAGGGATATGTATTATTGTACAACCCCTATTGTTTACTCATTGAGATCATCTATCTCACCCTTTTTCCTTGTGTGGTTCCAGGTGAGCATTATGAGGAGGCAAGGTGATGGCTCAAGCATCCTACTTCGCTTGGGGAATTCCTTGTCCAAGTTATCAATAATACTATTTTTATGAAGTCTTGTCATTTGTTGCTCTGGGAATGTTGATTGATACTTATTGATATATATTATTTTTCTTGTGGATTTTATATGTATTGATTTATTTTAGACTTTTGCAATTTAAGGTATTCATCTAAATGTTTTGAATGAGTTATCGTAAGAGGTTTGGTAAGATCCTAGGCGTGATTTGTTTATATGTAAGTGGGTTCTACAGGCGTGGGTGACCTTATGTCTTCCCATGTTCTAGGACTATCATATCTCTAAGGTTGGGATGTGACAAAGGTGGTATCAGAGCTATAGTTTTTAAAGTCTAGTTTAGACTTGTCTGCTTGTTGTTTGACTAAGTATAATCCTAGACCATAGGAATTTTCCTGTCATGTCACTTACAGTGTATCGTTAGCATAGTTTTGCGAAATCCTAGTAGGTTTTAGTACTATCTGTTATTGTTTGCTTGTGTGCCTTATGATTCCTTTACTAGATGACCAAGAAGATTACCCATGCTGGAGGACCGCAACCTTGAGCACCGTCTGTGGCATACAAGAGGACATGGCGAAAGATGTTCGAGAAAGCCATGCCTGTGATCTATCTCAAGAAAAAGAAGACTCCTGCGATGTGAATGATGTTAATTGAATGCTCAGTGACTTAGTATGGATGGATTCTTTTTGCCTATATCATGATTCACTTGTGCATAATAGGAAAATTCTTCATGCTATGAGATATATATTACATGATTATGATATGTGATATATGCTATGTGATAGGTGATATGTGACATATGCTATGTGATATATGCTATGTGATATGTGATATGTGACATGTGCCTTGTGATATGATATGGTATGAGAAGTACCTATGATAAATGCATGGTAAATATGATAGTTGATAGTGGGGTTAAGTGGATTAGAAAGAGAAGTTGACTAAGTTTTGATCTAATTTAGATTAATGACTAATAGGTATAATGCTATGAAGTATGAAATGCTTACATATAACAATGGTTTGATATAAGAAATGTATGGAGTTACTAAATGATAATTGTGATTGAGGCCAAAAGAGGAGAATTGATATTTAGTAATGATTAATAGGAGAATGAAACAAATCAGTTACATTACATATACATAAGTTTACAATATGAGGTAGGTGAAGTATATGTTTAAGGACTATGATGGTAGACATTGATGGATGAAAACTTCTTATGGAGTTATTAGAACTTGATGTCCTAGAATTCAATGTGATCTTAGGAATGGATTGGCTATATGACTATAGAGCTTATATTGATTATAGAGGGAAGCAGTTAAAATTTTGAACAAAGAATGGGAGATATTGGTGTATCAAGGAGATATTTATGATTTAAGGTTTATTAGCATAATCATGGAATGAATGGGTATACTTAGAAAGCTGAGGAAGGGATGTGGCAGAAGCATCTCTAGTTTTTGAGAACCTATGAGTAAGGATTGAAATTTGAGGATGAATTTCTTTTAAGAGGGGGAGACATAAAAGGATAAGTATTCTCACACTTGTAATGATGATAAAAGGATAAGTATGATGCTACATAGTTTTGAAAATTTAAAATGTTTTGAATATACCTGAAAGGGATTTGTGTCCTCTGGATGAAAAATTTTTAAAGGTATTAGATATTATAATGTTCAATTGAGGTTACTAAAAAAAAAATTTTGGTAGTGATCCTTAGTACGAAAAGAATTTTTATTGAGATAACCTTGAATGGCATAGATTTGGAAAGATATAAGAGTTGTATAAAGATTTCATTTAAAGGCAATGGTATATGAAGGTTTATTATTTCAATATGAATAAGTTAAATGATTAGGAATGTGAAATATAGCAGGATGTAAGTGAAAAATCCAAAGTTAGATGATATTATGAGCTAAATGTATAAAATTTTGAGGCATTAGGTAATTAAATCATGATAATGATGTATATATTATACAAAAAGAGAGTAAGTCTGAAATAGTTATGAGAAGTTTATTTGGGATTGTAAATTAATAGAATGCAAGTTTGTTTGGGATATGATATATGTAGAAATGTTTGTTAAGTTTAAATATGTTTTAATTGATGAATGATGGGAGTGTAGAAATCGTAATGTTAGTAAGATATTAAACATGAGAATATTTATTGAGGTTATAATAGATTAAGTAATAATTATTAATATGGAAAGAGAATCATAAAATATCAATTGGAGTTATTAATTTGGAATTTTCTGTTGGATTCTTATATGACTAATGTGATAAATAATGAATGGAAGTGGTGATCAAGGTATTAATATAGATGTTAATAATAATAGAGATATAAGGAAAAACAATGCCTGGGATTATATTTGATTCAAGGTGAAATTAAAGGTTCTATTACTTTTGTCTGAGGCTAAGGGGATACAAAATTATTAAGGATTAGTTCTAAGATTTGTTTGAACAAGAGATTATCATAGGGGTAGAATAAGCTAAAAGTTGATCGATGTGATTCTTTTGACAGATTGTGAGTATGTGCCTTACTGTATTTGATAAGTTAATTGTAGTTAGATATTGAGGTTGAGTGGCGCAGCAGAAGCATGGCAGAGAAGTTAAGTAAAGTGTGTTGTGCTATTAGATTTGGAAATTCAAAGATGAATTTCTTTTAAGGGGGGGATAATGTAACAATCCACATCTACCCTAGGAGTTTTAGTGACAAATTATTTGAATTTAGGCTTATTGTGACAAATTGCGTGACTGTATGAAAATGCATGTGTGACGTGATTTACGAGTTTAGGGCATGTTAAATTAATTTTAATGTCTAATATGAATTATTATTATGAAATAAATGATTTGAATAAAATGCATTAACATGAAATAATTTATTTTTCATAAAATAAATTTTCATGTAAAAAGGCGATTTTTAAGCATAAAATAATTTTATGAGTATTTTTAAAATATTTTTAAATAAATGTTTTTGCGAAAATTGTAATGAAAATAATAAGAAAAATATTGTATTTTTAATTACCTATAATCGGCCCTAAATTAATTAAAAAGCCCAAATATCCAAAAGCCCACTACACAAAAACACTCCTAACCTAGCTCATTAAGGGCAAACTTCGAAATTGCACCCCAAACCCCAATATATAAGCAAAATTTTGGCCCTCATTAGTTTAGACAGCAGCCACACTATGTTATTCTGGTATTTTCATAGAAAAATTCTCCCAAAATAATTCTCTCTACCAAAATTAAGAAAACTCCTTTCAGTTTCGCGATTTCTTGACCGTAATCGTAAGTTTTTCTTCTCTTTCGATTTTTAAACTAATTTCTATAAAATAAATTATGGAAAAATTATTTTGAACTGTTTGATTACTGATTTCTATAGATTCAATTCTGTTTAAGTGAATTTTTGGGAGAGAAAAATTATTTTCTACCGTAAACACGATTCTTTCCGCAAGATTTCTCCAAAGGTGAATTCTATAACTTAAAATCACAATTTTTATGCATAAAAATCATAGGGGGGGGGTGATTTGTACTTGGTTGTATTCTAAATTCATTTTTGATTTGTTTTGATGAAAAATATTGGATTAAATAATATTTCTGCATATTTCTGCGATGACCAAAAAGTTTCGAAAAACAAAGGAATTCAAGGTTTTCGTGTTAGAACTTGGAAGTTGGAAAATTTTATTCTTTCATGAATATATGGCTGCCAATTTGTATGTATGGGTGCTCTAATATGATATTTGTTTTGTTCAAATGAAAAATAATGATTTGAATCACGTGTATATTTATCGCTGAAATGGATGAAATGTGCGGAAAGCACGGAAACTCATGATTTTTCACTTAAGCTTTTGAACTTGGAATTTTCTTGTATAAACCCCACCTATTGCTGTCGATTATGAAGGAATGTGTTCTAAACTAATATTTTCAATGATTGAATGAAAAATAATGGTTTAAACAACCTGTTTGCATATTTCTGAAATGATCGGAAAATACTGAAAATAAGAAAACCTGTGGTTTTGTGCACTCTAATGCAAAAGATTGAATTTTTATATATTAATAACACCAATAGTGGCTGATTCCTATGAATTTATATTCTAGAATGATTTTTGTTATGATTACATGAAAGATCTTGGTTCAAACCATGTTTTTACATATTTCTGAATTAGACGGAAAGCACGAAAAGGAGAAGAATTTGGTTTTTACCTTAATGATGCATTCGGCCTACATGAACAATTTTGTCCAAATGTTTATAAATTTTATATGATGTGTTTTGATGATTGTTGACATGTATGTATGTATAATAAATGATAAAATTGCATGTTAATTGAAGGTATGGTCCTAGATGAGCTTAAATGCATTATGGTATACTTAAGGTATACTTAAGGTATCTTAACCTTGTATTGTGATTAGAATGCAAATGTGATTGAGGAATTTGGAACTAGATGTCATGATGACTTAATGATGAATATATGGTTATGAGTTAATGAAGTGAAAGGGATCATAAGAGTTAAGCATGATGTTTGAAGGATTAATTATTAAGTTGACATGTATGAAAGTGTAAAGTGACCTAAGATAATTAATAAGTGAATTGATATTGAGGTAATGATATTGTGATGACATTAAAAAGGTATTGATGTTATTGTAATGTGTTTTCATGTGAGCCTATAAGGCCTAAGTATGTAAGACCAATAGGTCAACGAGCTATGTGCAAGTGATGAGTACACCTATGTGTGGACTCTAAGTGTATGTGTATGCTATATGTACATGGGAAATTATGGGATAGGAGCATCATGAGTTAATAAATACTAAGTATTAAATCAAATATTATGTTAGAGTTTGAGAAGCTTTAGAAGTGCAAAAGGGACTACGTGTACTAGGAGCAAAGGAACCCCAAGGTGAGTAAACACAATGTTCCTATTACAAGTGTGAGTAAACATTATGTTTCAAATTACAAGTGCAATCTATTATGATATGTTTATCTTTGACATTCTTGAAACACAAGTTCACTTCCATTTTTAAATTAACTATGTGATTTCTTGTTAAGCTTAGGTTGCCAAAGGACATTTGGTCCAAAACCATTTTTGACTATCCAGTGATAATACCATTATGATTATTACCCCAACGTATATTCTTTCTGGAACTACACTATCATTGTATCTTTTGTTTAAAAGTTAAACCACTATTGTTAATTGAGATACATGTTATTGTTGCCTTATATGATATTATTAATTGTGATTACCATTAGCTCTAGCTATGGTACCTTTTACCTTTATGCATAAATCCTCACACCGATGCGAGTAATCATTGGCTATGCGCTCCTCGTACCAATGTGAGTACTCATTGGCTATGTGCTCCTCGTACTGATGTGGGTAATCATCGGCTATGTGCTCCTCACACCGATGCGAGTAATCATCGGCTATGTGCTACTCGTATCGATGCAAGTAATCATCAGCTATGTGCTACTCATACCAATGCGAGTAATCATTGACTATGTGATCCTTGTACCGATGTGAGTAATTATCGACTATGTGTTCGAGTGATTATGGCAGTAACCTTCACTCTATGTGTTATAAGTGTGATTTCTGCAAACCTTTCTAAATTGCAAACTATGAATCATGAGTTATAAGTTATGAGCTATGGGCCCTTTCTAAGGGATATGTATTATTGTACAACCCCTATTGTTTACTCATTGAGAGCATCTATCTCACCCTTTTTTCTTGTGTGGTTCTAGGTGAGCATTATGAGGAGGCAAGGTGATGGCTCAAGCATCCTACTTCACTTAGGGAATTCCTTGTCCAAGTTATCAATAATACTATTTTTATGAAGTCTTGTCATTAGATGCTCCGGGAATGTTGATTAATACTTATTGATATATATTATTTTTCTTATGGATTTTATATGTAATGATTTATTTTAGACTTTCGCAATTTAAGGTATTCATCTAAATGTTTTGAATGAGTTATAGTAAGAGGTTTGGTAAGATCCTAGGCATGATTTGGTTATATGTAAGTGGGTTCTACGGGCGTGGGTGACCTTATGTCTCCCCATATTCTAGGACCATCATATCTCTAAGGTTGGAATGTGACAAACTTGGGTTTCAAGAATCTCAAAGGTTCACATATGATAATAACTTGTACTTGAAAAATGAACATAATGTTTACTCACCTTGTGGTTCCTTTGATCTTAATGCTTATAGCCTTGAACTTCCAACATTCCTCAAGCTCTAACATAACATTATAATTCAATATTTAGCATTGGCTTAACATCATGCTATCCTAACCCATAACTACCCCATGCACATATATCATTCACATATACTTGGAGTTGCACTTAGAAATGCACTCATCACTTGCACGTAACATGTTGACTTTTAAGTCTTGTATAATTTGTCTTCTTACGCTCACATGAATTCATATAGTAGTTCATATAAGGAATTTTCTAAAGCCACACAAAAAATCATAATCTTAATATCAACTTAATTTAACTTCCAACTTGGTACACTTAATACCTTCCATACATATCAACTTAATAAGCAACCCTTAAAAAGTTATGCGTGTCTCCTTTGGACCAAATCATATAATCAATCCTATAGGCAAATTAGCATCATTAATCCACAATTAACACATCATAAAATTCAATTCACATACTACTTAACCATGTACACATTTTAGCCAAACATGATAGTTAGGGTTTTGGAAACCTTAGGCATGGTCAAATCACTTATAGGAGTTTCCTAGAGTTACTCCTTCAATCATCATGCAATTAAATCATGTGCCATTCATATACACATATCAACAATCACTAAAACATACCTTACAAAAATTATAGGCCTTGGGATCAAAATCCCATTGTAGGCCAAACCACTATAACCATGGAAACCATGGGTTTTCTTGCTTTTCATCCTTTCCGATCATTATAGTAATATATAAATGCTTTATTTAAACTAGTATTTTTCATGTAAACATAACAAAAATAAGTTTAGGACATAATTACACACAAATCACCCCCTCAAAGTGCATATGCACGAAATTCCAGCTTTTAGTTTTTAGGGTTCACCTTTGATGGATTTGAGAAGGAAAAGGTTTGTTCACGATTAAAAATCAGTTTCTCCTTCAAAAAGACAACATAGGCCAATTTTAATATGAAGAAAATTAGTAAATAAAAATTCTCATATGGATTATCTATGGTTAGTTTCATAAAAATCAAAAAGTAACTTGAAAGAAGAGAAAAACTTATAAAGAAGATCACAAAATTGTAAGGTTAGGAGGCACCTTGTGTTTTTTGGTCAAGAGAAAATTTTTGAGAGAAAATTCTAAAAAAATTTGACGAAAAATAGAATGGAGCTTGCCACAAGCTAGGGTGGCCAAATTTTAGGTTAAAATTAGGGTTTTGGGTGCAAAATTATAAGATTGCCATTAATGAGTTAGGTTAGGAGTGCTTACATATATTGGGCTTTTGGTGAGTTAGGCTTTTAATCCAATTTATGGGCTGATTTAAATGTATTAAAAATAAAATCTTTTGCTTATTATTTTCATTAAAATTCCCCCAAAATATTTAATTTAAAATATTTTAAAAATGCTCATAAAAAATTATTTTATGCTTAAAAATCGTCTTGTGCATGAAAATTCACTTTGTATGCAATAAATCATTTTATGCATTTGCACTTCACATAAATCACATATTTCATATTCAAAATTCATATTATGCATATTAAAGCTAGTCTAACATGCCACTTGCTCATAAATCACATATAAAAATTCATAAAAGCACACACTTATTCATAATAGCTCTAAAATCAAGTAATTGATCACGAAACTTCTAGCTCGGGTATGGATTGTTATACCAATGCTTTCCAAAAGTGATGCTCATTATGCAAGTCTTCTTAATAACATTGTAGAAAGCTTTGTATTTCTTTGGATTCCTATTGAAAGAGCCATTGACCATGAATTGAAGCTCTATTAATTCTTTTTCCATGCTAGCTTGATGAAAGGACAACTTTGAAGAACCTTTTTAAAGTCTTTATTATGCATGATTAAAGAACTTCTTATAACGCATCTTGACTCTCATTAGGAAGGTTCCCATCCCAACTACCTCTAAAATCCATTACATACAAATGAAGCTGTGAACCTTCAAATTTGCACCTTTAGGATATGACCGCAGCTTGAAACTTGCTAAGATTCGTGTGCTATGCATACGGCGGTCCCGCTAGCTAGTTAGTGGGCAGGGGTCAAAGGGGCAGTGCCACTTGCAGAGTGCAGGGCAGTGCCCTATTGAAAAATAAATTTCTTGAAACTTGAATCTTTAGATGATTAGCGCTCGATTATGAGCCCATAGAATCAAACTGGGTTCAAATTGGATCAAAGACGGATGAGAACAGGCTGAAAAATGAGTTGCAACAGCCTGCGGGCCGATTGCAGTAACTCGCAGCCGGCTGTGGTTACCGTAGCCTTCTCGGCTTTTACTGTAGAGGTCCTTATGGTAACTACAAAGGGCTTTGCGGTTACCACAGGTGTCACACAGTTACCGCAACATGCCCATTTCATAATCCTACACGGAAACTGTGAATTTTTAGCCCTAAATTCCTCCTATAAAAACCTGGCACTTCTTAACAACTTGCACACACAATGACATGCTTCCATACTCTCCCTAAAGCTTTTTAAACTCTACTCCTAAGCTTTCCAATAATCAAAACCCTCTTTCTAAACCTCCAAGTCTCTAAAATCCCATTCTAAAACCTCCTCCATCACATCAAATATTATTCATAAGTTTCTTAATCACCTTAAGCCTTATTCATAAGCTTCCCAATCATCTCAAAACTCTATTCATAAGCCTCCCAATCATCTTAAATCATCTTTCTAAGCAGCCTAATCAAGAAAAGGTGCAATTCAAGTTATTTCTTTTAAAAGGGAATTCGTGGTACTCAAGCAAAGGTGTGATCCAAGTCCCTCTAAGAAGAGCTCAGGCTATTCAAGAGTCCTTCTTCCAAAAGGAGTGCTCATGCTATTCCTAAGTTAAGATAGAACTTAGATCTATTGCCAAGCTCGCTCCTTATGTTCCTCGTCGATGAAAGCCAAAGGTAAAAGTTCTTCCTTTTTCCATTTCGATTTCAAGGTCTAAATCTAAAAAGATCTAATTTTTGCTAATTAAAATCTGACCTAATTAACAAATCCCTAAGCCCTTTAAAATCAATCAAAACATGATAACAAAGGCTATGACTTAAAAACCCCACCTTCGCTAGAAAAAAGAACTGCGTGGGGTTTGATTCCTATTCAAAGGGATATGCAGGCTTGTCGTCTCTAAGGCATTCAACTTCTTTAAAATTAACAACTTCTTTTCTTTATCACCTTCTTCACATAGCTTAGGATTGAATTTTTTTTTCTTAAATAAAAGTCAAAATTTAGTTCTTTTATTAAAATTGTTTTATTATTTTCCTTACTTTAGTTGTTTAAATTGCATATGGGGAATGTGTGCTTTTCCTAGAATCCATAAGGGCTGGAGGAAAGATCCCTTGATTTTGACATTTTGACTTGTAATAATTTTAAGTAGTTTTCCTTTACTTTTCGCATTTTGTAATTATCATTATCTCATATTTGTCATGCATTGCACGAGTAGTATTTGTTTCATACATCATATCATATATGTTCATGCATACATAAAAACTTCTTTTTTTTATAAAAGATATTTTGTATTTAAGCCAAACAAATTTTTTGTATTGTTTTAACCAGAACCTAGTCCTCGAACCCTCTTTGCCTATTTGAGGACTAGTGCTTTTCCTTAGGATAAATGGTTTAATTTTGGAGTCAATTAAATTGGGTTTTTCCTTTAATTTTTCCAACCAAAATAAACAAAATTAAAGTGGTGACTCCTTTTACAAATTACAATTTACAAAATACAACTTTTCTGAACTCATAATGGGTTCCAATCGTGATGTTTCTCCTAAATGGGCATTTTCGATTCCCTTCAGTGGATCGGATTGGGTGCTCGGGCGAGGCCTCATAGTTGGTGACTCCACTGGGGACTCTAAAATCTTTTTTTCAAAATAAAAGATAAAAGTAGACTACTCTTGGTAAAACAAAAAGTTTGGCTTTTTAGTACAAAATAGCTTTTCATGTATCACTATATTGGGCTCCTTGTCCAAAACCCTAGTTTCTTAGGAAAACAAAGGATAGAAAGTAACATCGAGTGGGCAACCTTCCTTAGGTCTACTTGCCGATAGTGAAATCATCCAACCCATAACGTATCTTCTAATCCTTTTAGAGGTGTAACGAGTATGCAAGTACCATTAGACCCTGGCAAGGCTCCTTGATTCACATGTGGTTAGGTATATTGCATCTCTAGTGTGATGGGTTCCTTTCAAACCACCCTTACCCTTTCATATAATGACTTATAGAACCTTCCTTTAGGATTGTATGCACCATAATATTGAACTTGGTATTTCATGAAACTTTTTTCAATCATTCATACATGCATGCATGGCTTGAACCTTGTCAGGAGTCAAAAACCTATCCAAACATCTTTACACCCAAAACCCATTGGTCCACCTGAACCCATGGTCAAAACTTAAAATCCATTGGTCCATCTAAGCCCATGGCCAAAATCCAAAACTCATAGTAAAAAATAAACCCATATATGGCACCCTTATCCTTATCCAAGCTAAACACTGACCTAACTCTATTTTTTATAACCATTACCAAAGCTAAACACTAGCCTAGCTTTCATCCTTTACAATTCTTACCTAAACTAAACACTAACCTACCTTTCATCCTTCATCCAAGCTAAACATTAACCTAGCTTTCATCTTTCACAACTCTTACCTAAGTTAAAAATTGACCTAGCTTTCATCTTTCATAGTCCTTACCAAAGCTAAACATTGACCTAGCTTCACTCTTACCTTAATCATTACCCAAACTAAATGTTAGCTTGGTTTCACTTTTAACATTACTATCCAAACCCATGCTTCTATCTAAGCCTATGGTCCAGTCCACCAACTATCACCAAACCCATGGTCCACCCAACCTCCAAATCCATGGTACATCCATAACCCATTCGTAAAACCCATGGTCCCTCCATCCTTAAGCCCATACTAAACCATCCATAAATTGCAAATCCAATTACTTGAGGCTAAACTCTAACCCAGCCTTTCTAACTAAACTTTGGTTCCTCAAAAACTAAAATTCAACCTAGCTACTCAAAGCTAAAAATCTGACCTAGCTACTCAAAAGCTAAAATCTGACCTAGCTACTCAAAAGTTAAAATCCGACCTAGCCACTCAAAGCTAAAATCTGATCTAGACACCCAAAGCTAAAATTTGACCAAGTTCCCCTAGCTAAATACCTACCTAGCTAACATCACACACCTCTACCCTTCTTTTTTACTCATACCTTACCAACCTAGTGATAAGACACTATCGTCTATAAGCCCAACATCCTTGGCTCGTTACTTTCAAAACCAATCCATTACCTCCAGATTGATAAATGCCTATAAGCCTACTGTAAGCCCATTATCTTTGGCTCAACACACTACCCTTAGCCCAACATGCTACCTTAAGCCTAATACCTTTGGCCCAACGCAATACCCTAAACCCAATACCTTTAGCCTAATACACTGCCTTAAGCCCAAGCCTAATACTTTTAGCCTACTACACTATCTTAAATTCGATACCTTTGGTTCAACCTGATACCTTAAGCTTGAGACCTTGACCTATGTAACATTAGGAAATCATCAAAAGCCCAAATGAAGTCAGCTTACAACATCAATGGGAGACTTTTTCCTCGAAGTGTGCATGCTCATCTCATTGCTTCTTTTCCAAGTACTTATCTTATTCTTTGACTTAGTTTTAAAGGTACCAATGGCAAGCTTGACTGACATGGAAGCTCTAACCAACCTACTCAAGAGGCAAGAAGAGAACCTTTAAGCTATTCTCATCTCTGCCCTAGATGCTCAACGAGCCAATTTCAATCAAGCTTTAGCTAGCCAATAATCTAGTTTTAATAATGCCCTAATCCATCTTACTTCTGCTTTCACTAATGCTTTGAGTTTCCAATGCTAACTTATCATCAATGAAGTGAGAGGAATGTTGAACTAAGCTAAGCCCATCAATGTTGCAACTACCATTGACATGACCCATAATTCTACATCCTCAATCTCAAACATTAATGCCATCCTAACCTCAGCCATGCCATCAGTCTTAGATACTAACCTTGCCTCTTCTTTGAATCCTTTTCAAAGCAAGAAAAACCCTACCTCTTTTGCTATAAAAAAAACCTTTAAACCTCAACATTGATGCATTAGAGCAAACCCTTATAATGGAAAAAGGGTGCAAGAAGAGCAATACCTCCACTCCACTTGCCTCTACTAAATGGAAAGATATGGACACCTGCACTCCCCTTGTTGATGTCAAGCGAGAGAGTATAGAGGTAGCTACCATGACTAGTAGGCAACCCTTGAAATCTCAATGAAGGGCTTTCACAGATTTGGGAGTTCCATTAGCTGCGGTTTATAAGAAGGCTTTGAAGGCAAGAATGGTAAAACCCCTAGAACCAAGAGTCCCCCCTAATTCCTTACCAAAGAGCTACCACCCCAATAAGTATTGTGAATATCATCAAGGAGTGAGGCACCAAATCAATGCACGTAAAGCTTTGAAACATAGAATCCAAGATCTAATTGATAATGGAGATATCATCCCACTAAAGCAAGACCCAAGACCTTAATTCAACCCTAAGTAGTATAAAATGGAGGAATTCAAGCCTAGCTAATCTGACCTATCTGAGATTGAATTCCAAATCTAAGTCTGAGTCTGAGCCTAAGCCTAAAAGTCTGAGTCTAAGTCTATCATTTTATTTTATTTTTTCAACCATATCAGTCCTTTTTTTGTTATTTTATAATAAAGTTTCCTTTATAGTAATGCATTTATATTTTCTTTTCATTATTTATGCATTAAATTTCTTATCTTCCTTGATTGAGTCTAACACGGATGAGCTTAAAGAAAAAAAAAAGAAGAAAAAGAAATGAAAATGAAGAAAAAAGGGGTAAAGATTAAATCCACCACAATCAAAATGTGGGGTGTCCTTATTCTCTCGAATCAATAAATGCTTCACAAGCTCCTAACCAAAGAAGGACCTCTCATCAAATAGTTGAAGCATAATGTTCAAGTAAATGTAATTACCTATTGCACAATTGGGTAGTCAAATGATGCACCTCAACAAGGGGTGACAAGTTCAAAGAAGACCTCTGTCAAACCCAGAATTCAAAGATTAGAGCCTTTCAACATAAAGAAAAATAGCAAATCATGGTGGAATGCTTTCTCCCAAATTTCATTAATCTAAGCTCACTAAGTTGAAAATCTGAAAGGGCAGCCTAGACAAAAGTTAGAGTTAAAAGAGAGAGAGAGAAAGAGAGAGAGAGAGAGAGAGAGAGAAAGCCCATCCAAGTCATGTCTAAATTTGTTAAATTATCAATCCGTCTCATCTCATGTCTCCAAAGTCATCCTTCCTCATCAAAGGCTCATTTTTTAAGGTTATGCTGTCTTTTATGCCCTTATCTTACCATGGGGCCATGTCTTCCTAAAACGTCATCATTTGTTGTTAGTCCATCCCATCACTTAGTTCAAAAAGTTAATATATATCTCCAGTCTATCACATCCCTATCTCTCATTTGGGACTCCACTAGCCCTTTAGCCATTCCTAAGGGCTCTTTGTTTTAACCAGCATAGTCAATGTGTCATCAAGTTAAATCAATTAAGTGTCACTCCAAGAGTCTCTTCAATCCCAAACAACCAGAAAAGCTTGACTCATTTTTTTTGCATGATTTCTACTACAAAAAGCAAAACCATACAACCTCAGTGACTCTTTTTAGAAGTTTCAGCCTACCTTCAAACCATTCTTAAACTTTTCTATCCTAAACCTCATTTGTAAATCATACCATCATTTCAAGCCCAAGCCACGTACCACCCTTTTTTTTTCGGCAAAATCTCATCATGGGCAGAACCAAAAATCCCAAGCCTCTTAAGACTCATCATATTTGAGTCTAGTTTCCTAGAAAAATCATAACTCAAGGCATATCTTCCAAAGCCTATCATCCTCAAGTTGATTAAGAAGGACTCGAACTAGTCAAGGCCCATCTCATGCCTTTTTGGCAAATATCTCATGATCTTTGAAAGATTAAATTGACAAAACACATAATCCCCAAGAATCAAAGCCTTTTAAAGCTTGCAAACTATTCTAATGCAACCATGTCAAAGGGCAAACCCTTATCTATGAGCCTATGGTATCCTTATGACCAAAACTTATAGTACCATACCTGAGCCAAAGCCAGCCTTCCAAAGCACCCTCATAGAAAACTATCCAACACTTAGAAGCATTCACCTTGAAGCCCAAATTTAAAAGCTTTCAACATGAAGCCTAAAACCAAAAGCCTTCACCATGAAGCCCAAATCTAGAAGCCTTCTCCATGAAGCCCAAACCAAGAAGCCTTTGCCATAAAATCCAAACCAAAAAGCCTTTACCATAAAGCTCACTCCCAAAAAGCCTTCACTATGAAGCTCACTCCCAAAAGGCCTTCATTTATGAAACCCATGATCTCCTCTAAGGTAAAATCTAACCAAGCTTTCCAAATTGATTGCCTAGCCTGACCTTTTCCTCTAAGCCAAGATTAGCATCATAGGTCTAGCCTCCTAACCTGATCTCTCTGGCCAAGCCTTCCAAATGAACTCACCAAAAGGCCATAACTTGACCGAGCATCTAATATGATCTCTCACGAAGCTAAACCAGACTAAGCTTTCAAATGAACCTAGTTGAACCTGACTCAGCCTTCTAAGATAATGCACTCATTCTAAACAAATCTCCCTTAAAGCTAAAACTAGAAGGCCATAACTGACCAACCCAATTGCCTGACCTGAACTTCCCCAAAACTAGGCATGACCTAAACCTTATTGTCTTAAGGGACTTGACCCCCTCATTCAAGCTTTCCAATTTAGCCTTAAGTCAAACATTATTGCAAACCGAACACAGCTAAACCCTGCCCGACCTTTTCTAGCCATACTTGATTTAACATCCCAGAGTGACTTTAATAATAGCCATTGACTAACTAGCCTCATACCTAACATGCCTATTTCACCTCTAAGCTAGCCGATCAGCTAAAAAAAAAAAAAAAAACAAACTACTTTCCTTTATCATCCTAAAGTGGGGGCACCTCTTTTCTAACTATTCACCTTTCCAAAGTGGGGGCATCTTTCTCCCAGAAGCTCAGCACTCTTCTACCAAACTAACCCTTCATAGGTTTAAGGAATCCAATCATTGCATAGTCAGATGCATTTCACAAAAGAACAAGTTGCTAGTTAGACTTTTGAATTAAAATGGATTATCTCTTCCCTACCAGACAGGGTCATCATCATTCTACTAGACAAGAATATCATTTTTTTTAGCTCCTACCAGAAAGGACAACCTTAGGATTCATACCTTAAATCTAAATTAGGTATCTTTTTTATTCAGACTCATCCTAGGATAGCCTTAGGATCTATACCTTAAATCTGAATTAGGTATCTCTTTTAATCGGACTCATCCTAGGATAGCCTTAGGATTCATACCTTGAATCTAAATTAGGTATCTCTTTTAATCAAACTCATCCTAGGATAACCGTAGGATCCATACCTTAAATCTGAATTAGATATCTCTTTTAATCGGACTCATCCTAGGATAGTCTTAGGATTCATACCTTAAATTTGAATTAGGTATCCCTTTTAATCAGACCATCTTAGGATAGCCTTAGGATTCATACCTTAGATCTAAATTAGGTATCTCTTTTAATCAGACTCATCTTAGGATAGTCTTAAGATCCATACCTTAAATCTGAATTAGGTACCTCTTTTAATCAGACTCATCCTAGGATAGCATTAGGATTTATACCTTAAATCTAAATTAGGTATCCCTTTTAATTAGACCATCCTAGGATAGCTTTAGAATTCATACCTTAAATCTAAATTAGGTATCCCTTTAATCGGACTCATCCTAGGATAGCCTTAGGATCCATACCTTAAATCTAAATCAGGTATCTCTTTTAATCGAACTCATCCTAGAATAGCCTTAGGATCCATAGCTTAAATCTAAATTTGGTATGTTTTTTAATTAGACTCATCCTATGATAGCCTTAAGATCCAAACCTTAAATCTGAATTAGGTATCTCTTTTAATCGGACTCATCATAGGATAGCCTTAGGATTGATACCTTAAATTTGAATTAGGTATCCCTTTTGATCAGACCCATCCTAGGATGGCCTTAGGATTCATACCTTAAATCTAAATTAGGTATCCCTTTTAATTAGACCACCCTAGGATAGCCTTAGGATCATTTCACCCATAAATGTTTAGATCATCTAGGCATTTCTGTTGTTCCTTTTTTTCACCACTTTTAAAAAATCAACCATTTTCACCCAAACATGTCTAGATGTTGACTTAGGCATCCATTTGGTTCATCTTACCATTCCTCATTCTAGGGTTCACTATCATTAGAATCGCCTTTTGCTCAAAGCCAATCCTGATGAGGGGGTAGTTGTGAACCCTCAAATTTGCACCCTTAGGATCCAACTGCAGCTTGATACTTGCTAAGATTCGTGCGCTACATATACGGTGGTCCCACTAGCTGGTTAGTAGGCAGAGGTCAAGGGGACAGCGCCTCATTGAAAAATAAATTTCTTAAAACTTGCATCTTCAGATGATTAGCACTCGATTATGAACCCATAGAATCAAATTGGGCTCAAATCGGATCAAAGACGGATGAGAACGGGCTGAAAAATGAGTTGCAGTGGCCCACAGGCTTATTGCAGTAACTCGCAGCCGGCTATGGTTACCGCAGCCTCCTCTATGGTTACCATAGAGGTCCCTACGGTAGCCAATTAGCTACCGTAGGCATCACCCAGTTACCGCAGCATGCCCCTTTCAGAATCTTACATGGAAACTGTTAATTTTTAGCCCCAAACTCTTCCTATAAATACCTGGCACCTCCTAACAACTTGCACACACAATGACATGCTTCTATACTCTCCCTAAAGCTTTCTAAACCCTACTCCTAAGCTTTCCAATCATCAAAACCCTCTTTCTAAACCTCTAAATCTCTAAAATCCTATTCCAAAACCTTCTCCATCACATCAAACCTTATTCATAAGTTTCTTAATCACCTTAAGCCTTATTCATAAGCTTCCCAATCATCTCAAAACTCTATTCATAAGCCTTTTAATCATCTTAAATCATCTCTTTAAGCCGCCTAATCAAGAAAAGGTGCAATTCAAGTTATTTCTTTCAAAAGGGAATGTGTAGTTCTTAAGAAAAGGTGTGATCCAAGTCCCTCCAAAAAGAGTTCACACTATTCAAGAGTCCTTATTCTAAAAGGAGTGCTCGTGCTATCCCTAAGTTAAGGTGGAACTTAGATCCAGTGCTAAGCTCACTCCCTACATTCCTCACCGATAAAAGCCAAAGGTAAAAGTTCTTCCCTTTTCCTTTTCGATTTCAAGGTCTAAATCTGAAAAGATCTAATTTTTGTTAATTAAAATCCGACATAATTAACAAATCCCTAAGCCCTTTAAAATTAATTAAAACATGATAACAAAGGCCATGACTTAAAAACCCTTCTTTTGCCAGAAGAAAGAATTACGTGGGGTTTGATTCCCATTCAAAGGGATGTGTAGGCTTGCCGTCTCTAAGGCATTCAACTCTGCTAAAATTAACAATTTCTTCTCTCTATCACCTTCTTCACATAGCTTAGGACTAAAATTGTTTTTTTTTAAATAAAAGTCAAAATTTAATTCTTTTTATTAAAATTCTTTTATTATTTTCCTTACTTTAGTTGTTTAAATTACATTTGGGGAATGTGTGCTTTTTCTAAAATCCATAAGGGCTAGAGGAAAGATCCCCTAATTTTGACATTTTGACTTGTAATAGTTTTAAGTAGTTTTCCTTTACTTTTCATGTTTTGTAATTATCATTATCTCATATTTGTCATGCATTGCATGAGTAATATTTGTTTCATACATCATATCATATCTGTTCATGCATACATAAAAACTTCTTTTTTTTACTAGTATTTAAGCCAAATTAATTTTTTTTATTGTTTTAACCAAAGCCTAGTCCCTAAACCCTCTTTGCTTATTCGAGGACTAGTGCTTTTCCTTGGGATAAATGGTATAATTTTGGCGTCAATCAAATTGGGTTTTTCCTTTAATTTTCCCAACTAAAATAAATAAAATTAAAGTGGCGACTCCTTTTGCAAATTACAATTTACAAAATACAATTTTTCAAAACTCATAGTGAGTTCCTATCATGATGTTTCTCCTAATGCGAATTTTTTATTTCCTTTAGCAGATCAGATCGGATGCTCAGGCGAGACCTCACAGAAGCATATCCTCTAGGGTTTGTATCATTCTCTTAGATTATCCATCTATTTGTGGATGAAATGCAGTGCTAAAATCAAGTTGCGTACCTAGTGCCTCTTGTAGCTTTTGCCAAAATCTTAAGGTGAATTGAATCCCTCTGTCTGAAATAATTGAAAGTGGAACTCCATGTAATCTCACAATATCATTAATATAAATTTTAGCGTATTGAATCATAAAATGAGAGGTCTTCACTTCGATGAAGTGTGTTGACTTCATCAATCGATCCATTATGACCCATATAGAGTTATGTCCTTTCATAGTCTTAGATAATCCTACTACCAAATCCATGGTAACATGTTTTGCCAAATCCATAGTAATATGTTCCCACTTCCATTTTGGCTGTCTTATTTCCTAAAACAATATAGAGGGGTTTGGCGCTAAAATTTCACTTGCTAATAAGTAAGGTATAAAGCTACAAAGTTTGCCATGTCTTTCTTCAATCTTTATGGCTAATAAGTAGCTTTTCATCATGGTATATTTTGGTAGCACCTGGATGCACACTATAAGAAGTCTTATGTGCTTCTTTTAAAATTCTTTCACTCAACCCTTCCACATTTGGAACACATAACAAATCACCACATTTTAGAATTCCATTCTTTATTCTAAACTTTGAAGCCTATCCTTTTTCCATATCCTCTTTAGTTTTCACTAAATAAGGATCTAGATTTTAAAGGCTTTTGTCTTTGCGATGAGTTTTGGCCTTAGTTAAAGTAAGCTAGTAGTACCTATGAATTACTCACTTCTAATTACAAGCCTTCATCAAACATTTCCTTCAACTTCTATACTACAAGTATCTTTTGTATTGCTATATGTAAAAGATTGCCCATCGACTTCCTACTTATGGCCTTAGCTACTATATTAGCTTTATCGGGGAGGTAAAGTACTTGGCAATCTTACTCTTTTAGCAATTCTACCAATCTTTGTTGCCTTAAATTCAATTCCCTTTATTTTAAAATGTATTTAAGAATCTTATGATCTATGTAGATTTCACATTTCCCCTATATAAGTAGTGTCTCCATATTTTTAAGGCAAAGACAACTGTTGCCATTTCTAGGTCATGAGTTATCACATCCCAACTTTTGAGACATGACGGTCCTCGAACATGGGGAGATATAAGGTCACCCACGCTCATAGAACCTACTCATATATATGCAAAAAAATTGCCTGGGATCGTACCGAACCTCATACATTAACCTAATAAAATCTTTTATAAAGGAAAAACCTTAAGTTGTGGAAGCTAAAATATACTTTATTACAATTGATAAGAAAACAATAGTAAGACTCAAAGTAAATTTTCCAACATAATATCTTAGAGTAAAGTTCCTATAACAACTCCTAGAGTGTATAAGGACTCATCATAACATGGTATTATTAAAACTTTGACAAGAGAATTTCCCAAGCAAAGTAGGTAGCTTGGGTGATCACCTTGCCTTCTCATAATGCTCACTTGGAACCACACAAGGAAAAAGGAGTGAGATAGATGATCTCAATGAGTAAACAAATATGACTTATACAATAACATATATCCCTCAGAAGATTTCATAGCTCATCGTTCAAAATTTATGATTCACAGTTCATGGCTTGCAATTTAACAAGGCTTATAGAAATCAACTTATAACTCATAACACATATAGAGTGGAGGCTGCTGCCTTGTCCGCTCGTGACATACTATAGAGTGAAGGTTGCTGCCTTATCCACTCATAACATAATATAGAGTGAAGGCGGCTATGCTGTCCACACATAACTCATAACATAATTTATGACATATGAAGGTAACAGTAGCACTGAAGGATATAATCAAATGTAACATAATAACAATAGGAGTTTATCTTTTTTAACAAAGATGAACAATAGTGTAGTTCTAGAAAAAATATAAATTAGGGCAATAATCGTAAAGGTATTATCACTGGATAATCAAAAAAGGTTTTGTGGACCAATTGTCCTTTGGCAACCCAAGCATATAAAGAAATCATTAAAATAGAAAGGAACTTGGGTTTCAAGATATCAAAGGTTCACAAAACATGATAGCTTGCACTTGTAACTTGAAACATAATATTTATTCACACTTATAGCATGAACACAGTGTTTACTCACCTTGTGGTTTCTTTGCTCCTACAACACAAAGCCCTTTTGAACCTCTAAAACTCCTCAAGCTCTAACATAATATTTAATGCAATACTTAGTATATATTTAATCATGATGCTATCCTATTCCATAACTACCCCATGCACGTATAACATTCACATATACTTAGGGTTGCACATATAAATGCACCTCATTCATTTGCACATATAATGTTAATTTTAAAAGTGCACACTTAACCCTTAGAGGCCCAAATGAAAACATATTACAATCATGCCAATACCTTTCTAAGTTCATCATAATATTATTATCTTAATATCAATTCACTTTAACAATCATCTTAGTATACTTAACACATCCATACATGTCAATTTATCATACATGTCAATTTATCGATAGCCTTTCAAGTGTCACGCTTAACTCTTATGATCCGTTCATCTGATCAATCTCTTCATTAATTCAAGACCATTAATTCATTATCAAGTCATCATAATATTTATTTCCATATTTCCCAATCACATTCACATTCTAATCACAACATAAGGTTAATATACCTTAAGTATCCCAAAATGCCTCTAGGCTTGTCCATAGTCATTCCTTCAACCAACATGCAATTTAACCATTTATCATACATACTTGCATATCAATAATCATCAAAATACTTTACATAAAAATTATAGACATTGGGATAAAAATATCAATGTAGGCTATACACCCTATTCAAAGAAAAACCTAAATTTTCTTATTCTTCGTACTTTCTGTCTATTACAGTAATATGTAAAACCATGGTTTGGATGAAGATTTTTCATGTAATCAAAACAAAAATTAGTTTAGAACATAGACTTGTAGGAATTAGCCCATATATTCATTCATATGCATGAAAATTTCCAACTTTAAATTTAGGATGAAAAACCATGAGTTTTCTTATTTTTGGATCATTACAGCAATAAGTAAATCGGTGTTTTAAACCATTATTTTTCATTCAATCATAATAATTGTCAATTTAGAACATCCATATGTATGAATCAGTAGCCATAAATCAATATCATGCATGAAAATTCCAAATTTAGGGTTTAGAAAGAAAGTCATGAGTTTTCAAGCTTTCCGCGCTTTTCGTTCATTACAGTGATATGCAAACACATTGTATAAATCATTATTTCTCATCCAAACAAAACAAATATTAGATTAGAATCCATCCATATACAAATTGGTAGCCACATGTATAAATAATCATAGAATTTTCCAACTTCTAAGTTCTAGCATAAAAACCTTGAATTCCTTTGTTTTCTGAAACTTTTCAGTCATTACAAAAATATGCAGAAATATAATTTAATCCAATATTTTTTATCAAAATACATCAAAAATCAGTCTAAAAATCATTCATTTAGGAATTTCCCCCTTTTGGTATGGTTTATGCCTAAAAATTTTAATTTTTGAGTTACATGATTCACCTTTGGAAAAATCGCGTAGAGAGGTTGGTGCTTTCGATAGAAAAATTGATTTTTCTCTCAAGAAATCACCAAGCCTGAATTTTATTAGTAAAAATCAGTAAATATTTAGTTCAAAACAATTTTTTGAAGATTAGTTTCACAAAAATCAAATAGCAAATTGAAAGAAAAAGAAAAACTTATGATACGGTTGCAAAATTGCAAGTTTGAAAGGATTTTTATGAATTTCTATAGAGAGAAATATTCTGAGAGTTTCTACCAGAACAATGAAATAATAGAATGGTGGCTACTAAAATGAAGGGCTAGCCAAAATTTAGGTTAAATATTAGGGTTTTAGGTGAAATTTCCAAAATTACCCTTAATGAGCTAAGTTATGAGTATTTTAGTGTAGTGGGTTTTTGGGTATTTGGGTTTTTTAATTAATTTAGGGTTGATTATAGGCAATTAAAAATAAAATATTTTTATTATTATTTTTTGTAAAATTCCCCTCAAAACATTTATTTAAAAATTATTTTAAAATACTCAAAATTATTTTTATACTTAAAAGTCGTCTTTTGCATGAAAATTCATTTTATGAAAAATAAATTATTTCATGCTAATGCATTTTATTCAAATCATTTATTTCACAATAATAATTCATATTAGGCATTTTAAAATTACTTTAACATGCCCCAAACCCATAAATCACGTCATACATGAATTTCTTATAGTCACACAATTTGTCACAATAACCCTAAATTCAAATAATTTGTCACTAAAACTCCTAGGGTAGATGTGGGTTGTTACATGAGTAGGGTAGTTCACTTCATGCCTCTTTTGTTGTTTAGATGTGTAGGTAATGACTTTCCCATTTTATATTAGTACACACCCAAAACCAATTCTAGAGGCATCACAGTATATGGCAAAAACCTTCATTCCCTTTAGGTAGCTCCAATACCGAAGTGAAATCAAACAATCCTTAAGCTTATGAAAACTCTCCTCACAATTTTCATCCCACTTATACTTAAATTGCTTTCTTGGAAGCTTCATTAGCGGTGCTATAATTTTTGAGAAATCCTTTATGAATTGATAGTAATAGCCTGCCATTCCTAAGAAACTTCTCACCTCTATAATAGTTATAGGCCAAGGCCAATTCACCACTGCTTCTACTTTCTTGGGATCTATTTTAATTCTTTCTTTACTCACTGTATGGCAAAGAAAACATACTTGCTTTAGCCAAAAGTCATATTTAGATAACTTAGCATAAAGCTTGTGTTCTCTTAGAGTTTGTAATAACACTTTTAAATATTCTAGGTGTTTGTGAACCCTTAATTTTACACCCTCATCATTCGGCTGTAGCTTAGCACCTGCTAAGATTAGTGTACTACACAAAGCCAGTATAGTAGTCCTATTAACTGGTTAGCAAAACTTGAAGTAAGCCCTTGAAAAAATCTCAATCATTCAAACTTCTTATAATGCCAGCATGGCAACTATTCCATACTAACCCAAGTTGAGTTCCTCAACTTTGTCGAGTTTCTTAGTCCACAAATGCATGTCTCTATGAACACAAAAGTCATATGAAAAATTGCATTCATAAAGCAAATGCATAAATCCACCTTTATACATCCATGCAATCATTCATTATAGGCATCATCACAAATCACGCATGGCATAAAAGTCAAGCAGAAGGTCCATGAATTCTGAAACATGCATATATAAACATGCATCATCTATGCACCATCATCTATGTAATCATCTGCAATCATACACTATCATGCATAAGCTGAGCCAATAGCCTCACTGACATCTCCTAAAGTTGACCAATACTTCCTTAAAGCTGGTCAATACCTCCTAACGCTGACCAATGTCTCTTTGAAGCTAAATGATACCTTTCCAGATCTAATCAACAAAGTGTGACTTCCAGAGTCCTTTTACTCTTGTCAAGTTCCTTTAAGCCTTCTAAAAGGCCCAACCCCTCATATTCAAAAGCCCAAGTTTCTTTGGTGCAACTAAAATCTTGTTAGAATTTCTTGGGCCAACTCGCAATAAGCCAGGGCTCTTCCTTCACTAGAATCTTTTCAGAATCAATTGAGCCGACTCACATAGGCCAAGGCTCTCCTCTTACTGAGATCATTTTAGAATCTCTTGAGCTAACTCATCATAGGCTGAGGATCTTCCTTTACTAAATTTTTTTAGAATTTGTCAAGCCAACTTGCCATAAGCCGAGGCTCTCCCTTTACCAAAATCTTATCAGAATCTTTTGAGCCTACTCATCATAGGCCAAGGCTCTCTTTATATCAAAATCTTTTGAGCTGACTTGCCATTAGCCGAGGCTCTTCCTTTACCAAAATCTTGTCAGAATCTCACGAGCTAACTCGCCATAGGTCAAGGCCCTCTTTTCACTAAATTATCTTGTCCAAAATTCTCTTCCACCCATAAATGTCTAAAAACGGTCACATAGACATCTATGTGGTTCTTTTTCCATCTCTTTTATTAAAATCCATCAACTCTACCCATAAATGTCTAGAAACGATCACTGAAACATCAATGTGGTTCTTTTTTCCACCTCTTTTGTCCAAACCCATCAATTGCCCCTGTAAATGTCTAAAAATGATCCCCTAGACATTAATGTGATTCCTTTTTTCCATCTCTTTGATCCACATCCATCAATTTCACCCATAAATGCCTAGAAATGATCACTTAGATATCTATATAGTTTCACTTTCCACATCTTTTGCCCAAATCTATCAATTCATCCAAAAATATCTAGCCACTAGCTTACATATCCCTTTAGTTTATTTTCTCATTCCATTCATCAGCCACATTTTCCTTCCATAAATTTTTAGGAATGATTGCTTAAACATCTCTATAGTTCTTTTTACCATCTTCCTTTTCAACCATGTCTCTCACCCAAACATGTCTAGGCACTGACATAGACGTCACTTTGGTTCCTTGCACCACCCCTTTCTTCTAAGGTTCACTATCATCAAAATTACCTCACAGATAAGACAATTCTGATGAGGGGGCAACTATAAACTCTTAATTTTACACCCTCATCATTTACCCACAGCTTAATACCTGTTAAGATTAGTATGCTATGCAGAGGCTATATAATGATCCTACTAGCAGATTAGTTGGTAGGGGTCAAGGGGGGCAAGGGGCAGTGCCCCTATAGCAAAAAATGGACTTTAAGTCACATTAGTACGAGGATACTTAATTTTTCAAACTTTGGGATACTTAATTTTTCAAACTTTGACACTTTTTCCACCCAGACCAGACCTTCTGTATCATACAGTATTTTTTCAAAACTAACCAAATTTTCTCTTAGACTAACTGTCTAGCTATTCTAAAATCAATTTCGAGTCTACCGACACTAACTGATAAAATTTTTGAACTCTATAACTTCCAAAAATATACTCGAAAGCCTCAAAAACTAATCAAAAGAAGACTTGAAAAAGTGAGCTGAGCTGCCACATTGAAGTAACGCTGATCCACATTAGAGGCAGAGTGGATCGGCGTTAGAGAGGTGCGACAGCTGCATAGCTCTAAGCAAATCTGCGCAAAGCTGACATAGATCTGCCCAGTGCTAACATGGATTCGCGTCAGGTCCTCATTTTTTTGTACTATAAAATGACTAAAATGCCCCTAATCTGGTTTTTTTTAGTATTTTTCAATCCTATCCTCTATGTCTTTTCACATTTTCACCTCCCAAATCACCCTCACCTCATTTTCCTATAAATAGCCCTTCCATTTCCTCATTTCAAAAACACATCTTGAGTTAAAGTTGATAGTTATCCTTTAATTCTTTTCTTTTTTTCCCTCCAACCACTCTTTAATTAATTAATTAATCTTTTTAATAAATTAATTATCTCATCCTAACCAAGTTAATTAATCGTTTAATTAACTAAAACTCTCTTTTTCTAATTAAAATTAACCACTCAATTAATTAATTAATTAATCTTATTAATTAATTAATTAATCACTTTTCAAAATCAAATTAATCATTTTTCTTAATCCACCCTTCTGTAACAACCCACACCCACCCTAAGAATTTTCGTGATAAATTGCTTGAATTAGAATCTATAAGGTTAAGTGTGTGCTTGTGTGAATGTTTGTGATCTAAGTGATTGATGAGTATGTGGCATATTAAATTAAATTTAATATGCATAATATGTGTTGCTATTGTGAAATAAATGATTTACATGAAGTGCATTTGCATAAAAGAATTTATTTTAAATAAAATGAATTTTCATGCATAAAATAATTTTTAGCATAAAATAATTTTATGGGAATTTTTAAAATATTTTTAAATAAATATTTTTGAGAGAAATATTCCAGAATTAAAAGAGAAAAATATTATTTGTATTTCTAAACACTTCAGCCGAAATTTTTAAAGAAAAAGGCCCAATACCAAAAGCCCACTACACAAAAATTCTCCTAACTTATTTCATTAAGGGTAATAGTGGAAATTCCACTCCAACCCCTAATATATATTCAAATTTTCGGCCAGCAAGGGTTTTTCAGCAGCCACTCCCTCATTCTTTCTATATTTTGGCAAAAAAAGCTCTCAAAATAATTCTCTCTACCGAAATATCGAAAACACCTTACCGTTTCGCGATTTCGTGACCGTAATCGTAAGTTTTTAATCTCTTTCGATTTCTAAACTGTTTTCTATGAAATAAATTATAGGAAAATTATTTTGAATTATTTGATTATTGATTTCTACATATTCAATTCTGTTTGAGTGAATTTTTGGGAGAGAAAATTTATTTTCTACCGAAAACACGATTCTTTCCGCAAGATTTCTCCAAAGGTGAATTCTATAACTTAAAATCACAATTTTATTGCATAGACATCATAAGGGGGGGGGGGGGGGGGGTGTTTGGGGTGGGGGGTGATTTGTGTTTATTTGCATTCTAAACTGATTTTTGATTTGTTTTGATGAAAAATATTGCATGAAATAATATTTCTGTATATTTCTGTGATGACCGAAAAGTTTCGAAAAACAAAGGAATTCAAGATTTTCGTGTTAGGATTTGGAAATTGGAAAATTCTATTCCTTCATGAATACATGGCTGCCGATTTGTGTGAATTGGTGTTCTAATGTGATATTTTTTTTTGTTTAGATGAAAAATAATGATTTGAATCATGTGTCTGTTTATCGTTGAAATAAACGAAATGCGCGGAAAGCGCGGAAACTCATGATTTTTCACCTAAGCCTTTGAACTCGGAATTTTTTTGTATAAACCTTACCTATGGTTGCCGATTTATGAGATAATATGTTCTAAACTAATATTTTCAATGATTGAATGAAAAATAATGGTTTAAACAACCTATTTGCATATTTCTGAAATAACTGGAAAATACCGAAAACAAGAAAACTTATGTTTTGTGCACTATAATGCAAAAGATTGAATTTTTATATATCAATGGCACCAATAGTGGCTGATTCTTATGGATTTGAGTTCTAGAATGATTTTTGTTATGTTTGCATGAAAAATCTTGGTTTAAACCATGTTTTTACATATTTTTGAAATAGACGAAAAAACACGAAAAGAAGAGGAACTTGGTTTTCACCTTAAGGATGCATTCGGCCTACATGAACAATTGTGTCTAAATGTTTATAAATTTTATGTGATGTGTATTGGTGATTGTTGACATGTATGTATGTATAATAAATGATGAAATTGCATGTTTATTGAAGGTATGATCCTAGATAAGCTTAAATGTGTTTTGGTATACTTAAGGTATACTTAAGGTATCTTAATATCATATTATGGTTAGAATGCAAATGTGATTGAGGAATTTGGAAATAAATGTCTTAATGACTTGATGATAAATATATGGTTATGAGTTAATGAAGTGAAAGAGATCATAAGAGTTAAGCATGACGTTTGAAGGATTAATTGTCAAGTTGACATGTATGGAAGTGCAAAGTGAACTAAGATAATTGATAAGTGAATTGATATTAAGGTAATGATAATGTGATGACCTCAAAAAGGTATTAATATGATTGCAATGTGTTTTCATGTGAGCCTATAAGGCCTAAGTATGCAAGACTTTTAAGTCAACGTGATATGTGCAAGTAATGAGTACACCTATGAGTGAACTCTAATGCGTATGCTATATGTGTATGGGTAGTTATGGGATAGGAACATCATGAGTAAATAAATACTAAGTATTAAATCAAATATTATGTTAGAGTTTGAGGAGCCTTAGAAGTGCAAAGGGGACTACGAGTACTAGGAGCAAAGGAACCCCAAGGTGAGTAAACCCAATGCTTTTGTTTCAAGTGTGAGTAAATGAAATGTTCTTGTTACAAAAGTGAACAACATCATGTTGTGTTATGTGATATGTGATGTGAACCTTTGTGATCTTTGAAACCCAAGTTCTTTCCATTTTTATTTTATTATATGATTTCTTTGTCAAGCTTGGGTTGCCAAAGGACATTTGGTCCAAAACTATTTGTTTATCCAATGAGAACCTTTTTGTGAATGACACCCTAACTTGTATTCTTTCTGGAACTACACTTTCATTGTATTATTGTTGAAAGCCAAACTACTATTGTTATTGAAATACGTGTTATTATTGCCATATGTGATATTGTTAATTGTGTTTACTAATAGCTCTAGCCTTGTCTTTAGATGCTCCGAGAATATTAATTGATACTTATGGAGAATTATATTATTTTTCCTTATGGATTTTTATGTAACGATTTACTTTAAGTCTTCCGTAAATTATGGTATTTATCTAAATGTTTTGAATGAGTTAATGAAAAAGGTTCGGTAAGATCCTAGGCATGATTGTTATATGTTACTGGGTTCTACAGGCATGGGTGACCTTATGTCTCCCCATGTTCTAGGACCGTCATATCTCATAAGGTTGGGATGTGACACCTTCATCCAAATTAATTAATTAATCTTTTTAATTAATTAATCCATCTATCCTTTTCATCATACTAATTAGTTAATTAATCATTTTAATTAACTAATTAATCTCCTAATCAATCGAATCACCTAATCCTGATAAAATGGAATTTTGGTCTAGTAAAACCCTCTATCCTCCAAAAACAAAGATATCAACCTTTTCCTCTCACCCATAAACCTAAATCAAATCAATTAATCTAATTGACCCCTAAACCCATCCACTTAATCGTGAAATGAACAACGTGGGCTTTGATCCCCCATTCAATGGGGTATGTAGGCAAGTTTGAAATCTAAATCCAAATCCCAATAAATCTCCTTTCCCCTCTTTAATTAAATTTATGGATATTTCATTTTAATTTTCTCATTGCACTTATAACATGCTCATGCATTAATCATGATGTTATAATTGCCATATAATATTGTGAACCCTCTATTTTGCACTTCCAAATGACCGACATTTGATCACAAACACATAGAATCAGACTGGGCTCAAATTGGATCAAAGACAGGGAAGAACAGGCCAAAAAACAAACTGCTGCAGCCCGCGGGCCTACTGCGATAACTCGCACCTCTACGGTTATTGCAGAGGTCCCTACAGTAGCCAATTGGCTACCGCAGTCGCCCCTGTGATAACCGCAAAGGTCTCTATGGTTACTACAGCTGACTCCTGAGTTACTCCATCGTGCCCCTTTTAGAATCCTACCTAAAAACTGTGAATTTTTAGCCCTAAACTCCTCCTATAAATACCTTGCACCTTATAACAGCTAAAGACACAATTACATGCTTCTATACTCTCCTTAAAGCTTTTTAAACCCTATTTCTAAGCTTTTCCAATCATCAAAACCCTCTTCCAAAACCTCCTCCATCACATAAAATGTCAATCATAAGTTTCCTAATCATCTCAAAACCCCATTCACAAGCCTCTTAATCATCTCAAGTTCTATTCTTAAGCTTTCTAATCAAGAAAATGTACAATTCAAGCCCTTTCTTTCAAAGGGAATTCGTGTTTCTCAAGCAAAGGTGTTATCTAAGTCCCTCCAAGAAGAGTTAACACTATTCAAGAGTTCTTCTTCCAAAAGGAGTGCTCGTGATATCCCTAGGCCAAGGTGGAACTTAGATCCGGTGCTAAGCGCGCTCCCTACATTCATCGCCGATGAAAGTCAAAGGTAAAAGTTCTGCCCTTTTCCTTTTCAATTTCAAATTCAAGATCTAAATCTTAAAAGATCTAATTCTTTTGCTAATTAAAATCTGACCTAACTAACAAATCTCTAAGCCTTTTGAAATCAATCAAAACATGATAACAAAGGCAATGACTTAAAAACCCCTCCTTTGCAAGAAGGAAGAACTATGTAGGGTTTGATTTCCATTCAAAGGGATACACAAGCTTATCATCTCTAAGGCATTCAACTCTGCTAAAATTAACAACTTCTTCTCTCTATCACCTTCTTCATATAGTTTAGGATTGAAATTATTTTTGTTAAATAAAAATTAAAACTTTAGTTCTTTTTATTATAATTGTTTTATTGTTGTTTTAGTTATTTAGATTATATTTGGGGAATGTGTGCTTTTCCTATAACCCATAAGGCCTAGAGAAAAGATCCTCTGATTTTGACATTTTGACTTGTAATAGTTTTAAGTAGTTTTCCTTTACTTGTCGCATTTTGTAATTATCATTATCTCATATTTGTCATGCATTGCTCAAATAATATTGTTTCATGCATCATAAATAATATTGTTTTGTGCATCATATTGTATTTGTTCATGAATACATAAAAAAAAACTTCTTTTTATAATAGCTATTTTGTATTTAAGCCAAACTAATTTTTTGTATTATTTTAGCCAAAACCTAGTCCTTGAGCCCTCTTTGGTCATTTGAGGACTAGTGCTTTTCCTTGGGATAAAATGGTATAATTTTGGAGTCAATCAAATTGGGTTTTCATTTAATTTTCCCAACTAAAATAAACAAAATTAAAGTGGCGACTTCTTTTGCAAATTACAAAATACAATTTTTCTGAACTCATAGCGAGTTCCCATCATGATGTTTCTCCCAAATGGGCATTTTTTATTCCCTTTTAGTGGATCGGACCTGGTGCTCGGGTGAGGCCTCACAGTTGGCGACTCCACTAGGGACTTCAAAATCTTTTTCAAAATAAAAGATAAAAGTGGACTACTCTTGGTAAAGTAAAAGTTTGGCTTTTATTACAAAATGGCTTTTTCATGCATCACTACATTGGGCTTCTTGTCCAAAACACTAGTTTCTTAGGAAAACAAAGGATAAAAAGTAACATCGAGTGGATAACCTTCCTTAGGTCTGCTTGCCGAAAGTGAAATCATCCAGCCCACGACGTATCCTCTAATCCTTTTAGAGGTGTAATGAGTATGCACGTACCATTGGACCCACGCGAGGCTCCTTGACTCACATGTGGTTAGGTATATCGCATCTCTAGTGTGATGAGTTCCTTTCAAGCCACCCTTTACCCTTTCATGTAATGACTCATAGGACCTTCCTTTAGGATTGTATGTACCATAATGTTGAACTTGGCATGTCATTATCATGAAACCTTTTTTATTCATGCATACACGCATGCATGCATCATGCAAGAATCCTACTAAAGTGGAAAATATGAAAACCACCCAAACACTACTGGTCCCTATACAAACCCATGTCAAATTCCTAAACCCATGTCTACCCATGTTACCTTCATCCTTATCTTACTACTGTGATTAGGATTTCACGATCTCACCTTGTCCTTATCTTCACCCAAGCTAAAAACTAACTTAGCTTCATTTTTTTCATCCAAAGGTTCAAGAGATGTCAACCGGATTAGGGAAAGAAGTTGCTGCTACTGATGGAGTTGATGACTTGATTAATGGGATTTTTTCTAGGTTAACTGAATAACAAGAGGAAATACTCAAAAGGCAAAAGGCTCATTTCTAAGACGTACTTCAAAATCAAAGGAGGATTATTATAGAAGATGTCCAAGAAATGATGGGCCAGACCACCATAAACCAGAATTTGACTGATCCAGACCCAATGAATACAAAATCCACCTCCTATCCTATTTTTGGGCTTGCTTCCAAATCTGACCTAAAAGACAAGGAAAAGGCCATAGTTGAAACCATTCCATCACTATTTGTTCTCAAAACCAACCCACTTTTTCAACCAATGCCCATTGACTCGCCAGTCCACAACACCACATCCATCTCCCCTCCAGCTGATCCTTCCCAAAGGAAAGAAGTTAGCCCCGAGCTAAAGGTATTCATGGATAAAATTGAAGTTATGGAAAAGATGCTTAAGAACTGAAAGAAAAGGGAAGACATGGTTGATATAAGCTCTCTCAGTCTGTTTCCTAATGCATGGGTACCTCCTAAATTCAAAATGTCGAATATTAATAAATTCGATGGAACTACCTACCTTAAAACCCATCTCAAACTATATATGGGGGCCATGCATCCTTTAGGAGTGGACAATGAGCTCCTTACTCAATTGTTCCAATAATCTTTGACTGGTACAGCTGTGAAGTGGTTTATAGACTTGGATGTGTCTAAAAAACAAACCTGGGATGACATCTACAACATTTTTGTCTAGTAGTATCATTATAACATTGAGGTTGATGTAACAAGAAGAGACCTTGAGACTACCAAACAGTATACAAAAGAATCCTTCTCTTCGTTCCTTACGAGGTGGAGAAAAAAGGCTCCCCAAATGGTGAACCGACCTCCCAAGCATGAACAAATTGATATTATTATCAAGAATCTCCTCCTAATTAATTAAGATAGACTGCTTACCTAATACTTGTTTGACTTCAAAGCCCTGATCTCCATCGCTTCTAAGATTGAAGATCTAATCCAAAGTGGGCACATAAAAGAAGAATCTATATTTGGGTCAAGATACAAGAAAACAGAGCATCAAGGAAATGTAACTTCCTCGATGAATCAGAAAGGGGGGAAAGTAAATGCCATTGCAATTAAGAAGCCACTCAAGATTGAAAGGCACCAATTCTCTAATCTAGGGGGTGTGCCTATAAGCACCATTTACAAGAAACTATTTGAGGTAAGAATGGTGCAACCTCTCGAACCAAGACCCTATCCCTAGCCCATTACCTAAAAATCACAACCCAAATGAAAGATGTGATTACCTCTAAGGGCCAGGGCACAAAACTGATGCATGCAAGGCCTTAGGACACAAGATCCAAGATCTAATTGATTCTAATGACCTCTTACCACCCAAAGCTGGACCTAACATCCCCACCAACCCCTTACCCAACCACATAGTAAATGCAATTACTTTTCATAAAGGAGTTGATCCTGTCTCATTGATAGAATCAATTGTTAAATACTATTGTGTGTTAGACCTCACCAATTTACTTGAAGAGATTGATGCCATCACTCGAAGTGGCAGAATTGTCCAAAATCCAAACGCACCAATCCAAACACTCAACCCATCCCTGCACCATTTGACAATATAAAAAAGAGTCTTGAACCTGATGAAGACCCCATACTCAAGCAGTTAAAAAAGACTCAAGCAAATATTTCAATATGGAGTTTGATCCAATCCTCATATCCTCACCGCCAAGCTTTTTGCAAAGCACTAAATCAATGTCAAACTCCTTTGACATCACCCCCGAGAATCTTGTGGCTTCAATCACTAATGCTGCTAAGGGAGTTTCAATATCATCTAGAGATAATGACTTGCCAAGAGGTGATTCTGACCACAACAATGCCCTCTACATAACAGTGATGACTCAAGGGAAAACTGTGCCCATGGTTCTCATCGACAATGGCTCAGTACTGAATGTGTGTACCTTAAAAGTGGCTAGTTGCCTAGGCCTAAAAGTAACAGACTTCACCCCTTTTGATCAAATAGTGAGGGCCTATGATAATACTAGGAGAGAAGTACTTGGGGTGGCCACACTACATGTCACTATCAGACCTACAGCCTTTTCCATTCCCTTCCAAGTAATTGATATTCCTGCTTGTTTAACCTACTCCTTAGAAGACCCTGGATCCATCAAGCTAAGACAATCCCTTCATCATTACATCAGAAAGTCAAATTTCCTTATGGGAAGGGGATTGTTACCATAAAAGGGGACATGTATGACAAGGTTGACATTCCAAACCCTGTGCCCATTTTAGAAATTCAACCTGAATTGTCCGCCTACCCCTTCTCAGGCTCCTCTTTCATCCAGTTCCTTGAGGGTGAAGAAGGTCTTGGAAGAAATCAACAAGGCTTAAAATCCTTTATGGACTACTTAATTGCAATGCTGCCGTTTGGTCTAGGACACGAGCCTACTAAGGAGGATATGATAGAAATGGAGGAATGGGCTAAGGAAAGAATAGTGGCCCTTAAACAAGGCTTTCACTAGAGGATTGTGAGCCCATATTCATGTTAATTCGAGATTGGGAGGAGAACATGAAGGCAAGTCTCTTTGATGAAGTCTTCATGCCTACTTTAGAAGAGGAGGAACCTGACCCATCCACCCTAATCCAACTAAACAAAACTAAGCTGGATAATTGGTATTTTGAGGAGAGCCCATCCCACTAATCCAAGATAGAGTTCTAGTCCCAGTCTGAGTCAGAGTCTTCGGTCTCTTCTATTTTTAGTGATGTAATTGACCATGAGTGTCCAGCTTTTGAGTTTGATGTAAACTGGGATTTATCCATGTTCAAATTCAATAAAGGTTTGCCCTTTCCTCTTACGATCCTGTGTCTTCATTTTTCTTTAATGTTCCAAATTTTAAATATGACTTAAATGAGACATCAGATCAAAAAAATGAAATAAAAGAAATAAAAGATGATGAAATCAAAGAGCCAATAAATGATGGCACACATGATACACCAAAAACTATATTCATAGCATTTGCATGCATAAACAGAGGTCAAATAGAGGAAATCATCAAAGAATTTCAAATTGTTTCACATGGCATCTTAAGGACATGATGGGTTTGGATCCGAGCATAGCCATTCACAAAATTCCAATCTACCCCAATTCCAAGCCAATCAAATAGAAATTGCAAAGACTCAAAGCTGAATAGTCCATACTGATTAAAGAAGAGATTACGAAGCTACTAGACCACAACTTCATTGAGCCCATCAGCTACCCCTCCTGGCTTGCCAACATTGTGCCGGTTCCTAAGAAAGATGGCAGAGTTAGAATGTGTGTGAACTATAGAGATTTGAACAAGGCTTGTCTGAAAGATGACTTTCCTTTACCTCACATTGACCTTCTAGTGGATTGAATGGCAAGATCCGAAATGGTTTCTTTAACTGATCTAGCCGCAGGATACAATCAGATAATGGTTTACCCCCCTAACAAGGAAAAAACAGCCTTCATCACCGAGTGGGGTACCTATTATTATAGAGTCATGCCATTTAGACTTAAAAATGTGGGGGCAACATACCGAAGGATGGCAACCACAATCTTCCATGACATGATGCACAAAGAGATTGAAGTATATGTCAATGATATGGTGGTTAAGGGCAGTACTATCAAAGAACACTTGGAGGCTTTAAGGCAATTCTTCCTTAGACTTTGCCAATATAATCTCAAACTCAATCTTGCCAAGTGTATTTTTGGTGCTTCATCTAGGGTATTTCTAGGCCATATGGTCAGCAAGAAAGGTATGGAGGTCGATCCTGCAAAATCAAAGGCAATTTTAGAAATGCCACCTCCTAAAACAGAAAAGGAGATCAGAGGTTTCCTCAGATAGCTCTAATACATTAGTCGGTTCATCAATCAGCTGGCTGATGTATGTGGGCCCATCTTCAAGTTACTTAAAAAAGGAGCCTCAAAGCAACGGAATGAAGAATGCCAAAAGGCCTCTGATTAAATCAAACAATATCTGCTGAACCCACTAGTTCTGCAACCTCCAAGGCCTAGGAAACCGCTACTGCTTTACTTATCCTTGACTGATGAAGCAATGGGGGCAATGCTCACCTAGAATGCCCCTGACTTTAATAAGGAAAATGCCATTAACTACTTGAGTAAAAGAATGTTGTCCCATGAACTTAAATATGGCTATATAGAAAAGCTATACCTTGCCCTTTTTTGGGTTTGCCACAAACTGCAACACTATCTTAGCTCCTACACAACTCATATCCTTGCTGACAAGAGCCCTTTAAAATTCCTTATGGAGAAGCTAGTACTTGATAGTAAGATGGCAAGATGGATGGCAGTGTTGGCAGCATATGATCTCAAATATGTACAGCACAAAGAAATCAAAGGAAGTATAGTAGCAAACCAATTAGCTACAGCCTTAATAGATGATGAATGGACTGAGCCTGAATTCCTCAATGAGGATATCCTATTGATTGGCAATGAAGTTTGGAAGCATTATTTTGATGGGGCATCAAATAACAAGGGGTATGGCACTGGCATTGTGTTCATTACACCAAGCGGGGAAAACATACCTATAGCCATCAAGCTAAACTTCGAAGTAACAAAAAATGAGGCAGAGTACGAGGCATGTATTTGTGGCCTTGAAGCAGCAATAAGGCTCCGAATCAAACACCTCGAGATTTATAGAGGCTTGAATCTGATAGTGTCCCAAGCTTTAGGAAAATGGAAAATTAGAGAAGAGTGTTTGGTTCCTTACCACAAATGCCTAGATGAATTGGCAGCCAACTTCTATGAACTATCCTTCCATTATCTCTTAAGAACAAAGAATAGATTTGCTGATGCATTAGCAGCACTCAGCTCGATGCTCGACATAAGTAATGGCTTCAAAATTAGACCAAACACAATTGAAGTGAAGTATGAACAGGGTGCATAACTCATTGCTTGAATATGCAAGTCGTTGATAGCTAACCATGGTTTTGCGATATTCTCAATTATATCAAGAGTGGGCTTTATCCTAAAAGGGCCTCTAAAACAAAAAAGAGGGTTCTGAGACAATTATCCAAGGGATTCATTCCAAATGGGGATGTGCTCTACAAACAGACTTGGGATAATATCCACCAAAGATGTGTCACTAAAGAAGAAGCCCAACAGATCATGGAGTGGATGCATGGTGGTGATAAAGGCTATTTTTGGCTTACCATGAATGAGGATTGTGCTAAGTACGTGCAAAAATGCCATAAATGCCAAGTTTATGCTAAGCTTCAAAAACAACCTCCTGTACCTTTATCACCAATCACCATGCCTTGGCCATTTGCTACTTAGGGCCTCAACGTCATTGGAAAGATAAGCCCCAAATCCTCAGGCAAACATGAATACATCCTGGTGGCAATTGATTACTTTTCCAAATGGGTTGAAGCTGCACCTACCAAGTGTTATGTTCTAAACAAGTAGCTCAGTTTATTCGTACCAACATCCTTTGTAGGTATGGAGTCCCATTTGAAATAATCACCGACAAGGGATCTCACTTTTAAAAGAAAGTCACCCAGCTAATGAAAAAGGAGAAAATCCAACACCACAGGTCTTCTCCTTACAGGCCTTCAGACAAATGGTGCAATAGAAGCTGTAAACAATACTCTCAAGAATATACTTCAAAAGATGGCTGATAACCATAAAGATTGGCATCTACATCTACCTTATGCTTTATAGG
This sequence comes from Reutealis trisperma, assembly GCA_947687605.1. Lineage (NCBI taxonomy): Eukaryota > Viridiplantae > Streptophyta > Magnoliopsida > Malpighiales > Euphorbiaceae > Reutealis > Reutealis trisperma. The sequence goes on along the minus strand of CANTUT010000727.1, from coordinate 110,758 downwards.
GATACAGAACGTCAATACGCACTCCAACTGGCACTACACTATACTCCTTGGTGTATGAAATGGAAGCAGTCCTCCCAATCAAGGTGCAGATAAAATCAGCTCAGATCATGAAAGAGAGTCAGTTGGACAAAGTGGAATGGGCAAAAAGCTACCATGAATAGCTCAATGCCATTAACAAGAAAAGGATGGATGCTCTATATTGAATTCAAGGCTACCAGTAGAAATTGGCAAGGCATTTCAACAAAGAGGTCAGAGACAGAGGACTATAAGAAGGTAACCTTGTTTTAAAGGAAATCAAAGCACTTGTTCATGATCCAAGGGGAAAATTTAGACCCTATTAGAGTGGCTCATTCGTGTTAAAAAAGGTCCTATATGGAGGAGCAGCTATCTTAATGGATTTGAATAGCATAGAGTTTTCAAGCCCATGCAATCTGGATCAGCTCAAGATATATTTTGCATAAGCATCCTTGTAATCCATGCATTGCATTTGCATCCATATAAAGATAAGAACTACGTGAACCTGATTCTCCATAAAAGAAAAAAAATGATGATGATGAAATTGTTGTAAGTAGATACATAGGTGACCCGTGTGGGTTTGGTCCAAATCATCAATAAAATTTCATTATGTGCTACACATTTGTTTGACTCTTATTTGGAAAAAGGAAAAAAAAAAAAGAAGAAGAAACGAACAAGATGTCTCATTTATCTTATTTAATTTTTGGAACATTAGAAAAGAAAATAAAAGACATAAACCATTAAATCAATCTTACAAGCCAAAAGCCTTCCTAAAAAGGCATAATAAAAAATGGAAATAAAAGGTCAATCATGACTCTTATCTTCATCCTCTTCTATCTCCTCAATCATTGCAGCTCACCTAGCTTTCTCAAAACGCCATGTTGCCGTGACACCATTGAGAAAAGAGCTTCAAAGAAATAAAAGTGAAAAATTTGAGAAAAAAAGCAAAGCAAGATGCTTAAAAGTATTGAACAGTGTTCAAGGGTCAATGGAATGAAGTTTTAAGAAGTGGAAGAGCTTATAAATAGCAGAAAATCAAGAGAAATTAGCATCAAGGAAGGAACTCACTGCGATTGTTGCACCAGGTCTGTGGTAACCACAACCCTCCCTATGGTTGCCGTAAGCCTCTGTGGCAGCCATTTTGGCTACTACAGGGACATTTGCGATTACTGCAGCCCTTTTTGCGGCAACCACAAACTCTACCATTTTGCCGTGACACCTTTTCCATCTCCATTTTGCAAATTCGGAGCTATGGTAAAGCTTCTTAGCTTAAAAAAAAAGGGGGGGGGCTATTTTAGGAACTGCATTCATGCATATTACACATACATGATCATAATAGAAGTACATCTCACAACAAGTAAAACTATTCATAACATCATATTTAGGAAAAATGTCCATACATATCATAGCATCACATTTAGGAAAACATCCATACATGTCATAACATCACATTAGGAAGAACATCCATTACATCCATGCATATCATCTATAAGACTAACAACTCAAAGGAAGGAAAACAGAGTGTCTAATGGTGTCTGCGCCTTTCCCTCCTCCGTTCACGTGGAGACTCATCTCCCTTATCACCACTAGCACCTCTACCTCTACTAGCATCTCTACTGCCTCCCAGCTCTGCTCAGGTCAAAGCGGATGATAGAGTAGTAGTCAAATGACCAATCACCCTTTAGGCCTTACGAGCCCAATCCATAGGCACCTACAAGATGAAGAAAGTCAAGCAACTGAGCAAAGTAGAATCAGGACAACATACCTCATCATTTACAATACTCGATCCGTATCTCATATTAGCTGGAGGAGGTAAAGGCACAACCTTATTATCACATCCCAACCTTAGAGATATGATGGTCCTAGAACATGGGGAGACATAAGGTCACTCATGCCCGTAGAACCCACTTACATATAATAAGACATGCTTAGGATCTTACCAAACCTCTTTCATTAACTCATTCAAAACATTTAGATGAATACCATAAATTGCGGAAGACTTAAAATAAATCATTTCATATAAAATCGATAAGGAAAATAATATATCTCAATAAATATCAATCAACATTCCCAGAGCATCTAATGACAAGACTTCATGAAAATAGTATTATTGATAACTCGAATAAGGAATTCCCCAAGCGAAGTAGAATGCTTGGGCCATCTCCTTGCGTCCTCACATTTGCTCACCTGGAACCACACAAAGAAAAAGAGGTGAGATATATGATCTCAATGAGTAAACGAAAAGGCACATACATTATCACATATTCCTTTAAAAGGAAACACATAGCTTATACACATAATTCATGATTTATAATTCATGAATCAAGTTGCAATTTAGCAAGGGTTCAATTTGGCAATTTTGCAAAAATCACACTTATAACACATAGTGAGTGAAGGCTATTGCTCTATCACTCAAACACATTGAGGAGAGGTGGCCTTATACCAAATCCCAACTCCTATCACATAGAAGGCGTGAAGCTGATCAAGCCCCACGGTTAGAATCGCCCCTTTCTAGCTGAGGTGGTTACACTACCCCTATCCATCGGGTTAAGATCGAGTGCACAGGTTTCGATGATTACCCGCATCGGCACGAGGATTCTGCATAAAGGGTAATAGGTACCATAGCTAGAGCTAATGGTAATCACAATTAACAATATCACATAAGGTAACAATAACATGTATTTCAATAACAATAGTGGTTTAGCTTTCAAACAATGATACAATGATAGTATAGTTCCAGAAAGAATACAAGTTAGGGTGTTAATCACAAGAAATTCTCATTGGATAAACAAAATAGTTTTGGATCAAATGTCCCTTGGCAACCCAAGCTTGACAAAGAAATCATATAATAATATTTAAAATGGAAGAACTTGGGTTTCAAAGATCACAAAGGCTCACATAGCTTGTTTTCACACATTTGTAACATAACAATATGTTACTTGCACTTATAACATAAACATAGTGTTTACTAACCTTGGGGTTCCTTTGCTTCTAGTACACGTAGTCCCTTTTGCACTTCTAAAGCTCCTCAAAATCTAACGTAATATTTGATTTAGTACTTAGTATTTATTTACTCATGATGCTCCTATCCCATAACTACCCATGCACATATAGCATACATATAGGTGTACTCATCACTTGCACATAACACGTTGACTTTAAAAGTCTTGCATACTTAGGCCTTATAGGCTCACATGAAAACACATTACAATCACATCAATACCTTTCTAAGGTCATCACAATATTATTACCTCAATATCAATTCACTTTAACAATTATCTTAGTTCACTTTACACTTCCATACATGTCTACTTAACAATTAACCTTTCAAGCATCGTGCTTAACTCTTATGATCCCTTTCACTTCATTCATAACCATATGTTCATCATCAAGTCATCATAACATCTAGTTCTAAATTCCTCAACCACATTTGCATTCTAATCACAATATAAGGTTAAGATACCTTAAGTATACCAAAATGCATTTAAGCTTATCTAGGATCATACCTTCGACTAACATGAAATTTTATCATTTATTATACATACATACATGTCAACAATCATCAAAACACACCATATAAAATTTATAAACATTGGGACAAAAATGTTTATATAGGCTGAATGCATCATCAAGGTAAAAACCAAATTCTTCTTCTTTTCGTACTTTTCGTCTATTTCAGAAATATGTAAAAACATGGTTTGAGCCAAGATTTTTCATGTAAACATAACAAAAATCATTTTAGAATTTAAATTCATAAGAATCAGGCACTATTGGTGTTATTTATACACAAAAATTCAACTTTTGAATCATAAAGCACAAAACCATAAGTTTTCTTGTTTTCGGTATTTTCCGGTCATTTCAGAAATATGTAAACAGGTTGTTTAAACTATTATTTTTCATTCAATCATAGAAAATATCTATTTAAAACACATCCCTTCATGAATCGGCAGCCATATATAGGGTTTATACAAAAAAATTCTAAGTTCAAAGGCTTAGGCAAAAAATCATGAGTTTCTGCGCATTTCATTCATTTTAGCGATAAACAGACACATGATTCAAATCATTATTTTTTATCTAAACAAAAGAAATATCATATTAGAACATCTATTCATACAAATCGGTAGCCATATGACCATGCAAGAATAAAATTTTCTAACTTCCAAGTTCTAACATGAAATATTTCCTTTGTTTTTTGAAACTTTTTGGTCATCACAGAAATATACAGAAATATTATTTAATCCAATATTTTTCATCAAAACAAATCAAAAATCAGTTTATACTACAACCATGTACAAATCCCCTCCCCTCCCCCCCCCCCCCCCCCCTATGATGTTTATGCATAAAAATTGTGATTTTAAGTTATAGGATTTACCTTTGGAGAAATCTTGCAGAAAGAATCGTGTTTTCGGTAGAAAATAAATTTTCTCTCCCAAAACTCACCCAAATAGAATTAAATCTGTAAAAATTAGTAATCAAATAGTTCAAAATAATTTTCCCATAATTTATTTCATAGAAATCAGTTTAGAAATTGAAAGAGAATAAAAACTTACGATTACGGTCACGAAATCGCGAAACGGAAAGGTGTTTTCAATATTTCAGTAGAGAGAAATATTTTGAGAGAATTTTCTGCCAAGATATGGAAAGAATGAGAGAATAGCTGCTGGAAAACTCTGGTTTGGCCAAAATTTAGAATATATATTAGGGTTGGAGTGGAATTTCCACTAATACCCTTAATGAAATAGGTTAGGAGGATTTTTGTGTAGTGGGCTTTTGGGTATTTGGGCTTTTCCTTTAAATTTTCAGCTGAATAAGAATTAAAATAAAAGAATATTTTTCTTATTAATTCTGGAATATTTCCCTCAAAAATATTTATTTCAAAATATTTTAAAAATACCCATAAAATTATTTTATGCTTAAAAATTATTTTATGCATGAAAATTCAATTTATTTAAAATAAATTCTTTTATGCAAATACACTTCATGTAAATCATTTATTTCATAATAGCAACTCATATTATGCATATTAAAATTAATTTAATATGCCACATACTCATCAATCACTTAGATAATAAATTTTCACACAAGCACACACTTAACCTTATTAGTTCTAAATCAAGCAATTTATCACAAAAATTCCTAGGGTGGGTGTGGGTTGTTACACTTATCACTAGTAATCTACCCTCTGACTCTTTCCCCAAGGTAATATCTTCTCTCATCCTTAAAGCAGAGAAGTAGCATGTATGAGGAAAGCACATAGTTAGAACCCATACACTCCATCACTGATGGTGGCAACCGATCCTAATAGGCATTCCACCGAACCTACAAAATAGAAAGTAAGTTTGAAGCAATTAAAAGCAACAAAAAGCAAACTAGCAAGGGCAAATACTTGGTGCACACCCAACTAGCTAAAGTGGGTCCAATAATCGGCAAAACCTATCCTGTCAAAGCGACTGTTGTTATTATAACCCCATAAGTACCCCTAGGGCACTCTGTTAGGAACCGAGTTTCTCAAGGGTGGAGATACCCAAGTAAAGTATTCATAAGCCCAGTACTACAAAATAGACAGCAGTTAGTCAAGATAACAATGAAGTGCAATACAAAGAGCCAAAATGAGAAAAGAACACATACTCACCTCCCAAATAACATGGGTACCACCTAGGCTGGAGAAGCATTTTAGGAGAGATCAGACATCTCCCTAGACATTACGCACAAAGTGGCACCTCCCTAATCATACTTAGAGATCTGGGTCAGGTCCTCCAATGAAGCTAAGATGCTGAAGTCAATAGTGTCTCGCCTGGTGTGAGAGATGGAACAACCCAAGATCATCATAAGGCACAAGCAAGCTGCCTGCTCAGTGGTGTAGCTCCCATACTGATCTAAATCTCCAATCCGATTTTGAAGCCAGACTCTCGACACATGAACATTAGTGCGAGAAGGGTCAAAACCCAATAGCTCAGTCATCATCTGACTATCTAGCACGGTCTAATAACCATAAAAGTCCAAAGCCCGATGACGAAAAGGCAAACCAATAAGCAAACGGAGATCCATAAGAGTCACCGTCAACTCCCCACATAGGAAATGAAAAGTATTGGTGGTGTCCCACCACCTCTATGCCAAAGCCCTTAATAAGGCATGATCGCCCTCACAAGAACAGTCCAAGTCTAGTAGACCGAGCAAAACCAAAAGGCCCAATCATAACTCGCACATCAGGATGGCGATTCAGATAAGTAGAAACCCTCACCAGGTTACCTCTACCTCCCCTCAATCTCAGATCACATGCCTTCACATGAAATACACAGAAAATAAATTTTTTGCATGCATAAGAAACTAGAGTTTTCTTCACTTTTTTCTATTTTTTATTTATTTTATTTCTTTTTAATTATAATAAAATGTCAATGTAAAAAAAACAAAAAAATAATAATATATAATAAGTGAATAAATAAAAAATCATCACTGCATAATAAACTAGGCTGCATCATATTATTGCTTGTATAGAACTAACTCAAGTGTAGGAAAGAAAATAAATACCTCTATGTTACTAGTAATGCTTGCATGATCTTTAGGTTCCTACGGCAAAACCTCGAGATTCGCATAACCTCGGGGCGCCAAGTAGCTTCTTACATGCCTTAAACTCGAGGAAGCCATCATAGTGAAAGAATTTACGAGAGAAAGAGTCTAAGTAGAGAGAGAGAGATGAAGTGGAAAGTGGTGAAGATGAATGGAGAAGGGAGGGGTATTTATAGAAGGAACTATGGGCCTTGCCTCATCATCTCCTTTTAGTTCGCATAGCTAAGTCGCTAGATTTCGCCATAACAAATCCATTTCAAGTTAGAATTCAGTTTTATCCAAACAAATAAATCCATAAGATTTTTATCTATGCTTCAAAATAGAAAGCAACTCAATCGGAGTCCAAAATCTTTCGTAATTGTAAAAAGTTTAAAAATTCAAAATATCTAAAAAAATTAGAAAATAATCCAAACGAATTCAGAAAAGCCCAAAAACAGACATGGCATCTCAACATAAATCTTAAAACTAACCAAGATCCTTAGTTATTTGAAAACTTTCAAAATTTCCCTGGTTCACACTTATCCGACCCGGCCTCCTGTCCGGCCGAGTCCGATAAGGAGGCAACTGTGAACTCTCTATTTTGCACTTCCAAATGACCGACATTTGATCATGAACACATAGAATTAGACTGGACTCAAATCAGTTGAAAGACAAAGAAGAACGGGCCAAAAAATTAACTATGGTGACCCTAGGGCCCGCTACTGTAACTCACAGCCGGCTGCGGTGCCTCTGCGGTTGCCGCAGAGGTCCCTGCAGTAGCCAATTGGTTACTGTAGCCAGACCTATGGTAACCGCAAAGGGCTCTACAGTTACCGCAACTGACTCCTTAGTTACTGCACCAAGCCCATTTTAGAATCCTACCCAAAAACTGTCAATTTTTAGCCCCAAACTCCTCCTATAAATACCTTGCACCTCATAATAACTAAACACACACAATTACATGCTTTTATACTCTCCCTAAAGCTTTCTAAATCCTATTTCTAAGCTTCTCAATCATTAAAGCCCTCTTCCAAAGCCTTCTTCATCACATAAAACCTCATTCATAAGTTTCCTAATCATCTGAAAACCCCATTCACAAGCCTCATAATCATCTCAAGTTCTATTCTTAAGCTTTCTAATTAAGGAAAGGTTCAATTCAAGCCCTTTCTTTCAAAGGGAATTCATGGTATTCAAGCAAAGGTGATCCCAAGTCTTTCCTTCAAGAAAAGAGTTTGAACTATTCAAGGGTCCTTCCAAGAGGAGTGCTTGTGATATTACTAGGCCAAGGAGGAACTTAGATCCGGTGCTAAGCTCGCTCCCTACATTCCTCGCCGACAGAAGCCAAAGGTAAAAGTTCTTTCCTTTTCCTTTTCAATTTCAATTTCAAGATCTAAATATGAAAGATCTATTTTTTTTACTAATTAAAATTTGACCTAATTAACAAAATCCTTTAAGCCCTTTAAAATCAGTCAAAACATGATAACAAAGGTAATGACTTAAAAACCCCTCCTTCACAAGAAGGAAGAACTACGTGGAGTTTAATTCCCATTCAAAGGGTACACAAGCTTGCCATCTTTAAGGCATCCAACTCCACTAAAATTAACAACTTCTTCTCTCTATCACCTTCTTCACATAGTTTAGGATCAAAATTGTTTTTCTTAAATAAAAGTCTAACTTTTAATTCTTTTTATTATAATTGTTTTAATACTCTTTTTCCTATTTTAGTTATTTAGATTATATTCAGGGAATGTGTGCTTTTCCTAAAACCTATAAGGGCTAGAGGAAAGATCCCTTAATTTTGATATTTTGACTTGTAATAGTTTTAAGTAGTTTCTCCCTTATTTTTTTGCATCTTGTGATTATCACTATCTCATATTTGTCATGCATTACACGAGTAATATTTGTTTCATACATCATATACTTATTCATGCATACATAAAAAAACTTCTTTTTACAAAAGTTATTTCATATTTAAGCCAAACTAAATTTTTTGTATTGTTTTAACCAAAACCTAGTCCCTGAGCCCTCTTTGGTCATTCGAGGACTAGTGCTTTTCCTTGGGATAAATGGTACAATTTTGGAGTCAATCAAATTGGGTTTTTCCTTTAATTTTCCCAACTAAAATAAACAAAATTAAAGTGGTGACTCCTTTTGCAAATTACAACTCACAAGATACAATTTTTCTGAACTCATAGCGAGTTCTAATCGTGATGTTTTTCTCAAATGGGCATTTTCAATTCCCTTTTTAGCAGATTAGACTGGGTGCTTGGGCAAGGCCTCACAAATATTTGTCATCCATGAAATTAATTTTTAAGTGAAATTAAACTTAAGAGCTAAATTTAAATTATTTAAAATTAAAAACCTAGTCCCCGAACTCAACTTGATTCAAGGTTAGTGATTTTATCCATGCGTAAATTAATTGAAAACTAATGAATTAGAGTCAATTGGGTTTTTCCTTAATTTTCCCATTTAAAAATAAATTAGGGTGGTGACTCCCAAAAATCATTTTCAAAATCAACCAAATCCAAACCCGAGTGTTCCATCGTGAATCTAAATCCAAATGAGCATCCTGATTCTCCCTTAGCGGATCGGGTCGATGCTCAAACTAGGCCTCACAGTGTTCCTCTTTACTTTTTGAATAGACTAGAATATCATCAATGAACACAATTGCAAATTTATTCATTAAATCCATGAAAGTCATTGGCACCTTGGTCAAACCAAATGGCACAAAGGTGGTCTTACAAATATCCTCTCCTCGAATTTTGAGTTTATGATAACCCAGTCATAGGTTAGTTTTTGAAAAATAGCAGGCTCCTTGCAACTAGTTTAATAAATCATCGATCAGTGGTAGAGGATACTTATTCTTCATTGTTACTTTATTTAACTACCTATAATCAATACATAGCCTAAAGGACCCATCCTTCTTTTTGACAAATAGAACTAGAGCATCCTAAGAGGAACTACTTTATCTAATAAAGCTTTTATCAAGTAAATCTTGTAGTTTAGCCTTCAATTCTTTTCATTAGAAGGTGCTATTTGGTAGGGTGGTATTGATATTGGTTGAGTTCTAGGTAGGAGCTCAATTATAAACTCAATTTCCCTATCTGGTGGTGTCCCTGGTAAATACTCAAGGAAAAAATTTGGGAATTCCTTGATTACGGGTATTTTCTTAGCATATTGGCTACCTTTCTAATGTTCAGTACATGCTCCAAGTATGCTTGGCAACCCTTCCTTAAAAACCTTTTTTTCTGCTTTAATAGTCGAAATGAAATTCATAGGAAGATTACTCATGTCACCTTGAAATATAAATTTTTGTCCATTCTCCTTTTTGAAATTAATTCTTTTCCCTTTACAGTCTTTATATATTTACTCTAACATCACAGTTTTCCTAGCGGTGTAGTTATAACTGAAGGTTAATGCATTACTTCCTTATCACTATCTAATTTTTTAGCAAAATAAGGAAAAACAAATGAATGTGTCACACCAAAATCAAACAAGCATCTTGCTTTAACAGAGTGAATAAAAGTGAAACCTATGACAACAGTGTTGAAAGTGCAAGCTTCCTATTGATTGAGGACTTACACTTTCCCTCTTCCTCTGCCTTCCATGGCTTGGTTTGTATTCAAGCATTGTCCTACACCTTGACTTCATCCTCCTTATTGTCACATCCTAATTTTGGAGATATGACAATCCTAGAACATAGGGTGACGTAAGGTCACCTATGCTTGTAGAACTCACTCATGCACATATAAACATTGCCTAGGATCTCACCAAAACCTCATGCATTAACTTAATTATCTAATAATAATGAAAACTTTAACTGGCAGAAGAATGGATTAAAAATACTTTTAGATACAATCCATATCAAAAGAATATTTAAGTCTCTAAGTAAATTATCAAATGAGCAATATTCTAAAAATAAGACTTCCGGAGCATATAAGAATGACACTTCACATCTTAGTAAGGTAAAAGACTTCGAAAAGGAAATCCTTGAAGCGAAGGAGATTGCTTGAGTCATCATATTACCTCTTGTGGGTTCCTTCTTTCTTTAACAAAGAGCTTTCCAAGTGTGAAGCCTCTAGAACATCCACACCTAGCTCACCTCTAAGTTTCCTCTTGGTTTCTTTGGTGTTCTTTAATCACTCTCTTGGTTGCCCAAATTGATTCAAGATTTTCCCTCAAAAACCTTTAAGATGTTAAGATTTCTCTTTGGTTTGTTTTGTATTAGACACATTTTCAATTTGCAAGCATTTGTTCTTTCATAAAGAACAAAGAAAAGAATTGAAGATCAAAAGAAAAATTGAAGAAACACTTTCTTCATATTTTCTCTCTCTCTCAAGATGCTTTAAATGAGAAAATGAATGTTCACTCTTGCTTATGAAGAAAATGAACATAAAACCCTTTTATACTTATTTTCTTCAAGACTTAACTCTTAAGTCTTCATAAAGACAAAAACATCCTTTTAGCTCTTCATTTGGCGAAGGGGCAAAGTGGACTTTGCTTCTTCAAATGGTGAAATGACCATTTTATCCTTTAGGGGTAAAATGGACATTTCTATTAGCTAAAAGGTATAATTATAATTTTAACTTTAGTAGAAAATTCTCCAACCCCTAAACCCATCATATAGGCTTATGAATAGTGAATTTTCTTTAACCCCTAAATTACCTCTTTTCTATATCACATATGGGCTCAGGCCACGTCTCATGTGTTAAAGGTTTTTACTAAGCTTAAAATTATGTCTTCGATTTAGTCCAAATCAATTTTCAATTTAATCTTTCTCATTTGCATCATATACAAATTAAGATTTAATTGAATAGAAACCTTCACAGATTAAACATCAAGATATGCTAGGGTCCTTCTAAATTTAATTACATGTTTAATTATTTTACCACTAATCAATTAATTAAACACTTTAATTAATTATCATGGTAAACCTTTTACACTTGGAAGGTGATCACTATTGGGTGTGTGACTTTCTAGGTTCATGTTTAATTAGCAATGGGAATGAGAAAACATTTTTCTCTACTAATATGAAATCCCTACTTCACATTTAGTCTCATAAGTCCTGAGGGACAGCTAGCATTCTATATCATGACTATCTAATTAGAAATGAATGTTTATAGTTGATAACTTTAAATATCACATAGACCATTGATCATAAATTATCATGCACTAGAATGCCTTCATTAAAGATCCCAATCTAGGCTAGGGTAATGGTTTATGTCAAACCCTAATATGCCTCAATTCTATGTCCTTATCTTGGTTCTAATTCTTGATGAGATTAGATTCCTACTAAAAACTCTATCTAGTGAATCTGTTTATCCAAGCCAGGAGCTTTAGTTATCAAGAATAACCAGATAGCATAGGATCTTAACCTCATTTACTTGAGGCGACGAAGTCTATCTTGGCAGTGACTCATCTCTATACATAACAAATTAGAACCATCACACGCAATATATCTGTACATGAATAGTATGTTTATCTAAGCAGTAATAAATTCTAATTGTCTGTGTATGAGATATAGTATCCCTAAAGTCAAAGGAATATATGCATTATTATGACCTAGATGATAAATAATTGACAAGTAGTAAAACCCCATATTATTATCATCTAACATCACAGTTTAACTATTCATCCTATAAATATCCACATGTTTATATCGACATCATATGTCAAGTAGCATGAGACTCACTTCCTCTATAATCATCTGTATCACATACTGATTATAGAAAACAAACAGAGGTGATGGTCTTCCATAATTAATGATGCCCAGTCATTAATCCTATGACCATGAACATATTTAAAATATTTGTACAAGAGCGATTTGTCTCCCATATTCTCAACACTTGAGAATAGATCCTCTTACAAATACTTAAGGACTATATTCAATAATATGAAACTCTTTTCACATTATAAATATATTAACATGCCAATAGGAATTAATATCTACTATTATATAACTATTATATGGCTTCTAGGGCACATACTGCTATTAATCTCCCACTTGCACTAGAGCCATTATGCACTAAAGCCATTAGAAACTCATCTTCTCAAGATGAAGTTTAACTATTACAAACTTTTGACTTTAGTCAATGGATTAATGAAGTTAATGGTTAATGCTATTTTCTACAAGGCTAGAACACCTTATTCCAACAATTGATTTGATAATATCTTAATGCCTTTCAAAATATTCTGGATTTCAGAGTGAGACTTGAGTTCCCATGCCATAAGCTAAGGCCCCATTATTATCACAACAGAGAGATACTCATGATGTACTAGAGAAATTCTTAACCAATTCATAACTGCTGAATGAGAAATAATTTCTTATTTGCAATATCCTATGTAGCAAATTTGGCTTCCACAATGAAGTTTGTAGTAACAATTTGCTTAGAACTTTTCTAGCAAATTATTTCTTCATTATAAATAACAATAATCCCAATGATAGACTCTCTATCATTTATGCAGTAATATTCTTCATTTGTCAAATTAAATCTTAAATGCTTCTCAAGTACTTTAGAATAATTTTGATTATATTTCTAATAATTTAATCCTAGATAGGATTAGAATCTGTACATTCTCAATGTCTTACTCATTATACAACTCTTGTATAATTTAGATTTATTATATTCATACTATAAGGAATCCATGCCATACTTTCTTTGGGTATCTAGGGAATCTTATAAGAGCCTAGGCTAGATAAACAAACTTCCTGAAGCCTTAATTGCCAAAAACTGCTAAAATAGGAAAATCAAGAAATAGAACTCTAAGAACTGAAACATATCCCTTTAACCTTTGAATCAGCCTCAGATCATCTAAAATTGAATAATGAACACAACTCAATTGGAATCACAAAAAATGGATGAGAAACGAGCGAGAATAGGCAAAAACAACAAAAATGGATATTTTCTTTACTTTTTTGCTACAATCCCACATAGAAAGTTTATAAACTCATTCCTTAGTCTTTCCCCTATATATGTAGGTCCTCCCACTCAATTTTCTTTGCCTTTTGACCTCTTTGTTTGCTTGATTAGCCTTTGTATCAAGCCAACCATTCCCACAAGCTTGATCCGCCAATGATCAAGCACCTTAATTCTAAAGTTTTCTTTTTTTTTTTTTTCTTTTCTTTTACTTTTATTTTTGCTTTGCTATTACTCTTTGCTTTGTAATGTGAATTGGGTTGCAACTTCCTAAGCTAACTTATTAAGTCATAAAGTTTCCCATCATTTGAGGTAAGCTACCATCCACCATCTGAGGCTAGTTATTGCTCGCCCTCTAAGGTAAGTCTCCTTTTCTTTTCTCTTTTCCTTTTCTTTATTTATTTATTTATTTTAGTTTTTCCCCCCTTGGGATTCTTTCTTCTTCCTTCAAGGCTCTTTGTCTTTTCTTAATTGATTCACTTAGGATAGTTAATTAAAATTTGAACTAATTAACTTAACTTAATAATCAATCAATCAATCAAAACATGATAAAGTGGTTTACTAAATAAACCCCTTTGTAAGAAGGGAGAACTATATGGGTTATGATTTCCATTTGAAGGAATATGTAGGCATGCTTGATTCATCAAGTATCAAATCCAATTAAAATAAAACAACTTCTTCCCCATCATCTTCTTCATTAGTTTAATCTCTTTTTGTTCATTACACTAATTCAATTAGGATTAGTTTGGGGAATTTCTAACTTTTCTAGAACCCATAGGGGTTAGAGGAAGTATCCTTTATTTAGATTTTCCTTATAAAATTTAATATTTGTCTTTTTTCTTTTGCCTTTTATTATTTGAATGGATGAATGAATAGTTCATGCATATTATAATTGTTCATACATTATATAAACTATTCATGAAATTAATTTTAAGTCATTTTATATTAAACTTGCCAAACTAATCTTTTTCTAAATAAATAAAAAATCTAGTCCCTAGATCCTCTTTGGTAATCAAAGACTAGTGCACTTTTTTTCTATTAGCCTAAAATTAAAGTTATTTAATTGGGTTTTTCCCTTAACTTTTTTCCAAAAAATAAAATAAAATTAAGGTGGTGACTTTAAGTCAATTTTCAAAATCAATCAATCTGAACCTAAAGGCTTCATCATGAGTTCAAACCTAAATGAGTATTTCGATTCCCTTTCAACTAATCGGACCAGTGCTCAGGTAGGGCCTCACAGTCAGCGACTCTACTAAGGACCACCTTCCATTTAACCAAAATAAATAAATAAGAGGACTACCAACTAGTTTAAATCAAAGTTTGGCACTTTTAATGCAAAAATGACTTTCATGAAACACTTGCATAGGCTCTTTGCCTGCAAACCTAGTTTGAAGAAAACAAATGGATAGTGAGTAGCATCGAGTAGGTAACCTTCGTTGGGTCTTTTTGTTGACAGCAAAATCATCCACTTTGTGATACATACTGTTGGACTCACCCGAGACTCCTTGACTTGTATGTGGTTAGGTATATCGCTGCTCTAGTGTGATAAGTTCCCTGTACAAGCCCCCCTTACTTGTTCATATTATAAACCTAGATCCTGACCTTAGGTTGTATGTACCATAATCAAAACCTTATACCTTTGCATCCTTATGAAATGCTTTTTCCATACATATCATGCATCCACTGTGTATAAAAAAATATGCATTCATCTCAAGTCTAGGTCGAACCTTAAACCAAAGAAAGGCCAAACACTCTTACCTCCATTCAAACACCTCCCCCAGAAACACTCTCACATCTCTATCAAACACTCTTACCTCCATTCAAACACCTCTCCTATAAACACTCTCACATCTCTATCCCAATCACTTTTGCCATAAATTTTAAATCATCGCCCAAAATCTTTGACTTAAACACCATTATCTTAACCTTATCCAAAATATCATCACCTTTAACCTAAAAATAGCTAACCCTAAGCCTTACCTTAAACATCAAACACCTAAACCTCACACCTAGAGCCCTCTTCTTAAATATAAACCTAAACCACCTTTAACCTTTGGACCTTAAACCAAAAATTTGTAACCCTAAAACCTATATCCAACCCTAAAAACCTACCATCTGACCTTAAGCCTAACCCACACCCCTTATCCTTCTCCCAAAAAAAAAAAAAAGAATAGACACCTTAGGTCATTAATACCAAAACCATTATCTTAATCCTGTCCTTTGTTCAAAATCAAACCCATTACCCTTAGTCCATTACCTTCAAAGACTTACCTACTACCCTAAAGCCTAATACCTCTAGAGCCTTAAGCCTAAAATTGTTGGCCCATTATATATTAAACTTGAAAACAATTGGCCCACCAATCCACAGGGAATCCTTTTCCCTCAAAGTTTACTTACCTTTTCCCTCAAAGTTTACTTACCTATATTTCCACCACCTTATTTGTTTATACGCATTCGCTTATTAAGTTTCTTTTGCTTTTCTTCAAGGAACCAATAGCCAACTAGGTTAACATGGATGTCATGACCTTACTTATGACTAGCCTCTCTAAGAAGTAAGAAGAGCATTTTCAAGCTGTCCTAGTTGCTCAATAGATCCAATTTGAAGAAAACATGAAGGAACAAAGGCAATTAATCATTAAGGAAGTTGGAGCTATGTTTAACCAAGCCAACCTCAACCACATCTGAACTAGACCTATCTTGAGAAACCCACCAATACTTAAGGCCCAAGCACCACTACACACCCTTACTCTTCCTCTTTCCTAGATATTTTCAAGGTGGGGAAACTTTCTCTCATTTAGACAACAAATTGCTTATGGTAAACTTAAAGCTATGGAGAAAACCATCAAATCCGTGAAGCACCATAACTACTTGATCGATGTGGACAACTTAGCTATATTTTCTAATGCCACACTTCCTCCTAAATTTGAAATGCCTAAACTTGAGAGATTTGATGGAACCAAATGCCCTAAAACCTATTTAAAGATATATGTAGGGGTAATGAAACCTTTGGGACTTAGTGATGAGTTCTTTACTCAACTATTCCAACAATCACTAACCAGAGCTACCAGAACATAGTTTCTCTTACTAGACAAGAACCAAAAAAAGATGCGGGATGATAATTTGTCATGCTTTTGTCAAGTAATATAATTATAACACCGAAGTGGATGTCACTAGGCATGACTTGGAAACTACCAAACAGCTTCCAGATGAGTCCTTCTTTATGTTTCTTACAAAGTGGAGTGTTAAAGCTGCTCAAATGGTAAATAAACCAACCAAGCAAGAACAAGTGGATATCCTTGTCAAGAATCTACTCCTGACCTACCGAGCCAACTTGCTAACCCAACACCTACCCGCCTTTAAAGCTTTGGTAACAACTGTATTGAGAATTAAAGACTACATCCTAAGCACATCATTTCAACTTGAATTCCCCACCACTAACCCAAACAATGATGAAGAGCCCAAACCTGACCCAATTCCACCTTACCTCTGCACTGAATGGTATGACATAGAAGAGTTCAAGCCTAGCTAATCTGACCTATCCGAGGTTGAATCCCAAGCTTAAATGCAAGTCTGAGTCCAAATCTCAAACTCTAAGCCTAAATCTGAGTCAAAGTCTATCATCTTATTTTTTTTTTCCTATATTTTTATTGATCATGTTGTCCCATTTTCATTATCTTATAATGAAGTTTCCTATATAGTAATACATCTACATTTTCTATTCATTATTTGTGTATTAATTTTCTTATCTTCCTTATTTAGTCTGACATGGATAAGCATAAAAGAGAGAGAGTGTGTGTGAAAAAAAAAGGAAAAAAGAGAAAAAGAAGAGAGAGAAATAAACAAACAATCAGTTTTATTATTAAATCCACTATAATTAGCATAGATCATAATTTAAGGTGCCCTCATTCTCACAAATTAGCAATCGCTTCACTGGGTTCTAATCAAAGAAGGTAAAGTAATGGACCTCTCATCAAATAGTTGGAGCACAAAGAATAAGTAAATGTAATTACCTATTGCACATTGGGTAATCAAATGGTGCACCTCAACAAAGGGCAACTAGTTCAAAGAAGACTTTTGTCAAACATAAAATTCAAAGGTTAGAGCTCCTCAACATGAAAAAAAAAAAAAAAAAGAATCCCCAATCATGTTGGAATGTTTTCTTCTAAATTTCATTAATTCAAGCTCGCTAAGTTGAAAACTCAAAAGGGCAGCTTAAGTAGAAGTTATGGCTGAGAGAGAGAGAGAGAGAGAGAGAGAGAGAGAGAGAGAGAGTCATCCTAGTCATCTTTCCTCGTGTTTAAAGTTGTCAAATCATTTCTAATCAATCCTTTTATCTTATGCTTTCAAAGTCATCCTTCTCAATTAGAGGCTTGTTCTCTAAAGTTATGCTGTCTTTTATACCCTTATCCTCTAATGGTGTATGTCTTCTAAAATGTCATCATCTCTTGTCAATCCATCCTATCCCTTAACTCAAAGAGCTAATGCATATCCCCCATTTGTCACATTCTTATCTCTCATTAGGAGCATGATCCCTAAGTTATCTCTTCCCAGTAGTCCTTTAGCCACTCCTTAAGGCACTTCTTTTCAACCAGTACATCATCTACATTCAAGGCAATAAAGTGCCACCCTAAACATTCCTTTAATCTCAAAAAGCAAGAAAGCTTGACTTGCTCTATTTTATGAATCATGCTATAGATAGCAAAACCATACAACCTTTTTGATCCTTTTCAGAAGTGCTAACCTACCATTAAACCATTCCCAAACTTCATCCTAAGCCTCATTGGCAAATCATACAATCATTTAAAGCTTAAGCCTCATACACCCTTTCCTTAGAAAAATGTCAACATGGGCAGAATTAAAAATCCCAAGTCTCTCAAGACTCATCATCATCAAAGTCAAATTCATTGACAAAACTAGAAGTCAAGGCATATTCCCTAAAGCCTATAATCCTCAAGTTGATTAAAAGGGGCTTAAACTATTTAAAGCCTATCCTATGCCTCTTTGGCAAATATCTCATTATTCTTGAAAGGTCAAGCTTTCGTGGCAAAACAAATAATCCCCAAGATTAAAGTCTCTTAAGGCCTGCAAACCATTCTCAACTTAATCCTCTTAGATTGATGCAACCATGTCAAAGGGCAAACCCCTATCTATAAGCCTGCAGTATCCTTATGACCAAAAACCTTTAGCATCATACTTGACTTCAAAGAGGTCCAAAGTACCTTTATAGAAAAGCCTAAGCTAACAAATTATCTTCAAAGCCCAAAAGCCTTATAACCAATAGCCTTTGAGCTTTCACAATGAAGTGCAAACTAAGAAGCCTTCACTATAAAGCCTAAGCCTTCAAGCCTTCAATATGGAGCTCAAACCAAGAAGTCTTATGTAACAACCCACACCTACCTTAGAAATTTTTATGACAATTTGCTTAATTTAGAACTATTTAGGTTATGTGTAATGAATTATTTTAAAATAATTCATTTTATGCTAATGTACTTCATATAAATCATTTATTTCACAATAATAACTCATATTATACATATTAAAAATTAATTTAACATGCCACGTGCTCATCAACATATAGAACATAAATTCCCATAAAAGCGCAAACTTAACCTAAATAGTTCTAAATTAAGCAAATTATCATAAAAATTCCTATGGTAGGTGTGGGTTGTTACATCTTCACCATGAAGCCCAAACCAAGAAGCCTTCACCATGAAGCCCACTTGCAAAAGCCTTTACCATAAATCCTATGATCCCCTTTAAGGCCAAAATCTGACTGGGCCTACCTAAACTAGTTTCCTAGCATGACCTTTCCTCAAAGCCAAACTTAGCCTCCCAGTTTGACCTCCTATAAACTTTAACATCCTAGTAAAGTCCTAAGCCAAAATCTCGATAGCAGTATGTGCCTTAGAAGCCATATAATAGTTGTACAATAATAGATATTAATTCCCAATGGCATAATAAATATATTCATAATATGAAAAGGGTTTCATATTATTGATTAAGTAAAATCTAAAAGGATCTATTCTCAAGTGTTGATAATATTCACTCTTGTACAAATATTTTAAATATGTTCACAGTCATAGGATTAATGATTGGGCATCATTAATTCCAAAAGACCATCACCTCTGTTTGTTTTTTGTAATCAATATGTAATACAGATGATTATAGAGGTAGTGAGTCTTATACTGCTTGACATGTGAAGTCGATACAAACACATGGATATTCATAGGATGAATAGTCAAACTGTAATGTTAGATGATAATAATATGGTGTTTTACTACTTGGCAATTATCCATCATTTAGGTCATAATAGTGCATACAATCCTTTGACTTAAGGATACTATATCTCATACATAGGTGGTTAGGATTTATTACTACTTACATAGGCGTACTATTCATGTAGAGATATATGGCATGTGATAGTTCTAATTTGTTATGTATGGAGATAAGTGATTGCGAAGATAGAATTCATTAACTCGAGTAAATGAGGTTAAGATCCTAAGCTATCTAGTTATTCTTGATAACTAAAGCTCCTAGTCAGGACAGACATATTCACTAGAAAGAGTTTTTAGTAGGAATATAATCTCATCGAGAATTAGAATTGAGATAAGGACATAGAATTGAGACACATTAGGGTTTGATATAAACCATTACTCTAGCCGAGATTGAGATCTTTAATGAAAAGATTCTAGTGCATGATAATTTATGATCGATGGTCCATGTGATGTTTAAAGTTATCAACTATAAACATTCATTTCTAATTAGGTAGTCGTGATATAGAATGCTAACTATCACTCACAACTTATGGGACTAAGTATAAAGTGGGGAATTCACATTAGTAAAGAAAAATGTTTTCTCATTCCCATTGCTAATTAGACATGAACCTATAAAGTCACACACACAATAATGATCACCTTCCAAGTGTAAAAGGTTTACCATAATAATTAATTAAAGTGTTTAATTAATTGATTAGTAGTAAAATTATTAAACATGTAATTAAATTTACAAAGACCCCAGCATGTCCTGATGTTTAATCTATGAAGATTTCTATTCAATTAAATCTTAATTTGTATATGATGCAAATGAGAAAGATTAAATTGAAATTGATTTGGACTAAAACGAAGACTTAATTTTAAGCTTAGTAAAAATCGTAAACACATGAGATGGGTTTAGGGGTTAGAGAATTTTCTACTAAGGTTAAAATTGTAATTACATCTTTTAGCTAATGGAAATGTCAATTTTAGCCTAAAAGGATAAAATGGTCATTTCACCATTTGAAGAAGCAAAGTCCACCTTTGCCCTTTTACTTAATGATGAGCTAAAAGAATATAAAAGGATATTTAAGTATTTATGAAGACTTAAGGGTTAAATCTTGGAATGATATACAAGCTATGAGTTTTTGTGTTGAAAAAAAAGAGTGAACATCATTTTTCCAAGTTGAAGCAATTTTGAAGGGAAAGAAGTTGAGATAAAAAGAAAAGAATAAATAGTTTCTTTAAGTTTTCTTTTAATATCCAATTCTTTTCTTAGTTCTTTGTGAAAGAACAAAATTACTTGTAATTTGAAAATGAATACAGTCCAAAACAAATGAAAAAGAAACCTTTTCTTAAAGGTTTTTGAGGGAAAATTTTGAATCAAAATTGGGCAACTAAGAGAGGGATTCAAGAACTCTAAAGAAACCAAAGGAGACCTAAAGGTGAGCTAGGTATGGATGATCTAAAGGCTTCACATTGGGGAAGCTCTTTTGTAATAATACACACCCACCCTAGGAGTTTCCTAACAATTTACTTAAATTTAGAATTATTATGACAATATGTGTGCTTTCATGAAAATTCATGCACTATGTGATTAATGAGTATGTGGCATGTTAGATTGGTTCTAATATGCATAAAATGAATTTGTAATGTGAAATAAGAGATTTACGTGAAGTGCCTTTGCATAAATTAATTTGTTGCATATAAAGTGAATTTTCATGCACAAAGCAATTTTTAAGCATAAAATAATTTTTATGAATGTTTTTAAAATATTTTTAATTAAATATATTTAGGGGGATTTTAATGAAAATAATAAGAAAAATATTTTATTTTTAATTATTTATAATCAACCCATAAATTAGATTAAAGGCCCAACTCACCAAAAGCCCAACACACCAAAATACTCCTAATCTAGCTCATTAATGGCAAACTTGTAATTTTACACCATAACCTTAAAGTAAACCTAATATTTGGCCCCCTTGTTGTTGTGGCAGCTCTATTCTATTATTCATCATATTTTTTTAGAAAATTCTCTCAAAACTTTCCTCTCAACCGAAATTCACAAGGTGCCTCCAAACCTTGCGATATTGTGATCATTTTCGTAAGTTTTTCTCTTCTTTCAAGCTACTATTTAATTTTTATGAAACTAATCATAAGAAATCCAAATGAGGCTGTATATTTATTGTTTTTCTTGATGGTGAATTTGCCCCAGGTGTTTTATTTGAAGGAGAAACCATATTCAATAGTAAATACAACTTTTTCTTTGCAAATCCATCAAAGGTGAACTCTAAAACCTAAAAGTTGGAATTTTCGTGAATATAAATAAGGGGGGTGCCAATTTGTACAATTTTGTTTCCTAAATTGATTTTTATTTTTAATGTTTAGATGAAAAATATTGGTTTAAATCATGTGTTTTCATATTACTATAATGATCGGAAAGTGCGAAAACAAAAAAATCTATGGTTTTCCATGTTGTGTGCATTCAGCCTACATTGGGATTTTGATCCCAAGGCCTATAATTTTTGTATGATATATTTTAATGATGGTTGATATATGTGTATGGATGATACATAATTTAATTGCATGATGATTGAAGAAATAACTCTAGGCAAAGCCTAGAGAGGTTTGGCCTACACTAAGGTTTCCAAACCTTAACTACCATATTTGATTAAAATTTGTATATGATTAAGTGACATGTGAATTAGGTTTTATGATGTGTTTATTGTGAATTAATGATCTTAAATTGACTATAAGAATGATTGTATGAATCGATCAAAGGAGACAAGTAAGACTCTTTTGAGGTTTACTTGTTAAGTTGATATATATGGAAAGTATTAAGTGTACCAAGTTAGAAGTTGAATCGAATTGATATTAAGATAATGATTTATTGTGTATGGCTTTAGAAGAGTCATGGTATAAGTTATTATGTGATTTCATGGGAGCCTAAGAAGGCAAAGTATGCAAGACTTAAAAAGTTAACATGTTATGTGCAAGTGATGAGTGCACTTCTAAGTGAAACTCCAAGTATATATGAATAATATATGTGTATGGGGTAGTTATGAGATAGGATAGCATGATGTTAAGCAAATGCTAAGTATTGAATTATAACGTTATGTTAGAGCTTGAGGATTACTAGAGGTGCAAGGGCTGCAGCAATTAGGAGCTAAAGAACCACAAGGTGAGTAAATATTATGTTTATGTTTCAAGTACAAGTTATCATGATATGTGAACCTTTGAGATTCCTGAAACCAAAATTCCTTTCTATTTTCAATTATAACTATATGATTTCTTTGTTAAGCTTGGATTGCCAAAGGACAATTGGTTTGAAACTATTATTGTTTATTCAATGATAAGAAAGAACCTTTGTGATTGTTGCCTTACCTTACATTCTTTCTGGAACCACGGTTGTTTATCCTTTGTTCAATAAGGTAAACATTTATTGCTATTATGATACATGTGATTGCATTCTTCAATGCTATTGTTACAAGTGATTGCCGTTAGCTCTAGCTATGCCGATGCAGGAAATCATCAGAACTTGTGTATATGGTCTTAACCCGATGGATAGGGGTAGTGTATCTACCTCAGTTAGAAGGGACAATTCTAGTTGTGGAGCTTGATCAGCCTCACACTTCTTTAAAAGTTAGGAATTGGAATTTGGTATGATGCCATATCTCCCTTTTTCAAGTTTGAGTTAATAAGGCAAAACCCGTCACTCTACAAGTTACAAGTTACAAGTTTGATTTCTATGAACCTTGCTAAATACAAACCATGAATTATTAATTATGAACCCTTATAAAGGGATATGTGTTATTGTTCAAGTTGTATTGTTTACTCATTGAGATCATCTATCTCACCTCTTTTCCTTGTATGGTTTTAGGTGAGCATTATGAGGAGTTAAGGTGATAGCTCAAGCAATCTACTCTACTTAGGGAATTTCCTTGCCTAAGTCTATTATCATGCTATAATATGAAGAGTCACTCTTAGATGCTCCAAGAGCGTTATTTTTGGAACATTGCGCTTAATGATTTATTTGGAGTTGTAAAATGTTCTTTTCTTTTGGATTGTATTTAAAGTATTTTTTTAAACTATTCTTCTGCACATTATGGTTTCTTTATAAATGGTCAAATCAAGTTAATGCATGAGGTTTGGTATGATCCTAGGAAATGTTTATATATGCATGAGTAGGTTCTATAGGCGTGGGTGGTCTTATGTCTTCCTATGTTCTAGAACCGTCATAACTCTGAAATTAGGGTGTTACATCTTTGTTAAAGAAAGAAGGAACCTTCAAGAGGTAATATGATTACTCTTTCTTCTTCTTTCTATGCATATGTGTTTTACACACAAATTAATTGATTGCTTGAATGGATGTTTGGACCAAAATTTGGTGAAGTGAAATTTTAAAATGTTTGAAATTTCACCCCACCACCTTGCTTCCGCTGTATTTGGCTCCACCATTCCTTCAATTGGTATCAAAGCCATTTAATTTTTATGTAAAACCTTTTTATATGTTGTTTTGGAGGTTTTGATTTGGTTGAGGAGTTGTTGCACAAATGTTGTGCTATGAGACATAGAATTCACGCTCGCAGATCAAATATCGTGATCGCAATTGGCAAATCGTGACTAGGGAGATGATGTTGTGCCTCAAAATTTGAGGATCAAAACAAAAGTTGTTCATGTCGGTTTAGAGAATAATGACCACGATTCAAATTTCTCTCCTATGAAATTATTCAAATTTCTCTCCTATGAAATTTGTATTGCGGCAACAAAGGTGGTCGCGATTTTCACTGTGTCTATGCCTAACTTTAATTTTTTCCAAAATTGCTTTGGATATATTTTTCAATCAAATAAATTTCTATGACTTCAAATATGATTTTAAGCCATAGAAACCTT
Source organism: Reutealis trisperma (assembly GCA_947687605.1). Taxonomy (NCBI): domain Eukaryota; kingdom Viridiplantae; phylum Streptophyta; class Magnoliopsida; order Malpighiales; family Euphorbiaceae; genus Reutealis; species Reutealis trisperma. The sequence continues at coordinate 86,136 of CANTUT010000727.1, read as the reverse complement.
GAACATGTGACATTCAAAATGGATTTTTTGGAAATGTTCCAATGATGAACAACATATCTATAAATGCAATTGTTGTATATATATGTTTTGTTGTTGTTTGAGAGGAATAAATGGTTGATCACGGATTAGGAAACCATAATGTATGATTTCTAATATAGACATGTAATAATTAATTTTATTATTTGATGGGATGTAATTAAATGTTAATTACACATTTAGGTTATAAATTAATTTCATTGAGCCTGTAAGCTCTTTTATTTTTCTCATCTCACCTTGGAATGCCAAGTTTACTAATGTAAATATGGAGATATAAAGATGCAAGAACAAGAAGAGGTTCAACCCATGAAGATGCCTAGTGGGAGCATGAAGATACAAGTGTTGTAATTTCATGTTTGTAAATTGTATATCCTAAATCCCATATCCATTCCTTATGGCTAGGAAGTGAATCCATAGAATCCATGATCATACCTATGTGTATATTGTCCATTTTATGAAATATATATGTGATATATATGAATGCATATGATGTAAGTTTAAAATGGATAATGTGCAAAGTGAGACTAATCAATAAAGCCTAAAAATCTTCCAAATAGAATATTGAGTCATGGTTCTCCATTAAAGCAATAATTCAAGAAAAATTAAAACACTTATGTCATTGGTTATGGATACATAGGGGTGATATATTTGGTTTGAATGTTTTCTTAAAGTTATTGTTAAGCATGTGATGTTATGAGTATAGGATACATTGTATGTCATTAACGATAATGAGTATCTGAGACACATGATGTTCAAATCATTATACTTATTGGTCCAATGGGTTTGACTTGACTAGTATGAAAAGCCAATAATGATAATATGTATTTGAGGTTGGAAACACTAGGAACTAGATTGATTGAGCCTCATAAAGAGTTATGATGAACAAGTATTGTTCACTTATTAGATATTAAAATTCTAATAACAACAATGTGTATCTAAGAAATTTGTGATAATATAATAAGAATTCAATCACCTACTAGAAATTCACCCCAACGGGATTTCCATTTCCCATTTAGAAGTATAGGATTCACCAAATTAGTAGGATTACCATTTTGATTAAAGACCAAATCATTATGGTAGCTACATAATTACATAAGTTATTAATCTTATTATTTTTTGCATTTTGATAATATGAAATTGACAAATCCACCTGTGAATATATTTAATTCTTTTAGGCTCACAGGGCTTATGTCTATGGACTAGTTTGATAACCTTAAAATGGTCCTTGCATTTGAGTACATAGTATATGTATTCAACTTGATTTGTTCTTGGTCTTTTAGAGAAAAGACTATTCCAAAGGAACATATCTCTCTAAGTGCAATGGAAACAAAATATTGGATGAGGTTGATGCTATATGGTTGTTTTAAAAGTCAAAGGTTGCAAAAACAACATATGATCATAACAAGACTCCAAGTAATTATGCATCGTCTACAAAAGTTATATGAGGGACATAAATACACTGATTAATATGAGATATTAAAGCAATTATTTTGTTTGAATATGAAGAAAGTTATAAAAAAAAAAGGAAAAAGAAAAGAAAAGAAAGAAAAAGGAAAGGAAAAGAAATTATAAAGGAAGAAAAGAAAAAGTCTTTCTTCTTGATCTTCATAACTTTATTTTCTTTGTCTTCTCCATATTTTTCATTCTTGTTCTTATTCTTATTATTCAACTAGAGTAAGAAATTGGAGAAAAGAATTAAAGAAGAAAATGTTTCATCTTTAATTTTTTGTTCTTCTATTTTTCTATCTAGTATTCTTTGTGAAAGAATTTGAATTATGAGTAACCTCTTTTATTTCTTACTAATTTTGATTAAACTAAATTTGGAATTATTTTCATGTAATGATTAAATTCATCAAACAACTAGAGAGTCTAGATGTTTTAATGAATAACAATTTTCAAATAGTTTAATTCTTCAAATTGATTCCAAATTTCCATTAAATGGAAAATGCACTTAAGGTAATCGAAAAAGTTTCTATTATAAATCCTAAAAAGGGAAATTGCAAGGGACATATCCATAAATAATGCTATAGTTGACAAAAGAAAATGTTTCTATTGTCAATGTTATGAATATTAGAAAAGTAATTGTTCTAAGTATTGTGACTACTAAAAAACAAAGAGAATGATAAACCTTATAAAGGTAAATCTATCTCTTGTTACTATATTCCAATGATTTAGCTTATAAAGGTAAATCTCCAATTATTTAGCTTATAAAGGTAAATCTATCTTTTGTTACTATATTCCAATGATTCAGATAGTTCATATGTTGTTAAGATTCATGATATAGGTGCTTTTGTGCCATATGTAATATCAAAGTAAGTAACAGAAGCATGGAAATTAGATGAAGTGATTTTGAAAGATCTAAGGGGCAAAGTGTTTGTTTCCAAAGAGCTTTTAGAATATTTCATGATAATTTTAGAAATCACATTTTGTATGTCTAATATGTACTTAATGATGATTTTAAAATCATGTTTTGTAAATCATATATGTATTTCATATTTAAGCTACATTATTATGTAACTTTAAGGAATTGTGAATTTCGTTACTAGAGAAATGTTTTCGTGGTTTATTATGGTAATAAACTTAAAAGTGTGAATTATATTTTTAATGTATTATTATTAAGTTAATAATAACAAAGAAATTGGAAGTGCTTTTATGATAATGCCATAAAAAAAAAAAACTCCAATCTAAAACCACTATGATTTCTTAGATTAGTTTGTTTAGCTGAAGATAAGACAACTTATTTGGATAAAATTTGTCACTACCCATCGGGTGTGAACTTGTTTCAACTTAGAAGTCTAGTATCTAATACAAAAACAACTAAAACAGCTTTTCTTGGACAAAAGAATATAAATCAAAGAAGTTTTAGAATTTATGCATACAGATGCATTAATACCATTTGTGAAATGGTTAGTGGAAGTTTTTCGTAATTCATTGTTTTTACCTATATATATGATATAGACCCATTCTGAAAAAGGAAAATAAAATAAATTATTCATTTGAATTTTTTGAATGTTCAAGAAATTTAAGATGAAAAGGAAAATAAATATTAAGGATATTTCATGCAAAAAAGGAAAAGAGTATCATAACCCTTTGATATGATAGAAGTGGGGAGAACTCGATTACCAATTTTTGAAGAATTCACTAAATATAAAACTGACATGTAATCATAATTCTTTTTGGAAAATATAATCATAATTCTTTTTGGGAAAACCATATGTGATGGTATACTCAAAAGAATAAATTACAACATATATGATATGATGTAATAGATGATGAACTATAAAAGTTTTTGTTCAATTTCCTTATGGAAATTTACAATTAATATCATAATATTCTTAAATAGAATTTTCTCCAAAGTTCATCTAACCCTAATTCATATATTGTAACAACTAATAACCCACATCTACCCTAGGAGTTTTCATGACAAATTGCTTGAATTTAGAATTGTTGTGATAAAATATGTGATTTTATGAAAACTGATGTGTGATGTGATTTATGAGTTTGTGGCATATTAAATTAGTTTTAATACACCAAATATGAGTTATTATTATGAAATAAATAATTTATATGAAATGTATTAGCACGAAATAATTTGTTTTACATAAAATAAATTTTCATGCGAAAAGGAGATTTTTAAGCATAAAATAATTTTAAATAAATGTTTTGGGGGAATTTTTAATGAAAATAATAAGAAAAATATTTTATTTTTAATTACCTATAATCAGCCCCAAAATTAAATAAAAAGCCCAAATACCCAAAAGCTCACTACACCAAAACACTCCTAACATAGCACATTAAGGGTAATCTTGGAAATTACCCAAAACCCTACATATATTAAGTGAATTTTGGCCAGCTCTTGCTTCTAGAAGCCACCATTCTATTATTTCATTATTTTGGTAGAAAAATTCTCTGAAAATTATTCTCTCTATCGAAATTCACAAAATACCTTCAACCTCGCGATTTCTTGACTGTATTCGTAAGTTTTTCTCCCCTTTCAATTTATTATTTGATTTCTATGAAACCAATCATGAGAAAACTATTTTGACCTAAATATTTACTGATTTTTATTGATTAAATTCAGCCAAGATGAGTTTTTTTGAAGAGAAAATGATTTTTCTACCGAAAACACAAACTTCTCTATGCGAATCCTCCAAATGTGAATCCTAAAACTCAAAATTGAAATTTTCACGCATAAACTCAAGGGGGGCTACCAATTTGTACATATTTATGTTCTAAATGGATTTTTTTGTTATGTTGATGAAAAATATTGATTTAAAACATATTTTTGTATATTAACTGATTTTTGTTATGTTTGGATGAAAAATAATGCTTTAAAGCATGTGTTTACATATTACTGTAATGACCGGAAATTACCAAAAACAAGAAAGGTTCATGGTTTTCACCCTAACACCTAAAGTTGGAAAATTTTCATGCATATGAATCTATATGGGTGTTGATTCCTACATGTTTATGTTCTAACATGATTTTTGTTTTGATTACATGAAAAATCTTGGTTTAAACTATATTTTTGCATATTATTGTAACGAACAGAAAGTGCGAAAAGTGAGAAAAATCATGTTTGTTCTTGATTGTGTAATTTGGCCTACATTGGGAATTCAATTCCAATGTCTATAATTTTTATATGATATACTTTAATGATTATTGACATGTATACATTAATGATAAATGATTAAATGGCATGTTGATTGAATGAATGACCCTAGACAAGCCTAAAGGCAATTTGGTATACTTAGGGTATCTTAACCCTATGTTATAATTAATATGTGAATGTGATTAAGTAATATGGAAATAGGTTTTATGATGAGTTAATAATGAATTAATGATCTTGAATTGATAAAGGGATTGATTGTATGAATTGATCATAAGAGATAGGCATGACACTTGAAGGGCTATTGTTAAGTTGATATACATGAAAATGTTAAGTATATTGATTTTGAGATCATGATATTTTTTTTTTTGAATTTGAAAAAGTAATAGTATGAGTTATAATATGATTACATATGAGCCTATAAAGGCTAAGTGTGCAAGACTTTTAAAGTCAACATGTTATGTGCAAGTGATGAGTGCACTTCTATATGCAACTTTAAGTGTATGTGAATATTATATGTGTATGGAGTAGTTGTGGGATAGGATAACATGATAACTAAATAAATACTAAGTAGTGAATTAATTATTATGTTAGAGCTTAAGGTATTAGAGGTTCAAGGGCTACGAGTGCTAGGAGCAAAAGAACCACAAGGTGAGTAAACATTATATTCATGTTATAATGCGAGTGATTTTGTTATGGGAACCTTTGAGACTCTTGAAACCCAAGTCCTTTCCTACTTTCAATTATAATTATGGGGTTGCTAATGGACAATTGGTAGTGTATCCTGATTAGTTTCATAACTTTATAAGTTATGGGTTAGGAGTTAGAATTTGGTATGAGGCCACCTCTTCCTAGAGTGAATGAGCTAACATAGTCATTTACTCTTTATAAGTGATAAGTGTTATAAGTGTGATTTCTGCAAACTTGCTAAAATGAAAACCTTGCTAAATTGCAAACTTTAATTCATAAATTGTAAATCATGAACAATGTGTTATAAGCTATGTGTTTCCTTTTTAAAGGAATATATGTTATTGTATGTACTATATTGTTTACTTATTAAGATCATCTATCTCATCCTTTTTCCCTTGTGTGATTCTAAGTGAGCAATATGAGAAGGCAAGGTGATGACTCAAGCATTCTACTTTGCTTAGGGAATTCCTCGTCAAAGTTATAATAATACCATACTACGATGAGTCCTTAGATGCTCCAAGAGTTATTATGGAAACTTTATTTTAGAATATTATATTAGAGAATTTACTTGGAGTCTTATTATTATTTTCTTATGAATTGTATTAAAGTATATTTTTAACTTCCGTAGCTTAAGGTTTTTCCTTTATAAAAAGGTTTTATTAAGTTAATGCATGAGGTTTGATATGATCCTAGGCAGTGATTGTATGTTTATGAGTGGGTTCTATGAGCGTGGATGACTTATGTCTCCCCATATTCTAAGACTGTCATGTCTTAGAAATTGGGTGACATATATGATATGATATGGATAGATATCAAAATTCTTACTCATAATTTGATTTGAGATATATAGCTTATTTGATAAGCTAAAGTTAGATAATTGGAAGATAAGGTTTGTTGGATATCCTAAAAGTGGTTTAGGATAGTATTTCTATCTTTTGCATAACAAAGAGTTGTTAGCAAGATGTTTTTTCTTGATAAAGTGTTTATTCAAGAAAGTAACACATTGAGAAAGATAGAATAATTGAGTGAATGTAATCCAATAATGTCCAACAAAATGATCAAAGTAAATTTTGATAAATCCTATGAAAAGTCTAAAACTAACTAAATGTTTTATCCTTATAAGCTGTTAAAAAGTTTAGTAGAATATTTGATTTTTCTATAAGATATGATTTCCTTTATATGAATACACAATAGTTGTATATTCATGATGAAGTGAATCATGAGATAGTAAAATATCTAATCTTAAGAAAAATATAATTTACTTTATATGAATGCACAAAAGTTGTATATTCATAATGAAGTAAATTATGAGATGATTCTATTATAGCTATATACGATATAGTAATGCATAATGATTATGAGTTTGATATATAGATGCCAATACTAGTTTTCTTTCTCTAAAAAAGAAAACATAATCATGGAATAAATCTAAAGGCTTAGAGTCTTAAGAAAATTCTAAAGTATGCAAAATCTTAATGAGTTGTATCATCACAAAATTAGTCCTTATTGTGCAAAAGGATAGTGGGAGTATCCTCAGTTTCAAGTTTTGTACATGGATAACACATTAGTTTGTAAAAGTATTAATATATTTGCATTTGCAGAATGGTTTAACCATTACTTTCTTCATTTAGACTTCAGATAAATATTTTACATTCTTGTTAATTCATATCTATAGAGATAGATTGAATAGAATGTTAAATATGCCCAAGGCAATATTTGGAAAGGATGTTGAAAAGTTCAACATGCTAATTCCAAAAGTTTAATTTCCTACAATTTTGATATCTACTTTTTAAGGGTTGATTCCCTAGATACCCAAAGAAAGTATAGCATGGATTCCTTATAATATTACTATAAGAAATCTAAATTACACAATAATTGTATAATGAGTCAGACATCGAGAATGTTGTTAGTATGACTAACAGATTCTAATCCTATTTAGGATTAAATTATTAGAAATATAATCAAAATTATTCTAAAGTACTTGAGTAGTATTTAAGATTTAAGCAAATTATTATTACAAACTTCATTGTGGAAGTCAAATTTGCTATGTAGGATGTTGCAAATATGATACTATTTTGGATTTAGCAGTTATGAACTGTTTTAAGAGTTTCTCCAATACATCACGAGTATCTCTCTACTGTGATGATAATGGAATAGCTTATGGCAAGGAAACTTGAGTCTCACACTATAATCTAGAATATTTCGAAAGGCATTAAGATGTTATCAAATCAATTGATGGAATAGGGTTTTCTAGCCTTTCAAAAAATAGCGTCAACCATTAACTTGGCTAATCCATTAACTAAAGTCAAAAGTTAGCAACAGTTAAACTTCATCTTGAGAAGATGAGTTTCTAATATTAAGTAGAATGGCTCTAGTGCAAATGGGATATTGATAGTAGTATGTGCCCTAGGAGCCATATAATAGTTATGTAATAGTACATATTAATTCCCAATAGTATAATAAATATATTCATAATGTGGAAAGGGTTTCATATTATTGAATATAGTCCTTAAGTATTTATAAGAGGATCTATTCTCAAGTGTTGAGAATACGAGAGATAGATCGCTCTTGTACAAATATTTTAAATATGTTCATGGTCACAGGATTAATGACTAGGCATTATGAATTCTAAAAGACCACCACCTCTGTTTGTTTTCTATAATCAATATGTGGTACGAATGATTATAGAGGCAGTGAATCTTATGCTGCTTGACATATGATGTCGATACAAACATGTGGATATTCATAGGATGAATAGTCAAACTGTGACATTAGATGATAATAATATGGGGTTTTACTACTTGTCAATTATTCATCATCTAAGTTATAATAGTGCATATAATCCTTTGACTTGAGGATACTATATCTCACACATAGGTGGTTAGGATTTATTACTTCTTATATAGATGTACTATTTATGTATGGATATATGGCATTTGATTATTTTAATTTGTAATATATGGAGATAAGTGATCGCCAAGATAGAATTCATTACCTCAAGTAAATGATGTTAAGATCCTATGCTATCTGATTATTCTTGATAACTAAAGCTCCTGGCCAGGATAAATAGATTCACTAGAAAGAGTTTCAAGTAGGACCTTTGCTTCTTCTACAAGTGGTCAGGGGCGATAGTATGAAGCACCCAGAGACAACTCGTATTCAACTCTCTTATTACAGGACCCAGAAGATCAGATGTCCTACGATAGTTAACTAGTGATCAGTGGTCTTGCTTACTCCTTTCGAAAGTCAATTTTTTCCATTGCTTACATTCCATGTATGTAAATCATTTTGCACTTTTATTAGTTTGTTGTAGGCATAGACAATTAGGAACAGGGGCAGCTGCAGTAACCTTAGGAAGGTGATTAGGTGTGCCTCCCTAGGCAGCATTGTTAGGGCCATGCTGGAGCCTATCGGCTTTGTTGACTTTCTGAGTGTACAAACCCCATATCGCTTGAACATCAACCTAATTAAGGCTCTAGTAAAGAGATGGTAGGATACTATTGACACCTTCTACTTTGCTTATGGGGAGCTGACTTGTACATTGCTTGATTTGCATCTGCTATCTGGGATCCAGTTCGGGACTTGGACTCTCGACATATGCAATGACTAGAGATAGACATTCTCTACCGATGAGATGCAGGCTCTTCTTAGCTTTGACCCACCTCGCGAGAGCACTCAAGTGAGGTGCACCTTGTTGATAGATAAGCTAGAATGGGCGGCAGCTGCCAGTGAGATTATTCCAGATGTAGTGGTGGCCTGACTATGCCTGCTGATCATTACAGGTTGCACTTTCTCCCATAGCTTGAGAGACATGGTAGATCTCAACATTTTGGCTAGCTTAGTTGATTTGAACACTTGGAGAAAATATGACTGGGTTGATGCAGTACTTAGTGTTATATACTATGACATGGTGGAGCTATCTTAAGGGAATATCTTTTCTGTTAACAGCATGACACATATCTAGGAGGTATGTTTGAATACTCTGGCTTGTACTTTGATTTGCAACTTTGATGATTCTAACTATCTATTGCATATAGCTTTAGGCATATGAATACTTTGCTTTTATAGCTCCTAGACTGATCAGATAGAGGTCAGGGGAAATTTTTTGTTGGGAGGAGATGGGTGGAGTCTAATTACGGTATTGACTCTAACAATCATAGTGTTTTGACACTCCTAGACTTTTTGACAATCTAATGGAGCCTGAGGTTTTCCACTCATTGCTTTGCCCTCTCTATTATTTTACCATTTAAATTATCTTGCTCATTGTACACTATGATAGATCTTGAGGACTTTTGGAGAGTTACGGCATCTCAGTCTTGACAGCATAATTTTCGCCAAGCACATCTCTCAGAGGATGCTCTTATTGTGCTTGCCCTATCACCACTTGTTCTACTTGGGTGAGAGAGTGTACTTCTAAATCATTAGCTCCTAGTGCATCCCTAAGCCTCTACCAGTGTACATGAGATATGGGTCGGCGATCCGTCCTTCCCCTGCACTCTATAATGGTGATGAAGGGTATATCCACTAATGCTCTAGCTAAAGCTACCATGACTTTTGTTCTACTTTTCTAATACATGAGATCACACTGAGAGGTCACTCCTCCATCAGGTTTACCCTCCCAAGGGAGCAAACCATCCAGGTGACTTCTAAAATACCTAAAGGGAGCACTTCTAAGGGACCTATTCCTAATATCGGTGGGGCACCGGGCTGAGCCTAAGAATTAATGCAATAAACTAGGATATGAACTTCTACATCCTTGAGCAGATTTCATACTATGGGGTAGATGGCTCAATGAGGATGTGACAACTTCCTAACATTGTTCTTCCAAATGTGCAAGACATTCCTGACGATGTTGAGGTATGATTTGGTCCTACATTAAAAAATGATCCTCATATAAGGATAGTATTTATGCTCATAAAGTTCCTAACATCTCATTTGCAATAGGTACCTAGGGGTTTCATCCACCGAACTTATAAAGTTTCCCACAAGATGGAGGCCACCCTTAATGGGATGCTGACATGTTTAAATATCACTGATACTCATGAGGTCGGTGATGAGGATGCTCCTCGAAGATGTAGAAAAGGAGGGCACCATTGATTCAGTGATTATGATGTTGGCTATGACTTTTACTGTACTTTTCTTTTTATGTAGCTTTCTTAGGTAGCTGTGTCACTTGTTCCCCTTGATGGGAAGCAGTACTCTTTCACAGGTGACATCTATGTATGGATAAGTTCATATGCCTTGTAGCGTTGTACCAAAGTTTCATGGTAGATCCATTTGGTTGTAGCTTTTCTATACTTTCTAACTTGATGTGAGACCTTGAGGCCTATACAAAGGTAGAATCTTTGAAGAAAACCTATCCATTTTTTTCATTTGAGAGCCAAAACTCTGCACGTTTGTTAACTTTCTCTTCTTTTGCTTGGTTTTTCACTCTTTCTTATTCTCTTTCACTTCTTTTTCACATGGAGCCATATTTCAGTCATTACATGCACATATGGATAAGAAAACTTGACAAAGTAGAATTATGACTATGGTAGCCTTGAAAGGAGTTTGGATAGATTGGGATTTCTTGACAGCGTGTTTTTGGTTTTGGGATTCAGTGGCTTGAATCTTTTGGTTTGGTATGGGTATGGATGAGCTATGCCCCATATTTTAGGAGCTCTATGCCATACTTGGCAATAATCTAGAGGCAACCCTAGTAGTGCCTGAATTCAGAGTTAGGCACTATAGAGTTTTTTAAGAATTTTTAGCTCTGCCAAAAAACACAGCCAGTCGAATAGTGGTAGAAGGGTAGGTGAATCTGACTGCCATTATTGAGGAGTTTCATGATCCTAGTGACCAAGGTGATACAGGGAGATAGAGGCTTAAGATTCGAGCCTTGGTTTTTGCTTAATGTCCAGATATCTATTTCCCTGTCCCTTTAGTTGGGGAGATGCCAGAGTGGCGGGCATAGTACTACAGATGGAGCAAGGTCTCTCCATTATTAGGGCTGTTTTAGCAGAGACAATGATAAGTCTCGACTGCTTCGTTCAGGGCTTAGAAAGGTGGACTATATCTCCTGTAGTCCTTCAGGTGTGAAAAAGAAATTTGTCAGTTTTATCCTTTATGGGATGGATATTTTGTGCATGTCTAAATTTTATTTTTGGTTTATTTTACAGGTGTGGTTGATGGATCACTTGAGGGTGATTGTTGCTCCAGCTAGAATTTTGTATACAGCGATTCAGTATTAGATGCAACCCATCCTGATGAGGCGAGGATAAGTCCAAGAGTGGATTGGATGGCTCCTAGAGCTTACCCCAGAGGACATACTCTGGTATTGCCAATGGTATAGGATTAGGTCCTTCATGATGATGAGCCATGGGTATTGGGTGGTCTGTTTACTTAGTTTAGCATGGACATCACTCTACCAGGGTACGTTGGTCTTAAGGCAAATAGGTTAGACTCAAGATGTGCCCTTAGTTGTGCGCTTTTTAGAGTCTGCATAGATTATAGCTCCCATTGCTAAGGCCATTAGAGGAGGGTGGATGAGGAGCTTTCATGCAATGAGACTAGAGGTTGGTTTTAGTACTACTGAGAGGTACCACAATTGGTTGATTGAGATCATCTGGCCAGTCAAGAAAGAGCACTAGGTTGCATTACCTAGAGAGACTAAGAGTGGCGAGATGAATGAGGCAGTTGCCAGAGGTACTAGCAACTACAAGACTGCTAGCAAGATAGGGGAGGTGACCTGTCCTGAGAGAAATACTAGAAGTTCCATAAGAAGACCAACTCCACAAGCTACATTGGTAACTCAGACTGTGGAAGAGGTGACTCAGAGGATTGTCACTACAGTTAGACACTAGAGTGACACTACTTTGGTTGCACATAGGAGGATCACAGCACTAAGTGCATAGAGGAGGACTGTTGTTACTAGAGTATAGAAGAGGACTCCAATTGCAATGACTTTGACTAAGAGGATGACTATAGCGAATAGTTCAGGGGCTGCTAGCTCTCAGAAGAGAGTTTTCAGTATGATTGAGGGGAGCAGTTCTAGTATTTCAAGTGCTCTGACTACTAATGTTACAGAGGATGACATAAAGACTAGGATCAGAGGGGTGACAATTAAGGAGATAGTGGCAGGATATGATTCCGAGGGAGACGTCCATCCTAAGAGGATAAGAAGGAGGTTTGACTAGGTAGAGGTAGTTGTCTACCTATTTTTGGTGGTTATTCTAGTACTAATTGCAGGTTTCTATTTTGTACACTCCTGTAAGCTGATATAACCATAGGACAAGCCATAGGTACAAATAGATGCTATCCTTTTTGTGATGATGGATTGTATGCTCTTGCAAACTATGATCATCATTATATGAGATACCTTTACTTTTGCTCTAATTTTTGCCTAAGCCGCCTTTTTGGGTTTTTAACTTAACGAGCATTTTCTTTTCTTTATTTATCATTTATTATTATTATTATTATTATTATTATTATTATTATTATTATTATTATTATTTATCATTTTTTTTCTTTTTTGTGTTTAGACAAAAGAACCAAATGATGCATTCGGCACAAAGGAGATGAAATTGTGATGCAAACAAAATGTTTTTACATTATGTTTTGGATTGCACCCGAGTTGGGCTGCCTACTGTGAACCCTCAAATTTTCACCTCCAGACAACTGGTACTCAATTATAAACCTATAGATCAAACCGGACTTAAATCGGAGCTGGAACGGATGAAAAAGGGCAAAAATCGCAAAAAAGGTGAATTTTAGTCTTGCAGCCGCAGAAGGGCATACAGCTGCCACCAAAACAGCAGCGGCTACCGCGGTTTGGCCTAAGGCTGCCACCAAAAGCCCTGTGGCTGCCGCAGGACTCCTAGCGGCAGCAGTTGCATTTTTCATTTTTTTTCATTTTTCTCCATTTTATGCACTTATCCCACATCGAAAGTGTATAAAATCTTCTCCCAACCTCTCACCTATTTATAAGGGTCCTTCCATTCCATTTTGGAGGACCTCCTAACATCTTAACCTCTTGGTTTGCTTGATTAGCCTTTGCATCAAGCGAATCATCTCCACAAGTTTGATCCGAAAGGAATAAACTTTTAGTTTAATTTTTATTTAGGTGATCATTTCAAGGTAGCTCTTCTCAAATTAGTCTGAGTAGCTCCTGAATACGCCGTTCAAGTTGCCGTTCGAAGGTTGTTGTTCTGCTAAGTCGAGAAGGTGGAATTGCAATCTGGTCATCCGCTTCATCCGCCTTACGTCCCCAAGTCTCATCCTCGTAAGGTATTTATTTTCTTCTTTTGTTATTTTGTTTTATTTTCTTAAGATTGCTTAGTTTATTCTTTTCATTTATTATTTCTTTGCTTTGCATGTTTTATCATTTTCTTTCATTATTTTGAGGCATGTTGATTAGAATCTAATTTAGTTAACTAGGTAAACGATTTAAATTGTTGCATCGACTTGTTAATTAAAACCTGACCTAATTAACAACTTGGTAATCAATCAATCTAATTTAATCAATCAACCCACCTTTCAATCAATGAACTAAAACATGATAAAATGGCTAGGCTAAACTAACCCCTTCGCAAGAAGGGTGAACTACATGGATTTGATTCCTATTCAAAGGGATACGTAGGCTTGCTTGTTTAAAGCATCAAATCCAATTTAAATAAAATGTAATCATTTTCTTGTATGTTATTTTATCAATCAGCTCTTTTCTTTGCAATATTTGCAACTAGTTTGTTTTCTTTATTATATTATTTTGTCTTTCTTTCTGTAACAACCCACACCCACCCTAGGAATTTTCGTGATAAATTGCTTGATTTAGAACTAATAAGGTTAAGTGTGTGCTTTTGTGAAAATTTGTGATATAAATGATTGATGAGTATGTGGCATATTAAATTAATTTTAATATGCATAGTATGTGTTGCCATTGTGAAATAAATGATTTACATGAAGTGCATTTGTATAAAAGAATTTATTTTAAATAAAATGAATTTTCATGCATAAAATAATTTTTAAGCATAAAATAATTTTATGCGTATTTTTAAAATATTTTTAAATAAATATTTTTGAGGGAAATATTTCAGAATTAAAAAGAAAAATATTATTTTCATTTTTAAACCCTTTTAGCTGCAATTTTTAAAGAAAAAGCCCAATTACCCAAAAGCCCACTACACAAAAATGCTCCTAACCTATTTCATTAAGGGTAAAAGTGGAAATTCCACTCCAACCCTAATATATACTCTAATTTTTGGCCAAACAAGGGTTTCCAGCAGCCATTCCCTTATTCTTTCTATATTCTAGCAGAAAAACCTCTTAAAATATTTCTCTCTACTGAAATATCGAAAACACTTTACCGTTTTGCGATTTCGCGACCGTAATCGTAAGTTTTTATTCTCTTTCGATTTCTAAACTGTTTTCTATGAAATAAATTATGGGAAAATTATTTTGAACTATTTGATTACTGATTTCTATATATTCAATTCTATTTGAGTGAATTTTTGGGGGAGAAAATTTATTTTCTAATGAAAACACGATTCTTTCCGCAAGATTTCTCCAAAGGTGAATTCTATAACTTAAAATCACAATTTTATTGCATAAACATGATTAGGGGGGGGGGGGGGGGGGATTTGTACTTGTTTGCATTCTAAACTATTTTTTGATTTGTTTTGATGAAAAATATTGGATTAAATAATATTTCTGCATATTTCTGTGATGACCGAAAAGTTTCGAAAAACAAAGGAATTCAAGGTTTTCATGTTAGGATTTAGAAATTTGAAAATTTTATTCTTTCATGAATACATGGTTGCTGATTTGTGTGAATTGATGTTCTAATATGATATTTGTTTTGTTTAGATGAAAAATAATGACTTGAATAATGTGTCTGTTTATCGCTGAAATAAACAAAATGCGCGAAAAGCGTGAAAACTCATGATTTTTCACCTAAGCCTTTGAACTTGGAATTTTTTTGTATAAACCCTATCTATGGCTACTGATTTATGAAAGAATGTGTTCTAAACTGATATTTTCAATGATTGAATGAAAAATAATGGTTTAAACAATCTGTTTGCGTATTTCTGAAATGACCGAAAAATACCGAAAACAAGAAAACTTATGTTTTGTGCACTGTAATGCAAAAGATTGAATTTTTACATATAAATGGCACCAATAGTGGCCAATTCTTATGGAGTTAAGTTCTAGAATGATTTTTGTTATGTTTACATGAAAAATCTTAGTTCAAACTATGTTTTTACATATTTCTGAAATAAACGGAAAGCACGAAAAGAAGAAGAATTTGGTTTTCACCTTAATGATGCATTCGGCCTACATGAACAATTGTGTCCAAATGTTTATAAATTTTATGTGATGTGTCTTGGTGATTGTTGACATGAATGTATGTATATTCGATGATGAAATTGCATGTTAGTTGAAGGTATGATCCTAGATAAGCTTAAATGCATTTTGGTATACTTAAGGTATCTTAATATTATATTATGGTTAAAATGCAAATGTGATTGGGAAATATGAAACTAGATGTTATGATGACTTGATGATGAATATATGGTTATGAGTTAATGAAGTAAAAGGGATCATAAGAGTTAAGTATGATGTTTGAAGGATTAATTGTTAAGTTGACATGTGTGGAAGTGTAAAGTGAACTAAGATAATTGACAAGTGAATTGATATTGGGGTAATGATAATGTGATGACCTTAAAAAGGTATTGATATGATTGCAATGTGTTTTCATGTGAGCCTATAAGGCCTAGATATGCAAGACTTTTAAGTCAATATGATATGTGCAAGTGATGAGTACACCTATGTGTGGACTCTAAATGTATGTGTATGTTATATGTACATGGGTAGCTATGGGATAGGAACATCATGAGTAAATAAATACTAAGTATTAAATCAAATATTATGTTAGAGTTTGAGAGTCTTAGAAGTGCAAAGGCGACTACGAGTACTAGGAGCAAAGGAACCCCAAGGTGAGTAAACATCGTATTCATGTTATAAGTATAAACAACATTTTGTTGTGTTACAAGAATGTGATATATTGATATGTGAACCTTTGTGATCTTTGAAACCCAAATTCTTTCTATTTTAAATTTTATGATTTCTTTGTTAAGCTTGGATTGCCAAAGGACATTTGGTCCAAAACTATTTTGTTTATCCAATGAGAACTTTTTGTGAATGACACCCTAACTTGTATTCTTTCTGGAACTACACTTTCATTGTATTATTGTTGAAAGCCAAACTACTATTGTTATTGAAATACATGTTATTATTGCCTTGTGTGATATTATTAATTATGTTTACCAATAGCTCTAGCTATGTTACCTTTACCCTTTATGCAAAATCCTCGTGCCGATACGGGTAATCATCGAAACCTGTGCACATGGTCTTAACCCGATGGATAGGGGTAGTGTATCCACCTCAGCTAGAAGGGGTGGTTCTAGCCGTGGAGCCTGATCAGCTTCACGCTTTCTATGTGATGGGAGTTAGAATTTGGTAAAGGCCACCTCTCCTCGATGTGTTTGGAGTGAATTGAGTATAGTCTTCACTCTATAAGTGTATAAGTGTGATTTCTACAAACTTGCTAAATTGCAACTTGATTCATGAGTTATAAACCATGAACTATGTGTATAAGCTATGTGTTTCCTTTCAAAGGAATATGTGATAATGTATGTGCCTTTTTGTTTACTCATTGAGATCATCTATCTCACCCCTTTTCCTTGTGTGGTTCCATGTGAGCAAATGTGAGGAGGCAAGGTGATGGCTGAAGTATTCTACTTCGCTTGGGGGAATTCCTTGTACGAGTTGTCAATAATACTAGGTTTATGAAGTCTTGACTTTACATGCTCCGGGAATGTTAATTGATACTTATAGAGATTTATATTATTTTCCTTATGGATTTCATATGTAACTATTTACTTTAAGTCTTCTGCAAATTATGGTATTTATTTAAATGTTTCAAAAGAGTTGATGAAGAAGGTTTGGTAAGATCCTAGGCATGATTGTTATATGTTAATGGGTTCTACGGGCATGGGTGACCTTATATCTCCCTATGTTCTAGGATCGTTGTATCTTATAAGGTTGGGATGTGACACTTTCGCAGTACTTTTTCTTTACTTATTGCTTTAGAATTATTTTAGGGAATGTGTGACTTCCCTAGAACTCAGAAGGGCTAAAGAAAGTATCCCCTATTTTGGGTTTTGAATTGTAAAGTTAATTCCTTTACTTTGTTGCTTTATCGTTTTGGATGAATATTTATTTATTTGTTCATTCATGCATTATGTAAACTATTCATGAAATTTATTTTAAGTCATCTTGTATTAAATTTGCCAAACTAATCATTTTTCTAAATAAACCAAAAACCTAGTCCTCGAATCCTCTTTGGTTTTCGAGGCTAGTGATATTTTTTTTTTTGGGATATTAATTGGAGTCAATTTGGGTTTTTTTCTTAATCTTTTCCCAAATAAAATTAAGGTGGTAACTCTTTTCAAAAATTAACTAATCCAAACCTGAGGGTTCCATTGTGAGTTCAAACCCAAATGAGCATTTCGATCCCACTTAGCATACCGAATCGATGCTCGGGCAAGGCCTTACAGCTACGACTCCACTGGGGACCACCTTTTTTTTAACAAAAGAAATAAGAGGACTACCAATTAGTTTAAATCAAAGTTTGGCACTTTTAATACATAAATGACTTTCATTCATCATTTGCATTGGCTCCTTGCCTTTCAACCTAGATTTTTTAGGAAAACAATGGATAGAAAGTAACATCAAGTGGGTAATCCTCCTTGGGTCTATTCATAGATAGTGAAATCATCCATCCCGCAATGAATCCTTTGATCCTTTCAAAGGTGTGATGAGTATGCATGTACTACTGGATTCACGTAAGGCTCCTTGACTCATATATGGTTAGGTATATCACTCTCTAGTGTGATGGGTACCCTGTATAAGCCACCTTACCCCTTTTATGTAATGAACTTAGATCTTGACCTTAGGTTGTATGTACCATAATTAAAACCTTGCATCTTTGCATTCTCATGAAATATTTTCCTCATGCATATCATTCATCCATGTTGTATAATAAAAAATGCATTCATCTTTAGTCTAGGTTATACCTTAAACCGAAGAAGAGTCACATACTCACTTTTCACTTCTATCTAAACACCTTCCCTTCTAAATCTTAAACACTCTCACTTCTATCTCAATCACTTTTGTCCCCATAAATCTTAAGCCATCACCTTAAACCTTACCCTAATACCCTAGCCCTAAGCCTAAAACCTCATTTCCCTAGCCTTGGCCTCAAACATCTCTAGCCTTAAACACTATTACCTTAACCTTACCCAAAATGTTTTCATACTAAACTCCTTTTTACCCATACCCTACCAACCTAGCCACAAGACACCATCATCCCTAAGCCTAATACCTTTGGCCCAACACACTATCCTAAGCCTAATACCTTTGGCCCAACACACTATCCTAAGCCTAATACCTTTGGCCTAACACACTATCCTAAGCCTAATACCTTTGGCCCAACATACTATCCTAAGCCCAATAACTTTGCCCAACACATTACCCTAAGCCCAATACCTTTGGCTAAACACACAACCCTAATTCTAATACCTTTGGTCCACCCTAATACTTTAAGCCTGAGATCTTGACCTAGGCAACTTTAGGAAATCCTCAAAAGCCCAAAATGCGGTTAGCTCATAATATCAAAGGGAGTCTTTCTCCCCAAAGTTTGCATGCCCATATTTCTGCATCTTAACCAAACACTTACCTCAATTCTTTGATTTCGTTCATAAAGTACTAATGGCCAACCCGCTTGACATGGATGCCCTGACCACACTTATGACTAGCCTTTTTAAGAAGCATAAAGAGCATTTTCAAGCTATCCTAGCTGCTCAACAAATCCAATTTGAAGAAAACATGAAGGAACAAAGGCAAGCCATCACTGAGGAAGTTCAAGCCCTGATTAACTAAGCAAACCTCAATAAAAATCTGAATCAAACCTATCTTGGGAAACCTACCAATACTCAAGCCCTAAACACCACTACCCACTCTAGATCTTCCCCTCTCCTAAATCCTTTTCAAGGTGGAGAAGTTTTCTCTCAGGATACCAAATTGCTTATGGGTAAACTTGAAGTTATAGAGAAAACCATCAAATCCCTGAAGCACCATAATGATTTAATTGATATGGATAGCTTGATCTTGTTACCTGATGCTAAGCTTCCTCCTAAATTCAAAATGCCTAAGTTAGATAGATTTTATGGAACCACATGCCCTAGAACTCATATAAAGATGTATATGGGAGTAATGAAACCTATGGGACTTAGCGATGAACTCCTTGCTCAAATGTTCTAAGAATCATTAACCGGAGCTGCTAAGAGATGGTTTCTTTCATTGGACAAGAGCTAAAAAAGAACATGGGATGATATTTTTCATGTCTTTGTTAGACAATATCATTACAACACTGAAGCAGATGTCACTAAGCGTGATTTGGAAACCATGAAGCAACTTCCAAATGAGTCCTTCTCTATGTTCCTTACTATGTGGATGGCTAAAGCTGCTCAAATGGTAAACAGGCTAACTAAGTAAGAACAAGTAGATATCATTGTCAAGAATCTACTCCCAACCTATCAAGCCCACTTGTTAACATAATACCTACCCACCTTCAGAGCTTTGGTTGGACCTGCATCAAAGGTTGAAGATTGCATCCAAAGTAAATCATTTCAAGCTAAATTCTCCACCACCAACCTGAACAATGATGAGGAATCTAGATTTGATTCAACCCCACCTTACCTCAACCCTGAGTGGCATAACATTGAGGAGTTCAAGCCTAGCTAATCTGACCTGTCTAAGGTTGAACTCCAAATCAAAGTCCGAGTTTAAGTTTGAGTCAGAGTCTATCATTTTATTTTATTTTGTATTTTGCCAACCATGTCAATTCTCTTTTTATCATCTTATAGTAAATTTTTTTTTTTATGCATCTACATTTTCTTATTAGTGCATTTATTTTCTTATCTTCCTTTTTAGTCCGACATGGATGAGCTTACCAAAAAAAAAAAGAAAAAAATAAAGAGAGAGAAATGAACAAATAATCAAATCCACCACAATTAGCACATGTTAGAATTTGAAGTGCCATCAACAATTGCACCTTATCAAAGAAGGTCAAATGATCAAATAGTTGAAGCATAAAGAGCAAGTACATGTAATTACCTATTACACACCAAGTAATCAAATGATGCACCTCAACAAAGGGCAATAAGTTTAAAGAAGACTTTTGGCAAATCCAAAATTCAAAGGTCAGAGCCCTTCAAAATGAAAAAAGGTAGCAGCCCAAACCATGGTGGAATTTTCTTCCAAATTTCATTAATTCAAGCTTGCTAAGTTAAAAACCCAAAAGGGCAGCTTAGGCAAAAGTTAGAGTTGAAAGAGAGAGAGAGAGAGAGAAACAAAGAGAAAGCTCATCCAAGTCATCTTCCCTCATGTCCAAAGTTGTCATCTTCAATCAATCCATCTCATCTCATGTCTCTAAAGTCATCCTTCCTCACTAGAGGTTCATTCTCTAAGGATATACTATCTTCTATGCCTTTATCCTATAATAGGGGCATATCTTTCTAGAATGTCATCATTTGTTGTCAATCCATCCCATTATTTAGCTCAAAAAGCTAAATCTCCAGTCTGTCACGTCCTTATCACTCACTAGGAGCATAATCCCTAAGTTGTCATTTCTCATTAGTCCTTTAGCCATTCCTAAGGGCTTTTTATTTTAGCTTGTGCATATCAAGTCAAATCAATTAAGTGTCACTCCAAGAGTCTCTTTAATCTCAAACAGTAAGAAAAGCTTGACTTGCTCTTTTCTATGATTCATGCTACAAAAAGCAAAGCCATACAACCTCCATGATTCTTTTCAGAAGTTTCAGCCTACCTTTAAACCATTTTTGAACTTTTCCATCCCAAGCCTCATTGGCAAATCATACCATCATTTCAAGCACATACCATCATTTCCTTAGCAAAATCTTATCATGGGCAGAACGAAAAATCCCAAGTCTCTTAAAACTCATCATTTTTGGATCTAATCGAGGAATATCTCCCAAAACCTATCATCCTTAAATTGACTAAGAAGGACTCAAACTAGTTAAGGCCTATTTTGTACCTCTTTGGTAAACATCTCATTATCCTTGAAAGAATAAGCCTCATTGATGAAACATATAATCTTGAGAAGCAAAGCTCTTAAGGCCTGCAAACCATTCTGATGCAACCATGTCAAAGCGCAAACCCTTATCCATGAGTCTATGGTATCCTTATGACTAAAACCTGTAGCACCATACCTGAGCCAAAGCCAACCATCCAAAGCACCCTTGTACAAAACTATCCTCAACACCTAGAAGCCTTTACCATGAAACCCAAACCAAAAGCCTTCACCATGAAGCCTAAACCAAAAGCCTTCACCATGAAGCCTAAAACCAAAAGCCTTTGCCATAAAGCCTAAATCTATAAGCCTTCATCAAGAAGCCCAAAACCAAAAGCCTTCACTATGAAGCCCAAATCTAGAAGCCTTCACTAAAAAGCACAAAATCTAGAAGCCTTCCTCAAGAAGCACAAAACCAAAAGCCTTCACTATGAAGCCCACTCCCAAAAATCCTTTACTATGAAGCCCAAGATCTCTTCCAAGGCCAAATTTGACTGAGCCTTCTCGAGCTAGATTTCCTAGCCTGAGCCTTCCTCTAAGCCAAGATTAGCCTCCCAAGTATAGCATCCCAGCCTGATCTCTCTAACACATTCTTAAGGCAAAATCTCACTAAGCCTTTTGAATGAACTCAGCAGAAGGCAATGACTTGACCAAGCCTCTAATTTGATCTCTCACATAGCCAAACTAGACTGAACTTCCAAGTGGCCCTAGCCAAGGCCAAACTTGACTTAGCCCTCCAAAATGATCCACTCATCCTAAATAATCTTCCCTAAAGCCAAACCAGAAGGCCATAACTGATCAAGCCAATTGCCAAACCTAACCAAAGTCCTGTATGAACTTCTTTGGAGACAAACCTAACAAATTGACCTTCCCAAAACTTTTCCTAGCCTTTTGACCTAATCATCTCAAAGGACTTGACACCCCGATGAAGCTTTCTAATTTAGCCATAAACCAAAAATTCTCATAGGCCAAACCCATCTAAGCTTAGCTCGACCTCTCCCAGCCATATTTGGCTTAATCTCTCAAAGTGACTTCTTCTTAGACCGAACAACCAAAGACCCCATAACTAAGCTACCTTCCAAAGTAGGGCATCTTTCTCCCAAAAGTTTAGCATTTTCCTACCAAATTGACCCTTCATAGGTTCAAGGTATCTAATCATTGCATTAGTCAGATGCATTTCATAATAGAACAAGTTGTCAGACTTCTTAATCAAAATGGATAATCTTTTTGTCGATTCCTACTAGACAGGGTCGTCATCATTCCTACCAGAAAGGTCTTAAAACTGACCGGACATTAACGCCGAACAGATAGCCTTGATTTAAATTCACCAACATTAAGGCCGAACAAATAGCCTTGATTGAGTTTTTCCCTAAATCATTTTACTTCCAACATTAAGGCCGAACAGATGGCCTTGATTGAGTTTTTCCCCAAATTATTTTTACTTCTAACATTAAGGCTGAATAGATAGCCTTGATTGAGATTTTCCCTAAACATTAAGGCTGAATAAATAGTCTTAATTAAGATTTACCTAATATTAAGGCCGAACAGATAGCTTTGATTTAAATCCTCCAGCATTAAGGCCGAATAGATATCCTTAATTTAAATTCTCCAACATTAAAGCCAGACAGATAACCTTTATTAAGATTTTCACCAGATTTTCTTTATCCTCCAACATTAAGACAGGACAGATAGCCTTAATTTAAATTCTGCAACATTAAGGCCGGAAGATAGCCTTGATTGAGATTTATCCCAGATCATTTTTACTTCTAAGATTAAGGCCAGACAGATAGCATTGATAAAAATATTTTTTATCTTCTAACATTAGGGTCGAACAGATATACTTAATTGAAATTCACCAAGACCATTCTCGCATTCAATGTTAAGGCTAGACTGATAGCCATTGACAAAATCTCATTTTATCCACAAATGTCTAGTAATGATCACCTAGGCATCCTTTGGTTCATTTTCTTCATCCTCGGGTTCATTATCATCAGAATTGCCTTTTGGTCAAGCCAATTCTGATGAGGGGGTAGCTGTGAACCCTCAAATTTGCACCTCCAGACAGCCGGTACTCAATTACAAACCTATAGAATCAAACCGAGCTTAAATCGGAGCTAAAACGGGTGAAAAAGGGCAAAAATCGCAAAAAGGGTGAATTTCAATCTGGCAGCTGTAGAAGGGCATGTGGCTGCTACCAAAATAGCTGTGGCTACTGCGATTTGACCTGCGACTGCCGCAGGACTCTCGGTGGTAACAATCCCATTTTTTGTGTTTTTTTCCATTTTTCTCCATTTTATGCACTTATCCCACATCGGAAGTGTATAAAATCTGCTCCCAACCTCTCGCCTATATATAGGGGTCCTTCCATTCCATTTTGGAGGACCTCTTAACATCTTAACCTCTTGGTTTTCTTAATTAGCCTTTGCATCAAGCGAACCATCTCCACAAGTTTAATTAGAAAGGAACGAACTTTTAGTTTAATTTTTATTTAGGTGGTCATTTCGAGGTAGCTCTTCTCAAATCAGTCCGAGCAGCTCCCAAATACATCATCCGAGTCGCCATTTGAAGGTTATTGTTCCACCAAACCGAGAAGGTGGAATTACAATCTGGTCATCCGCTTCATCCGCCCTACATCCCCAAGTCTCATCCTCATAAGGTATTTATTTTCTTCTTTTGTTATTTTGTTTTATTTTCTTAAAATTGCTTAGTTTATTCTTTTCATTTATTATTTCTTTGCTTTGCATGTTTTATCATTTTCTTTCATTATTTTGAGGTATGTTGATTAGAATTTGATTTAGTTAACAAGGTAAACGATTTAAATTGTTGCATCGACTTGTTAATTAAAACCTGACCTAATTAACAACTTGGTAATCAATCAATCTGATTTAATCAATCAACCCATCTTTCAATCAATGAACTGAAACATGATAAAATGGCTAGGCTAAACTAACCCCTTTGCAAGAAGGGCAAACTACGTGGATTTTGATTTCTATTCAAAGGGATACGTAGGCTTGCTTATTTAAAGTATCAAATCTAATTTAAATAAAATGTAATCATTCTCTTGTATGTTATTTTATCAATAAGCTCTTTTCTTTGCAATATTTGCATCTAGTTTGTTTTCTTTGTTATATTATTTTGTCTTTCTTTCACAGTACTTTTTCTTTACTTATTGCTTTAGAATTATTTGGGGGAATGTGTGACTTCCCTAGAACCCATAAGGGCTAAAGGAAGTATCCCCTATTTTGGGTTTTGAATTGTAAAGTTAATTCCTTTGTTTTATTGCTTTATCATTTTGGATGAATATTTATTTATTTGTTTATTCGTGCATTATAAAATTGTTCATGTATTATGTAAACTATTCATGAAATTTATTTTAAGTCATCTTGTATTAAATTTTTCAAACTAATCATTTTTCTAAATAAAGCAAAAACCTAGTCTCCGAATCCTCTTTAGTTTTTGAGGCTAGTGATCTTTTCTTTTGGGATATTAATTAGAGTCAATTGGGTTTTTTCATTAATCTTTTCCCAAATAAAATTAAGGTGGTGACTCTTTTCAAAAATCAACTAATCTGGACCTGAGGATTCCATCATGAGTTTAAACCCAAATGAGCATTTCGATCTCACTTAGCGGATTGGATCGGTGCTCAGGCGAGGCCTCACACCTACGTATCCCTTTCAGTTATCATCATCATTTTTTGTTATTTTTTAGGGAGAATCATGTCTACATAGTTCTGATTACATTGCTTTGAATAGAAAAATAGATAGGAAGAATGCAGATGTAGTCTTCAGACAAAGTATCTTTTCAGCTAATCAAAATTACAGGGATTGGAAAACTCATTTTCATCCACATCCATAAGAATGGCGCCTCTGCCAAACAAGATCTTCTTGAGTACATGTGGCCTGGCCTAGTTTGGTCTGAACTTTCCCCTCGGGTCATGGACCAGGGCCCTAATCTCTTTTAGAATCAAATTCCATTCCTCCAGGCCCTTGTTCTTTACCTTCTTATTGAAATGTCAAGCTAGCCTCTGTTGGTAGCCCTAGATTTTATATAAGGCATCCATTCTTTTCTCATTAATAGCAATTAGTTACTTATAATATCCTTTGATCCAGTCTACTTCACTCAACTGGCTTTCCCTCATTACCCTAACAAATTGAATTTGCATCTCAATGGGAAGCATAGCCTATAGTCCATAGACCAAGGCAGATAGGGTTGCCCCTATCAGAGTACAAACTATAGTTTTGTATCCCAATAAAGTAAGAGGTAGCCATTCATGCTAGTTTGTATGCTTCTCAATAACTTTTTACAAAATAGTCTGTATGGTTTTATTGGCTACCTCAACTGCACTGTTAGTCTACGATCAACAAGGAGAGGAGCGGTGATGTTGAATCTTTTTTGTCTAGAGTAGGCAGACTACCTCCTTTTGAAAATAGGAGCCATTATCCTTGATTATTTTAAAAGGGGTTCCAAACTGACAAACGATATTGGCTTCAATGAAGTGTGCCATCTTCTTTGCATTTAGGACTTGATATGGTGCTACTTCAATCTATTTTGTAAAGTAGTCTACGACCACCAAAATGTACTCATGTCTACTGGAGGACTTTGGGGATATCCTCCCAATGACATCTATGCCCTAGTTAACAAAAGGCCATGGTGTTGCTATCCAATTCAGAGGAACAAGGGGTTGATGTTAGAGCTTGGCAAAGATCTGACATTTGTGACACTTCTATGCATACTTTGCACAGTCCTCATTCATGGTTAGACAAAAGTAGCCTAGATTTGCTATCTTTCGTGCTAAAGCTATACCATTCATGTGTGGGCCTTCCTCCTCGATATGGACCCACTCTATAATTTATTAGGCTTCTTCATTAGTCACACATCATAGATGGATGTTGTCCCAGGCTTCTTTATACAATACATCACCATTAGGTATAAAACTAGCAAACAACTGCCTTAGGGTTCTCCGATATGCTTTTAAGGCCCCTTTTGGATACTTACCATTATGGATGTAATTGAGAATGTCTCAAAACTAGGGTTTGGCATTAGCCAATTGAAGATTCATGCACATGGTATAATATCCAAGCTACCATTTTACTTTGATGACAACAAGCCTATGTATCTCACTATCACTCATGTCTAGCATTGAGGCTAAGGTGGCTAAAGCATCAGTGAATTGATTCTTTGCCCTTGGCAAGTAGTGAAATGAAAGTTTATGAAAATTCTCAGCTAAGTCATTCAAGCATTAATTGTAAGGAACCAAACGCTCTTCTTTAATTTTCCACTTACTGAGAGCTTGGGAAACAGTGAGATTAGAATTGTCGCAGACCTCCAAGTAGTTTATTCTCATGTTAATGGCCACCTCTAGACTAGCTATGCATGCCTTATATTCTGCTTCATTGTTGGTTACCTCGAATGCTAGCTTGATTGCCATAAGCAAATGATTTTCTTTAGGAGTGACTAGAACTATGCTAGCTCCATAGCCTTTACTATTGGAGGCACTGTCAAAGAATAGCTTCCATACTTTAGGATCTATAATTAAGATGCCCTCATCAAGAAATTCAGGCTCAAATACTTCACCTTCCATAGGGGTAGCAGCTAGTTGGTTAGCAATTATGCTTCCTTTAATCACTTTTCTTAGGATGTACTGTAGGCCAAATCCCGATAGAATTACCATCCATCATGCCATCTTGCTGTCAAGATCTGTATAAGAAATTTTAAGGGTCTCCTGTCAACTAGCACATGGGTTGTGTATGAGCATAGGTAGTGCTAAAGCTCGTTGCATACCTAGATCAAAGCTAGGCATAATTGCTCTATCTAGTTATATATCTAAGCTCATGCGCTAGCATACGTTTGCTTAAATAGTAATTGGCATTCTCTTTGTATGAGTCTTAGGCATTTTGAGCAAGTATTACACCTAAAGCTTATAAAGTTACTGATAAATAAAACAACAATGGCTGACCTGGCCTCAAAGGTTGCACTATTAGCAAGTTCAAGAGGTATTACTTAATTCTATCAAAGGCTTTTTGGCATTCTTTGTTCCACTGCTTAGAGGCTCCTTTTCTTAATAGTTTGAAAATCAGCCCACAGGTATCTGCTAGTTATGCAATGAAATGATTGATATACTGTAGGTGACCTAGGAAACCTCTAATCTCCTTTTCAGTTTTAAGGGGAGGCATTTCTATAAATGCCTTTGACTTAGCCGAATCTACTTTTATACCTCTTTGGCTGATTAGGTGCCCCAGAAATACACTTGAAAAGACAATAAAAGGGCACTTAGCTGGGTTCAACTTGAGGTTATATTGACTAAGCCTAGTGAAGAATCAATCCAGAGCTTCGAAATAGCCTTTAGGATTTTCAGACTTTATAACCATGTCATCCACATATACCTCAACATCTATGTGCATCATGTCGTGGAATATAGTAGTGGCCATTCTTTAATAAGTTGCCCTAGCATTCTTCTAA
Source organism: Reutealis trisperma (assembly GCA_947687605.1). Lineage (NCBI taxonomy): Eukaryota > Viridiplantae > Streptophyta > Magnoliopsida > Malpighiales > Euphorbiaceae > Reutealis > Reutealis trisperma. Next base: position 58,153 of record CANTUT010000727.1, on the reverse strand, counting down.
CCAAAAGGCATTACCCAATAATAATTGGTGCCCCATTCTATCACAAAGGATGCCTTTTCCTTATTGGGGGTATAGACTTGGATATAGTTGTAGCCGGCATAAAGATTGGTCAAGGAGACCACTAATGCACTAGTCATGCAATTCACAAGTAAATCGATATAGGGTAGACGGAAATCATCCTTTGGGCAGGCTTTGTTGAGGTCCTTATAATCAACACACATCCAAAACTTTCCATCCTTCTTGGGAATAAGTACTATATTGGCCAACCATGGAGGGTAAGTGATAGGTTCGATAAACCCATTATCTAACAACTTGGTTACCTCCTCTTTGATTTTTAGAGACCATTCTGCCTTCATTCTTCTCAGCTTTTGCTTTACAGGCTTCACATACTCGTAAGTCAAGATCTTATGAACTACTATGCTCTGATCTATCCCTACCATGTCCTTGGGCTCCCATGCAAAATAGTCTAAGAACTCAAGAATTTTTTCAACCAATGCCTGTGTGTTAGAATATACAGATGCAATGTATGTAATTTTAGGATTCTCCTTAGTGCCAAGTTGATTGGTTCTTTGACTTTTTCATTTTTTTTACTTCTTTTTTACTTTCTTTTTCTTTTTTAGATTTCTCAATTAATGATGCGTTAGAGGATGTAGAGCATAGAGAGTCAGGAAATTAAGCAGAAAACTTGTTCACTTTATTAAAGACAAGGTCCCATCATCATGGGTTACATCATTTTGAAAGGACAAGCCTAGGAGATGGGTTACAAAATCAGACAAAAAAGACTAAAAGGTCTCCATAGACTCATATTCAGACTCAAGGGATTCAGATTCAGGCTCAGACTCGGATGAGGACATAGCAGGACCAGTGCTCTTCTTGAAATACTAGTTATTCAGTAGTGTTTGGGATGGTTGAATGAGCTTAGTGGGATTAAGTTCTTGGTGGTTGGAGATCATGTGGATGGTCTCAAAAAGAGAGGGCTCCATGCTGGCTTCCCAATCCTCCTCTAATTGATAGATGGGCTCGCGCTCCTCTAGGTTAAGCTAATATCAAAGAAAATTTCAAAACTAGGGATCAGTTTCTTAGAAATAGGACAAAATCATAGTTTGGGAAAGTCACAGTAAGGGAAATCTTCTCCCTTTTTCACAAAATACACATTAAGAGTTTTGAAATAGGAGCGCATAAGCCAATCATAAGTCTCACCTTACGTTTTGGCCTCAACTCTCAGTTTGGCCTTTTCCTCCAATTTTGCAATGTCTTCAAGTTTGGATGCATAGCCAAGACTAAAAGGGGGAGTGGCAGTGGGATATTTAGGAAATTAGGCGATCCCTTACTAGTTTCTTCTAAGTCCCAAACCTAGAAAATAATCCATTTTCTTCATCATGTTAGCTACTGCCACGTTACTACATAGATCAAAGTCGAAAGGAACAAACTCTTTACCTTCCCCTTGAATGAACTAGATAGTGTCAAATGAGAAGCCTGACAAAGGAATGGTAGAGGGTTCAGGCTTGATTTCCAAAATTGGCATAGAGCTTAGAATGTCACTCCTCCCATGTACATCAGCTCGGATGGTTATGATATTTGTACCATGGGGAAACTTCAACATTTGGTGTAAGAAGGAAGGAACTGCTTTCACTTGGTGGATCCATAGCCTACCAAGTAAGAGGTTAAAATAGGCTGAGACATCAATCACTTGAGATGCAATTGGCATTGTCACTAGTCCAACTGTAACATCAAGATTTGCTACTCCCAAAACTTCCCTCTTTGTGTTGTCATATGCTCTCACCACTTAGTCTGATGGAATGAAATCTAAAGCCTATAATCCTAAGTAGCTAGCCACCTTTAGTAGACATACATTTAGAGCAGACCTATTATCTACTAATACCATAGGCACAATTTTGCCTCGAGTCATCACTGTGATGTAAAGAGCATGGTTCTGGCTTTCTTCTCCATGAGGGATATCATGATCACCAAAAGAAATGGTCATGGATTTGGCAGTATTTGTTAAAGATGCCACAAGGGTATCAGGTGAGATGTTAATAGGAGCATGACATTTGTTTAAGGCCTTGCAAAGAAATTAGTAATGAGGGTAAGAGGACTAGTTAAGAGAATAACTTAAAGTAGGGTAGATGAGGGAAAGAGGATCAAATCCTGATTTATCATAAGAAATAAAGTTGACATTTGCCTAATGGTTAGGCAAAGGATTTGTGGTGATGTTGGGTTTAACTCTCAGAGCAATGATATTGTAACAACCCACACCCACCCTAAGAATTTTCGTGATAAATTGCTTGATTTAGAACTAATAAGGTGAAGTGTGTGCTTGTGTGGAAATTTGTGATCTAAGTGATTGATGAGTATGTGGCATATTAAATTAATTTTAATACGCATAATATGTGTTGTTATTGTGAAATAAATGATTTACATGAAGTGTATTTTCATAAAAGAATTTATTTTAAATAAAATGAATTTTCATACATTAGACAATTTTTAAGCATAAAATAACTTTTTGAGTATTTTTAAAATATTTTTAAATAAATATTTTTGAGGTAAATGTTCCAGAATTAATAAGAAAAATATTCTTTTTATTTTAATTCTTATTTAGCCAATAATTTATAGGAAAAGCCCAAATACCCAAAAGCCCACTACACCAAAATCCTCCTAACCTAATTTATTAAGGGTATTAGTGGAAATTTCACCCAAACCCTAATATATGTTCTAAATTTCAGCCACAACAGGGTTTCCAGCAGCCATTCTCTTATTCTTTCTATATCTTGGCAGAAAATTCTCTCAAAATATTTTTCTCTATCGAAATATTGAAAACACCTTTCCGTTTCGCGATTTCTTGACCGTAATCGTAAGTTTTTATTCTCTTTCGATTTCTAAAACTGATTTCTATGAAATAAATTATAGGAAAATTATTTTGAACTGTTTAATTACTGATTTTTATAGATTTAATTCTGTTTGGGTGAGTTTTTGGGAGAGAAAATTTATTTTCTACCGAAAATATGATTCTTTCTGCAAGATTCCTCCAAAGGTGAATTCTATAACTTAAAATCACAATTTTTATGTATAAACATCATAAGGGAGGGGGGGGGGGGGGCAATTTGTGCATGATTGTGTTCTAAAGTGATTTTTTATTTGTTTTGATGAAAAATATTGGACTAAATAATATTTCTGCATATTTCTATGATGACCGGAAAGTTTTGAAAAACAAAGGAGTTCAAGGTTTTCGTGTTAGAACTTGAAAGTTAGAAAATTTTATTCTTGAATAGACATATGGCTGCCAATTTGTATGAATAAGTACTCTAATATGATATTTGTTTTTTTAGATGAAAAATAATGATTTGAATCATGTGTCTGTTTATCGCTGAAATGAACGAAATGCGCGAAAAATGTGAAAACTCATGATTTTTCACCTAAACCTTTAAACTTGGAAATTTTTGTATAAACCCTATCTATGGTTGCTAAATCATGTAGGGATGTGTTCTAAACTGATATTTTCTATGATTGAATGAAAAATAATAGTTTAAACAACCTATTTACATATTTCTGAAATGACCAGAAAATACCGAAAACAAGAAAACTCATGGTTTTGTGCTCTATAAGCCAAAAGTTGAATTTTTATGTATAAATAACACCAAGAGTGGCCGATTCTTATGAATTTAAATTCTAAGATGATTTTTGTTGCACTTACATGAAAAATCTTGATTCAAACTATGTTTTTACATATTTCTGAAATAGACGGAAAGTACAAAAAGAAGAAGAATTTGGTTTTTACCTTGATGATGCATTCGGCCTACATGAACATTTTTGTCACAATGTTTATAAATTTTATGTGATGTGTTTTGATGATTATTGACTTGTATGGATGTATAATAAATGATAAAATTTCATGTTAATCGAAGGTATGATCCTAGATAAGCTTAAATGCATTTTAGTATACTTAAGGTATACTTAAGGTATCTTAACCTTATATTGTGATTAGAATGCAAATGTGATTGGAGAATTTGGAACTAGATGTTAGGATGACTTAATGACGAACATATAGTTATGAGTTAATGAAGTGAAAGGGATCATAAAAGTTAAGTATGACGCTTGAAAGGTTAATTGTTAAGTTGACATGTGTGGAAGTGTAAAGTGAACTAAGAAAATTGTTAAAGTGAATTAATATTGAGGTAATAATATTGTGATGACCTTAGAAAGGTATTGATGTGGTTGCAATGTGTTATCATGAGAGCCTATAAGGCCTAAGTATGCAAGACTTTCAAAGTCAACGTGTTATGTGCAAGTGATGAATACACCCATGTGTGGACTCTAAGTGTATATGTATCTATATATGCATGGGTAGTTATAGGATAGGAGCATCATAAGTAAATAAATACTAAGTATTAAATCAAATATTATGTTAGAGTTTGAGGAGCTTTAGAAGTGCAAAAGGGACTATGTGTACTAGGAGCAAAGCAACCCCAAGGTGAGTAAACATCGTATTCATTCTACAAGTGTGAGTAAATACTATGTTCATGTTATAAGTGCAAGTAACATTTTGTTATGTTACAAATGTATGAAAACATGCTATATGAGCCTTTGTGATCCTTGAAACCCAAGGTCTTTCCATTTTAAATATTATTATATGATTTCTTTGTCAAGCTTGGGTTGCCAAGGGACATTTGGTCCAAAACTATTTTGTTCATCCAAATGAGAATTTCTTGTGATTAACACCCTAATTTATATTCTTTCTGAAACTACGCTATCATTGTATCTTTTGTTTGAAAGCTAAACCACTATTGTTATTGGAATACATGTTATTGTTGTCTTATGTGATATTGTTAATTGTGATTACCATTAGCTTTAGCTATGGTACCTGTTACCCTTTTATGTAGAATTCTTGTGCCGATGCAGGTAATCATTGGAACCTGTGCACATGGTCTTAACCTGATGGATAGGGGTAGTGTATCCACCTCAGCTAGAAGGGGCGGTTCTAGCCATAGAGCCTGATCAGCTTCATGCCTTATAAGTGATAGGAGTTGGAATTTGGTATAAGGCCACCTCTCCTTAATGTGTTCGAGTGATAGAGCAATAGCCTTCACTCATTATATGTGATAAGTGTGATTTCTACAAACTTGCCAAATTAAACCCTTACTAAATTGCAACCTGATTCATGGATTATAAATCATGAACTACGTGTATAAGCTATGCGTTTCCTTTTCAAAGGAATATGTGATAATGTATGTGCCTTTTCGTTTACTCATTGAGATCATCTATCTCACCCCTTTTTCCTTGTGTGGTTCCAGGTGAGCAAATGTGAGGAGGCAAGGTGATGGCTCAAGCATTCTACTTCGCTTGGAGAATTTCTTGTCCAAGTTATCAATAATACAATTTTTACGAAGGCTTATCATTAGATGCTCCGGGAATGTTGATTGATACTTATTGAGATATATTATTTTCCTTATGGATTTTATATGAAATGATTTATTTTAAGTCTTTCGCAATTTATGGTATTCATCTAAATATTTTAAATGAGTTAATATAAAAGGTTTGGTAAGATCCTAGACATGATTTGTTTATATGTAAGTGGGTTCTACGGGCGTGGGTGACCTTATGTCTCTCCATGTTTTAGAACCGTCATATCTCTAAGGTTGGGATGTGATAGATATCCCCACTGTCTATTAGGTCCTAGATTCGATGGCTTAGAGCTTTACAAGCATCCATTTTATGCCCAGGTCCTTAGTGATAATCACATCGCTTATTAGTGTTATAGTTCTTGGGCAAAGGATTTGGGAGTTATCTTAGCTCTAAGGGTTTGACGAGATGGGCTTCTAAGGCTTTCTTATAAACGGTGCTCAAAGGCATTCCCAATTCAGAAAAACTTCTTCTTTCCAATCTTATAGGTTGATGGTAACAGACAGTATTAATTTCCCCTCCCTTTTGAGGAGCAGAATGAGTGGTGTTAGAGGTGAAATTGGTGTTCTTGCAGTATCTCAAACCCAAGGATTCATCCTTAATTTGACCAAACTGAATCAAATCCTTGATTTTAGAAGTTGTAGCAATACAAGCCTTAAAGTCCAGGAGATACTGGGTTTAGAAGTGAATTTGGTATTGGGGGAGGAGATTCTTCACAATAATATCGATTTGTTCTTCCTTAAATGGATGGTTTACCATTTGGGCTACTTTTGCCCTCCACCTTGTAAGGAAAGCAGTGAAGGATTCTTTTTAACTCTGCTTAGTAGTTTCTAGATCTTGCCTAGTGACATCCACCTTAATGTTATAGTGTTATTGCTTGACAAAAGTATTATAGATGTCATCCCAAGTTTTCTTATGATTTTGGTCAAGATCTAATAACCACCTACCAGTAGCTCTGGTCAATAACTGTTAGAATAACTGAGCAATGAGCTCATCATCTACACTAAAGGGTCTTCTAGCACCCACTACATCTTAAGGTGGGTCTTAGGGTAAGTGGTACTATTAAATTTATCCATCACGGGCATCTTGAATTTGGGTGAAACCCTGGCATTTAGGAAGAGAGTAAGGGAATCAACCTCTATCATGTTCTTATGCCTTTTGATATTTTTGATGGTTCATTCTAGGGTTTCAAACTTTTCCATCAATCTTTTGGCTTAAGGAAAGTTAGAGAAATCTCCACTTTGAAAATGATTCATAGTGGGAGTAGGAGTAGTGGCATTCATATCCAAAGGAGGAGAGGTAGGTGTTTTAGGGGCTTTCCTTTTATCGGTGAGATCGATAATAGGGGGAATGAAAGTGGGGGCATGGCTAGTGCCAGCTTGAGCAAAAGCAGGTTGAGCAGAAAGAGGAGCGATGGTGGCATTGGTCATTTCCTTGACCTCATTGATGATGGATTGGCATTAGGAATTAAGAGCACTAGCGAAAGTGGCAGACTAGGCGTTGAGAGCATTGGTAAGGTTGTCGACTTGGGTCTTAAGGGTGGTGGTGAGTGTAGTTTGAAAAGTTTCCTCTTGTTTCTTAAAGAGATTAGTGAAAAAAGTGCTCATTGTGTCTTGGTCAAAGAGACTAGAGGTGTTGGCCATTATTACTATGGAACAGAAAACAAATAGAAAAATGGGTAAGAATACAAAAATGCCCTTTTCTAATTTCTTTTAGTATTTTTTTAGCCCTATCCTTTTTGTCTTTTTACATTTTCACTTTCCAAATCACCCTCACCTCATTTTCCTATAAATAGCCCTTCCATTTCCTCATTTCAAACACACCTTGAGTTAGAGTTGATAGTTATCCTCTAATTCATCTCTTCTTCTCCCTCTAATCACTCTCTAATTAATTAAGTAATCTTTTTAATTAATTAATTATCTCACCATAACCAAGTTAATTAATCATTTTAATTAACTAAAACTCTCTCTTTTTCAATTAAAATTAATCAGTCAATTAATTAATTAATTAATTAATTAATCAATTACTTTTAAAATCAAATTAATCATTTTCGTTAATCCATCCTTCCTCCAAATTAATTAATTAATCTTTTTAATTAATTAATCCATTCATTCTTTTTATCATATTAATTAGTTAATTAAACATTTTAATTAATTAATTAATCTCCTAATCAATTCAGTCACCCAGTCTTGATAAAATGGAACTTTGGTTCAGTAAAGCCCTTTGCCCATCAAAAGCCAAGGTATTAACCTTTTCCTCTCGAACCCAAATCAAATCAATCAATATGAACAACTCCTAAACCCCTCTATTTAATCGTGGAATGAACTACGTGGATTTTGATCTCTATTCAATGGGGTATGTAGACACATTTGGAATCTAAATCCAAACCTCAAATCCAAGTACCGATCAATCTCCTTTCCCATTTTTAATTAATGTAATTTGTGGATGTTTCATTTTGATTTTCTCATTACACTCATACCATGCTCAAGCATTATAATTGTCGTATAATATTTGTTATCTATGAAATTAATTTTTAAGTCAAATTAAACTTAAGAGCTAAATTTAGATTATTTAAAACTGAAAACCTAGTCTCCAAACTCAACCTGGTTATAGACTAATGATTTTATTAGGTAAATTAATTGAAAATTAATAAATTAGAGTCACAATTAGGTTTTTCCTTAATTTTCCCATTTAAAAATAAATTAGGGTGGCGACTCCCAAAATCATTTTCAAAATCAACCAAATCCGAACCTGAGGGTTCCATCGTGAGTTTAAACTCGAATGAGCATCTTGGTTCCCTCTAGCGGACCAGGCTGGTGCTTGGGCAAGGCCTCACAATATGATTTATGATGATTCCTATAATGGACGATTCTATGGATGCATGAGGGTGGATTCACGCATTTGGTGGGCAATTTTTCATGTGACTTTTGCACCATAGAGGCCATACATTTGTGGACTGAGAAACTTGACAAAGCTGAGGAACTCAACTTAGGTTGGTATAGAATAATTGCCATAGTGGCATTACGAGGAGTTCAAGTGGATCGAGATTTTTTTGAGAGCTTGATTCAGGTTTTGGAATCTAGTGGCCCATGTTTTCTATTTTGGTATTGCTAAAAAGGAGTTGTGCCCCACCATTCGGAAGTTCAATGTTATGGCTTGGCTAACACTCAGAGGTAACTCTGGTGGTGCTTGTGTTCAAAGTTTGGCATTTTTCGAATTTTTTCGAGAGTTTTTTTTTTAGACTTGCCTCAAGATGTTGTAAGCCAGATGGTGGTTGGTGATGGTCAAGTGAATTTGACAACTGTTATTGAGAAGTTCCTTGATCCTGGTGACTAGGGAGATATGAGGAGGGTAGAGGCTCAACATGAGAGTGTTGATTTTCTATTTGAGTGTCAGGTATGGGTCTGTTGATTAGGGTAATGCTAGAGTAGTAGATGGAATAAAGGCATTTTTTGGTTAGAGTTGTGCTAACAAAGACACTGATAAGCCTTGACTATTTTGTTTAGGATTTAGAGAGATGAATTATCTTGCCAGTTATTAAGCAAGTGAGAAAATTTTGTCTATTCTTACCCTTTTTGTTGGTTGTGCTTTGTGGGTGTCTATTTTAGCTTTTGGGTTATCTTGGCTGATGGATCATTTTTGGGTGGTGGTCCCTACTTTTTAGTCTACACATGCTTTATTGAGACTCAGTCAAAGATCGAATAGGATTGTTACTTGCATCTTGCCCTCAAAAGGTGCATTTTTAGCATTGCCAATGATAAGGGATTAGATCTCTCATGACTGGGGGCCATCAGTGTCGAGTGGTTTGCCTGTTGGGTTTGGTTTGAATGACCTTCTACTAGGCGATGAGGATCTTGAGGCATATGAGATAGATGAGGCAAACTTAGAATGTGCCCCTAGTTTTTCTTTCTTGGAGTATGTGCAAATTACAGCTCTTTTTGCCATAGCTATATGGGGTGGCTAGCTAAGGAGTTATCATGCTATTTAAACCACAGAGAGGTATGATAGGTGGTTGACAAAAGGTGGTTTGGCCAGTTGAGAAAAAATGCTAGGCTGTGCTGCTAAGGATAATAAAGGGTGAAGCAGTTAAGGAAGGAGAGATAGTAGGAGGAGCCATTGGTAGCAAGAGGACTGCAGCACCAACAGATGGGGTGACTCAATCTTTAAAGAAGACTTGGGGATCTACTAGAAGTGTGACATCACAATAGTGACTCAAATAGCAATGGAGATGACAAAAGGACACTGTGACTACAGTGAGACAGGATGACACTACAATGGTGGTTCAGATAATGACTGCTATAGTTGGGGCAGAAAGAGGTACTGCAGTTTTTGAACTGTAGAGGAGGATTTTTCAGAGCAATTTCAGAACTATTGGTGCCCAATAGAGGGTTTTCAATACTGTTGTGGTAAATAGTTCTAATTTTATTAGTACTTCTACTATTACGACAAAAGGAGCTATACAGACTTGGAGGAGAGGTGTGCTTATTTGAGGAGATTGTGGCAAACTTTGATTTTGATGAGGACACGAGAGATATACACCTTAAGAGGTAGAGAAAGACTGGCTGGACCATGACCTCAAACATGACCTTTTTGCTTTTTATCCAAAATAATTATAGGTTGATAGGATTACATGAAATAGGATAAGCTATAGAGGACATTAAAAGGGCTATCCCTTACGTTAAAATGATGGTTTTATATTTTACAAAATTTGAACACCATTAAATGATACATCTTTTATTTTTTCTCTAATTTCTGCCTAAGCTGCCCTTTCGAGTTTTCAGCTTAGTGAGCATTCTTTCCTTCTTCTTTTTTTCTTCTTTTTTTTTTTGTTTTTTTTTTGTTTATTTATTTTTTTTAGGCAAAAGGATTAGGTAAATGGTGTATTAAAAATGAGAATGTGATGCAAACAAAATATTTTATATTATGATTTGGACTGCACTCGAGACGGGCTGCTTACGTATCCCTTACATCACTTTTTGTCAATCATTTCTTTTAAGGAGAATCAGATCCACATAGTTCTAATTGTGTATGCATGAAAAATGAAAATGAAATGCATATGTCATCTTCAGATGATGTATCATTTCAATTGATCTGGATTGCTAGGATGGGAGAATTTGCTTCCATCCACGTCCATGAAGATGGTGTCTCTGTAGGATAGGATCTTCTTAAGCATGTATTGTCCAGCCCAATTTAGTTTGGACTACCTCTTGGATCATGAATAAGGGCTTGGATTTCTTCTAGAATTAGATTTCCTTCTTGCAAATTCTTGTCTTTCACCTTCTAGTTGAAGTGCTAGGCTAGTTTCCATTAATGACCTTGAATTTTGAATAGAGCATCGATTCTCTTTTCATCAATGGCATTTAGCTAGTCATGATACATTTTGATCTATTCTACCATCATTCTCCATAGCTTCTCTTTGACAGGCTTGTTGAAGGCCAAGATCTTATAAACTGTGATGCTTTGATCATCCCTATCATGTTTTCGTCTTTTACAAAATAGCTCGTAAGCTTTTCCACTACTGTACTGCCATGCAAATGCAATGTATGCAATTTTTGATTCTTTTCCTTTGTGCCATAATTAATTAATCCTTTAGCCTTTTTTCATCATTTTTTTTTTGCATTTTTTCATTTTTTTGTTCTTTTTTTTAAAAAAAAATATCCCATTTAAAGATGAATTAGAAAAAAAAATTAAAGCAAATCAGAAAGTTTAAACTTTTTATTACTGATAAAAGTCCCATCATGAGTACATTAAAGGATATAGACTCAAAAGGATAAGGCCTGACAGACTCAAATGTAAAGAAAAATTTAATAGAAAACAGACTCAAAAGACTCAAACTCAGACTCAAGATTTATGTGACTCATACATAGATTTGAAAGACTTGGATATGGGCACAGCAACGCTGGCACTCTTCTCAAAGTGCCAATTATCAGGTGAAGCTTGAGATGGTCGGATGAGCTTGGTGGTTTAGAAAAGGATAGGTGATGGTGTTAGACTTTGGGTCTGGGAGCAATGATGTCTCCGCTATTAATGAGGTCTTGAATTTTGTGCTTTAGAGCCTTACATGCATCAGTTTTATGCCCTGACCCTTGATGATAATCACAGTGCTCATTAGCATTATAAACATTAGGCAAGGGGTTTGCAGGAGGTCATGAGTCTAAAGGCTTAACCATATTAGCCTCTAAAGCTTTCTTACAAATGATCCTCAGGGGCCTACCTAGCTCAAAAAAAATCCTCCTTGTTTCTAACTTCATTGGCTGGTGACAAGACATAACATTTACCTCCCCTTCCCTTTGGGTGGTATTAGTGGTGTAGTTAGTGCTCTTGTGATACTTCAAACTAGAGAACTGATCTAATTGGATCAAATCCTCGATCTTGGTGGCAGTGACAATGAGAGTTTTAAAGTTAGGGAGGTACAATGTTTGTAGATGACCCTGATTTAGGGGAGGAGGTTCTTGATGATGATGTCAATTTGCTCTACTTCGGATGGACGGTTCACCATTTGAGCCACTATTGTCCTCCATCTTGTAAGGAATGCAGTGAAGGATTCTCTTGGCCCTTGTTTGGTGGTTTCCAAATCTTGATAGGTGACATATGCCTCAATGTTGTAGTTGTATTACTTAACAAATACATTACATATGTTATCCCAAGTCTTCTTGTGATTCTAGTCGAGATCTAGTAACCATTTAATAGCAGCTCCAATCAAGGACTATTGGAATAACTGAGCAAGGAGCTCGTCATCCATACTGAAAGGCCTCATGGCACCCACATACATCTTGAGGTGAGTTTTCATATACATAGTGCCATTAAACTTGTCCCTGATCGGTATTTTAAATTTTGGTGGAACACATGCAGTTGGGAAGAGATCTAAAGAGTCAACGTCTATCATGTCTTCGTGCTTTTTGACGTTCTTGAGTGTTCTCTCCATGGCCTCAATTTTCTCCATCAATTTCTTAGCTTTGGGAAAGCTAGAAAAATCTACACTTTGAAAAGGATTCATAATGAGAGAGGGAGTGGTTCCATTCAAGTCCACGACAAAAGAGGTTGGAGTTTCAGGTGCTTTCCTATTATCGGTGAAATCGATAATGGGAGGAGTAAAAGTAGGGGCACGGCTAGTCCCAACTTGGGTAGATGCAGGCTCAACACAAGTAGGAGGGGGAGTAATAGTCGCATTGGTTATTTCCTTGACCTCATTAATGATGGATTGGCATTGGGAATTGAAAGCACTAGTGAAAGTGGTGGACTAGGCATTAAGGGCATTGGTGAAAGTATTGGCTTAGGTCTTAAGGGCAGTGCTGAGTGTTGTTTGGAAGGTTTTCTCTTATTTCTTGAGGAGGTTGGCAAAAAAGGTGCTCATCATGTCCTGGTCAAAAGAGCTAGAGGTGTTGGCCATTGGTACCTTGAAACAGAAAACAGACAAAAAAAAAAAAAGAAAGGTAAGAATATAGAATTGTGAAGGAAAAAATGACATGAATGTGAAGGTGTGTTAGGAAAAGGTTTCCCTCCACATGGTTGGTCACTAGGTTTACATGTTGATAGGGTGAGTGTGTGAGGTATTTAGGGTAACAGACCATCGATTTAAGGTTTTGAGGATTTTCTCTATCGAGTTTCTCATGTTATGTATGCATCGCAATGACATGATGCATGCCAAAAAGGTTTCATGGGCATATGTACAGGTGTCTCCATTATTATGGTACATGGCACCTAGGATCAACGCTAGGGCGACTACATAATAAGGATGAAGGGTGGTTTGTTTAAGGGTCCCTGTCCCACTAGAGCATCGATATATCTAACCACATGTGAGGCAAGGAGCCTCATGTGTGTCCAACAATATTGATTGCTCATTACACCACCAAAGTTATTGGGGATTCACCGTGAGGTGGAATGCTTTCGCTATCTCCCAACATACTCAAAGAGAGTTGTCGAGCCAATGCTACTCATCATCCAAAAGTTTTCCTAAAGCTAAAGTTAGACAAAGAGCCTATATTATGCAAAGTAATGCATGAAAATCAAATTATACTTAATAAGTGAAATGGAGATTATTTTGGAAAAATTTTTCTTTAACCAAATAGTAATCCTCTTATTTTTCTTTTTATTTATTTTAAAAAAAAGGTGGCAACTAGTCCCCAGTGGACTCACCAGCTATGAGGCCTCGCTCGAGCACCGGCCTAGTCCGCTGGAGAGAATCAGGATGCTCATTCGGGTTTAAACTCACGATGGAATCCTCGAGTTTGGATTGGTTGATTTTGAAAATGATTTTAGGAGTCAACACCCTAATTTATTTTCAAATGAGAAAATTAAGGAAAAACCCAATTGTGATTTCAATTCATTAATTTTAGTTAATTAATTTACCTATGGATAAAATCATTAGCCTCGAACTAGGTTGAGTTCAGGGACTAGATTTTTAATTTTAAATAATCTAAATTTAGCTCTTAATTTTAATTTGACTTTGAAAAATTGATTTCATAAATGACATTTATAAAATTATAATATCATGATTATGCATGAGCATGGCACGAGTGCAATTAAAGTAAAACCTCCACAATTTACATTAATTAAAAAAAAAAAGGGAAAGAGAATGATTGGTATTTGGATTTGAGGTTTGGATTTAGATCCAAATGTGCCTATGTACCCCATTGATTGGGGATCAAAACCCACGTAGTTCATTCCATGATTAAGTGGAGGGGTTTAAGGGTCGATCAGATTGATTGATTTGATTTGAATTTGTGCATGAGAGGAAAAGGTTGGTACCTTTGTTTTTGGAGAGCAGAGAGTTTTACCAAACCAAAATTCTATTTTATCAGGATTGGGTGATTAGATTGATTGGGAGATTAATTAGTTAATTAAAATGATTAATTAACTAATTAGTATGATGAAAAGGATAGATGAATTAATTAATTAAAAAAATTAATTAATTAATTTGGATGAAGAGTGGATTAAGAAAAATAATTAATTTGATTTTGAAAAGTGATTAATTAATTAATTAAAAAGATTAATTAACTTGGTTAGGGTGAGATAATTAATTAATTTAAAAGATTAATTAACTAATTAGAGAGTGGCTAGAGGGGAAAAAAAAAAAAAAAAAAAAGTTGATAGATAACAATCAATATCAACTTCAGTGTATTTGTAATGAGAAAATGGAAGGGCTATTTATAGGAAAATGAGGTAAGGGTGATTTGGGAAATGAAAATATAAAAAGACGTTAAAGGATATGACAAAAAATATTAAAAAAAATCAAAATAGGGGCATTTTGGTCATTTTGACCGAGCAAAGCAAACAGATCTGACACGACTCGGCGCAATACGGTGCGACTCCACATAAGCTTTTGGGTGTTTTTGGTTAATTTTTGAGACTCCTAAGTCAGTTTTTGGGAGTTATAGATTTCAAAAATCTTATCGGTCAATGTCAATAAGCTCAAAATTAATTTTAGAATAGGTAAATAGTCAGTTTGAGAGAAAATTCGATCAGTTTTGAAAAAATACTGTCTGGTACAGAAGGTTTAGTCTAGGTGGAAAAAGTGTTAGAGAATGAAAAATTAAGTATCCTGATACTAATATGACTAAAAGTCCATTTTTTGCTCTGGGAGCGCTGCCCTTTGACCCTTGCCCACTAACAGGCTAGTTGGATCGCTGTACTGGCTATGTGTATCACATTAATCTTAACAGGTGTCAAGCTACAACCGGAGGATGAGGTATAAAATTAATAGTTCACATATGAGCATCTAATTCTTTCCAAAGATTTAGATGTAATATTTTGATTTCCATATGAGTATCTATGTTTGGTTGATTAGTTTATTCTTATCAGATTAGTCTTTTATCTTAGGGTTTAAAGTTTGTGATTAACTAGCCATTGATTGCATGAATCAAACATATTATATGAAATAGTGAGAGTGGAAGTATAATATTAGTTCATTGAGATATTAGACCTAAGGTATATGTTGCTTATAGATAAGAGAACTCCTTTGTGATTGTTTTAAGGATTTTCATAAAGTTTAATGGATTTATGTTAATTACTTATAATCACGGTAGTAAACATGAGATTAACATAAATATTTGTGGTTTCTTGAGAAAAAAATTATATAATTTAGGAAAATTTAATTATTAATTCTAATAAGTTAAAATTAATCTAGAAGACATAGAGAAGTTATAGGTAGTCAATTGATAAAATCTAAATTCTAGATCTTTTATATATTGAATTTATTATATCTATTTAATTTTATTTGTTTTCTTCCATCTTATTTGATTTTCTAAATAATAACTTGTTAACCTCTCCTTATGAAATCGACACTCTACTTCACTATTATATTACTTGTTCACGACCTATGCACTTGCTAATTTTGCACAATAAGAAAGCGCTACACTGGAGAATTTCAACAATCTTCAAGTTTTACCTTCTTGCATTTGTGTCAAAGTTACCAAGTTTTGAATATTATGTTGAAGTCTAGCTTTGATATTTGACTCTTTTTTTTTTTATTTTTTTGCTAGAATAGGATCACATCAGCTTCTTCCTCATGTCATGGTACCGAAATTTTGAATTTGGAAAGGCCAAAATATAAATGTAAATAAAAAAAATCTAATTTAACATAGAAGAATAAAAATTTTGATGGTTTTACGTGTCATAATTATGTGATAAAAATATTTATATGTAAATTATAAGTTATACATGTAATAAATAAATTTTTAAAAAATATTTAAAGTAGCTAAATGTATATATTGTTAAAATTATGTACAAATTATCTAGTTGAAAAGTGAAGTTTTAAAATTTTGAGAGGCCAACATATATATTTATTGAAAATACATAAAAAAATATAGGGAGTAAAACATAAATTTAAGGTTCTAGAGGGGCCATCATGGGGTACTACCCCTAGCAAAACCAAAACCCTCCAAATCAATTGAGCCAAGAGTAGTGTTTTAAAAACTAGTCAGGTCACTAGTTCGCAGTTTAATTAGTCCAACCGGTTGAACTGATGGTCCGACCAATTAGATAAATCTCTTTATTTTTATTTTTTTGAAATTTTTTGGTTTGGTTCCTATTAATATAGGTATAGGTTAAAAACAGTTAAAATTGACTAAATGGTAGTTTAATCAGAAATTTAATTTTTAAGTGAATCAAATCGGATTGGCCACTAGTTCCTAATTCAATCGTTTAAATCGGCTTGTTTGGTATGATTTTTAAAACACTAGCCAATAAGTCCATCTGATAGTAAAATGGATGAAGTAGAATCTCTAGACAACATATATAATTTTCCTCTAGTACAACTAGATCGTTTATTGACAAGGAAGTGGACCATTAGATATAGTGGCGGCAATTCTAGTTTAACACGATGATAAAATCTTTAGAAAATATGAAAAATTCTTCCTCTAGTACAACCAAAAAGTACTTATGATGAGATGGAAGTAAACCACTAGATATAGCGGCGACAATTCTAGTTCAACCAAATGGTTCAAAATAGTTTTAAATCTATCATGTGAACAAAATCTTAAAAGGAGTAGAATGTCCAAACTCTCAAATAGAGAAAATGATATTGATTGTACTCTAAAAATTAAGACTATTATTCTAGAGTCACTATTAAAGTTAGAACTAGTGATCCCCTAAGGAAGGCCTAACATCATCTTAAAAATATTCAAATAGCCAATAGAATAATCAATACAACTTAGCGTATTTGATTTCCAAAATGAACAACAAACAACATTAAAAGCACAAGCTCTAGCTAACTTTATAACAAACATGGTAGAACCAAGCAACAGAAAATTGAACCAAATCAAATAATATCGTACTAGGTCCCATAAGTAGTGGTGCTTGAAAATTATTTTTTCAAATGGATAAATGGTTCAGCAATGGCTCAAACTTATGTGAAAAAATTGAGAATGTTTTATAAGTGGCTCTTCTAAGATCCCAAAACACAGAAGGCAGATCATAGCTTAACTGTAGAGAGAGTAAAGATGGTCCTACCAAGTTAAAAGATCTAAGTAAAAGATTTGGGACTTATAATGGCCCAACCAAAATAAAGCATACCAAATTAAGAGATCTAAGACTTATAATGGCCTAACAAAAGGAAAGCAAATCCAAATAAGAGATTTGAAACTTAAATGACTCAACCAAAAGTTTGAGACTTATAGTAGCCCTAAAAAAAGAAAGCATATGCAAGTAAGAAATCGAAGGCTTATAATAGTGCTAACAAAAGAAAGCAAATCCAAGTAAGAGATCTAAGGCTTATAATAATCTAACCAAAAGAAAGCAGATCTATGTAAGAGATATAAGGCATATAATAACCCTAACAAAAGAAAGCAGATCCAAGTAAGACATATAAGGCTTATAATTGCCAACCAAAAGAAAGCAGATCCATATAGGAGAGCTGAGACTTACAATGGCCTGATTGAAAGAAAGCACATCTAAATAAGAGATCTGAGACTTATAATTACCTAAGCAAAAGAAAGAAGATCCAAGTAAGAGATCTGAGACTTCTAATGGCTCGACAAAAAAAAAAAAAAAAAAAAAAGTAGATCTAAAGATTTGAGGCTGATAAAAACCTTATCAAAAGATAGCAAATCCAAATAACACATCTTAAGCGTACAATAGCCTAATTAAAAGAAAGCATGTCTAAGAAAGAGATCTAAGACTTATAATATTCCTACCAAAGGGAAACAGATCCAAGAAAGGAATCTATGACCTATAATGTTCCTACCAAAACTAAAGATCTAAGAAAAGAATCTGTGACTTATAATATTCCTACCAAAATTAAAAGATCCCCAAAAATGGTCCAGACTAAGATGATCAAATGTCCAAAAAATGATCTTTAATAAGGATCCAAACTAAGAAGGCCAATAAAAAAGGGCATTGTTAAGAAGAAGATATAGGGATCATGACCAAAATGTATCAAAATAAAAGAGAACTAATGGTTCTCTACATCATTGCTATTCTCCATATTGTCTTCGCTCGACTATAAAGTATATTTCCTGGCTCAACCATAAATGGTCTAGACATGTGGGGAGACATCTAATACCAAAACACTTGAATTATTTGGCTCATCACTATATCAGGCCCACGATATCTGAACCATAACAAAAGTAGGCCCAAATTGTGAAATCCTGGCAGAGTCAAACATATGTCAATTACAAATGGTTATAACTATTCATATCATGAGAATATCTCATGATCTCACATCCTTAAGATCCCACCAAATCTGCGATCATCTCCACCAAATCTGCGATCCACTGTAGCACCAAGGACATATAAATAGAACTTCATTATGAATCATTAAGTAATCTATATTCTACACTTATAATAGTTCATCACTTTCATTTATAAGTTTTTTAATGTTCTAACTTGATCATCAGAATCTTCTCACTAAAAAATACTCTTAGTCCAACTATAGTATTTACAAGTGTAACATTAAAGATTTTTTTTTTTTTTTTGGAAGCCCTAGTATTAATTAAGATTCTCAAAATTTGAAAATTTTAAATTATAATGATTTTAAATGTATGACATATCATTGCATATGGTTCCTATTTATTGAGGTACTTAAGTTTGTTATAAATATATCTAGACCCCCAGCTAAGGTAGAAATATCAGTATGATGAGAGCAATAATAATTGAAATATACTAATTATAAGTATTTTGGATTGATTTTTGAATTTTGAATCTTGTAATTTATAAAATTATTTTTTAAAAGAAAAAATATTCAAAAAATAAAATTTTAACATGTAATTAATAAAAAGAGAGAGAGAGAGAGAGATAAAAATTAATCATGATATGTAATATTAAGCATTTTAAATAATTTATTTTAACTTTTCAATCTAGCAATATTAAGTACATAATAAAAACTTTTATTCATTTTTAATATATGCAAATACATTCATAAGCTTATGAATATCCAATCAAAATTTTTTTTTGGTAAAATAATCTTTTTGGTATCCGAACTTGGCAAAGTTTGTCAATTGGGTGTTTAAATTTATAAAAGTTTCAATTTGGTGTTTGAACCTATAAAAAAATTTCAATCAAGTGCTTTTTGCCAGTTTCAAACTGGTAACCAAGTAAGTGATCCTGACATGGATAGAGAGCTGATGTGTAGTGTTTTAATTGGTTTTATTGGATAATTTCATTAGAAAGCTGACATGTGTACTGTCAATATTTCTCAATTCTCCATTAATAACTACTTTTAGGAATTTCTTGAAGAAAAAACCTTTAACAAGCAATAAGCTTGCAATAAGATTATTTTCCACTGAAGCTGCTATTGATTCTTCTTCTTTTTGCCAAAGAGTCAAGAATCTGCCCAAGAACTGTCCTAGAACTAAAATTGATGTGCCGAAATGCACACTAACAAACTGCAAGTGCACAGGTCGTTATCAAGTAATAAAGTAGTGAGTATGAGTATCGTCTCCATGAGGATAGTATATAAGTACTAGCGCAACTTCAACTATTGTCTAGTGAATAATCAAGATGAAGATTAATTAAACTAAGCTAACCTAAGAAAGCAAGTAAATGATATTGATGGAAATAATCTGGGCAAAGCTAATCTAAATATAAATCCCCCTAGTTTCTCATGTACATCAAATGATGGATTAAATTGGACTCTCACTAAATTAGATAAAAAGCTTTCTCAAGTGATTAAATCCCTAACTTCTTAAGTATTATAAGGGAATCTCTTCTCAACCTATAATCAAATAGGAGCAGCATTAAGTTCAAGAGATTAACATCCAAAGAAGTCTTGTAGGTCTATCTCTAGCACCGCAATCAACTCTCTATTCCCATGAGTGATCTATCTATACCAAGGTATCTTTACTTATCCAATATAGAAAAAATATCCAATCAATAAGCTAGCAATTGCTAATTAGAATAATAGGATTTATCATGAAAATAAAATAACCAAAGATGAATTGATTAAAGTCTAAATCCTTCAATCTATACAATCAAAACTAGGGTTCATTACAAATATAATTAGTTCATATTAAAATTGAAGAACAAAGATGCAGAAAATAAAAGAGGGAGAAATCTCAAACAAATCCAGGAGATGTTCTTCAAAATCTTCTCTTCAATCTTCCACATCCCCTTGGATCTTGGTCTTTGAATCGATTAAATCCTCAATATCTCTAGCCTTTAAGCCACTCCCGTGACTTTAAAGCTTAGCCAACCCTTAGATCTTCATTTTCTTCTCTGTGGCGGCTCTTCTCTCTAAAATGTTGTTTGATATGTTTTATGCTGCTAAAATTTAACCTCACACTGCTGGACCCACGGCTGGGGCTCCAGCCATGCCAACGACAGGGCTAACGAACGTAACTTCCCATGGGTGAAATCTCAGCCATGCCTCCACCAGTGGGAGGCTATTGGATGAATTTCCATTTGCTCTTATCACATGGCTGGAATCCCAGCCATGGCTTAACTCGTGGTAGCCCATGTTCTTCCAAAAATCAGCATTTTGGCTTGGATTCTTCACCATTCTAGGTCACATTTGGTTCATGGCATCATTTGGCACTGGATTAAGTAAAAGAATTCTAGAAAAACACTAAAAAAACAAGTCAAACTCAATTTAAGGATAAAATATATTAAAAACAAGGGGTAAAGTGTAGTCAATTAAGTGCTTATCAAAAATCAAGACTAAAGTTTCTTAAGTAAAACTCTCTTCTCTCTCTCTCTCTCTCTCTCTCTCTCTCTCTCTCTCTCTTCCCCCTGTGCCCCCCCTCCCCCCCAATCATTTTACTTCAGTCTTTGTTAGCCTTTACTGGTTTTTCTATTTTCTTTTGCATCATTTTAGTTTTTTTTCTAATTAACCTTTAATTTTGTATAATAATCCTCTTATACTTCTTCTGTTTTCTCACTGATTTTTTGTTTCTTATTTTTTATTTTTTCTATATTTTAGCTAATTAGAAGAACTCCCCTTATGTCTTAATAAAGTAACTAAAGGATGAGGAGCTTATATAGCTATCATGTAAGAGATGATGCAACCAACTGCCAACATCATAGACAAGTATATTTAGTTAATTACTAGCTTCCCCTTATAGAAATCGAACAATTTTCATAGTTACAATCCAATTATTAAAATAAAGTCCTTTAAATTTTGTTATAGACCAGCATTTGTAATGATCAATAATGCAAAAAAGAATAATTTAATCAGTCCTAGGAAAGTTTGCTCAACAATTTCCCCAATTTAACTAGATTTGTAGAATTTAAATTCTTTTTTTTTTTGTTCATTTAAATTATTTGTTTGGGTTTTATTAGACTACCTTGACAAAGCCAACAACTGGTAACATGCGGATTAATATGGCATTTATGGCAACCATGAAAGAATATAAGATGGTTTTAGCTATGCCTCTCACACATGTTTGGTGAGAAGGGTGACTATGAAAGTTTTTGTAGCTGAGCTAATTAGAAGGAACCTAATTGCCCTTTTTTAAACACCAACACCACCCCAATTAAAAGCATTGAGAAATTTTCACAAACACCTTGAGTGAATATCTTAAAATATATTAAAACCATGAATAAAAGTCAAACAAAGGCACTTGATGCATCGTCGATTGGGTGATTTGCTACCAACTATGGCTACTAGTGGGTTCGGATCGAGAATGGTGACCAAACTTGTAGCTGGCAAATGAGGTTCGTTGCGAGCTTGCAAGGACCAACAATGGAGCTCAGTTTCTCGATCAAGGATGGCATGATGAGCCATAATGGCTGCTAATTGGTGTTAGCAATGGTAGGCAAGGGCCTTTAAATAGTGTGAGGCCTCGCCTGAGCACCCAGTCTGATCCACTGAAGGGGAATCAAAAATGCCCATTTGGGAAAAACATCACGATTGGAACCCGCTATGAGTTCAGAAAATTGTATTTTGTAAGTTGTAAGTTGC
The DNA here is from genome assembly GCA_947687605.1 of Reutealis trisperma. Classification (NCBI taxonomy): domain Eukaryota; kingdom Viridiplantae; phylum Streptophyta; class Magnoliopsida; order Malpighiales; family Euphorbiaceae; genus Reutealis; species Reutealis trisperma. The sequence continues at coordinate 35,922 of CANTUT010000727.1, read as the reverse complement.
AAAAGGAGTCGTTGCTTTAATTTTGTTTATTTTAGTTGGAAAAATTAAAGGAAAACACAATTTGATTGACTCCAAAATTATACCATTTATCTCAAGGAAAAGCACTAGTCTTCGAATGACCAAAAAGGGCTCAAGGACTAGATTTTGGTTAAAACAATACAAAAAAATCAGTTTGGCTTAAATACAAAAGTTTTTGTAAAAGGAAGTTTTTATGTATGCATGAATAGATATAATATGATGTATGAAATAAATATGATTTGTGCAATGCATGACAAATATGAGATAATAATAATTACAAAATGCGAAAAGTAAATGAAAGCTACTTAAAGCTATTACAAGTTAAGATGTCAAAATCAAGGTATCATTCCTCTAACCCTTATGGGTTCTAGAAAAAGCACACATTTCCTAAATATAATCTAAACAACTAAAATAAGAGTATTAAAATAATTATAATAAAAAAGAATTAAAATTTCAATGTTTATTTAAGAAAAGCAAATTTTGATCCTAAACTATGTGAAAAAGATTATAGAGAGAAGAAGTTATTAATTTTAGCGGAGTTGAATGCCTTAAAGACGGCAAGCCTGCGTATCCCTTTGAATGGGAATCAAACCCCACGCAGTTCTTCCTTCTCGCAAAAGAGGGGTTTTTAAGTCATTGCCTTTGTTATCATGTTTTGATTGATTTTAAAGGGGTTCATAGATTTGTTAATTAGGTCAGATTTTAATTAGCAAAAAATTAGATCTTTTCATATTTAGATCTTGAAATTGAAATTGAATAGGAAAAGGAAAAGGAAAGAACTTTTACCTTTGGCTTACATTGGCGAGGAACGTAGGGAGCAAGCTTAGCACCGAATCTAAGTTCCACCTTGGCTTCGGGATATCATGAGTACTCCTTTTGGAAGAAGGACTCTTGAATAGCGTGAACTCGTGGATAACACCTTTGCTTGAGAACCACGAATTCCCTTTAAAAGAAAATGGCTTGAATCGAACTTTTTCTTGATTAGAAAGCTTGAGAATAGAACTTGAGGTGATTAGGAGGCTTGTGAATGGGGTTTTTAGATGATTAGGAAACTTATGAATGACGTTTTATGTGATGGAGGAGGTTTTGGAAGAGGGTTTTGGAGATTTAAAGGTTTAGAAAGAGGGTTTTGATGATTGAAAAGCTTAGAAATAGGGTTTAAAAAGCTTTAGGTAGAGTATAGAAGTATGTAATTGTGTGTGGAAGTTGTTATGAGGTGCAAGGTATTTATAGGGGGAGTTTGGGGCTAAAAATTCACAGTTTCTAAGTAGAATTCTGAAAGGGGACGGTTGCAGTAATTGAGGAGTCAGCTGCGGCAACTGTAGAGGGCTTTGCAGTTGCCGCATCACCAATTGTAGTAGCCAGTTAGCTACCATAGGGGCCTCTGCAGTAACCACAGCCGGCTCGCCTACGAGTTGCCGCATTCCATTTTTCGGCCTGTTCTTCTCTGTTTTTTATCCGATTTGAGCCCAATTTAATTCTATGGGTTCGTGGTCAAATACCAGTCATTTAGAGGTGGAAAATAGAGGGTTCATAGCTGCCCCTTTATCATATTCTGCCGGATAGGAGGCTGGGTCGGATAAGTGTGAACCGGGGAAATTCTGAAAGTTTTTAAACGACTGAAGATCTTGGTCAGCTTCAAGATTTATGTTGAGGTGCCATGTCTATTTCTGGGCTTTTCTGAATTCATTTAGACTATTTTCCTATTTTTCTAGGCATTTTGAATTTCTGAACTTTTGCAATTATGGAAGATTCTGGATGCCAATTGAGTTACTTTCTATTATGAGGTACAGATAAAAATCTTATGGATCTATTTGTTTGGAAAGAACTAAATTCTGACTCGAAATAGATTTGTTATGGCAAAATCTAGCAACTTAGCTATGCAAACTGAAAGGAAATGATGAGGTGGGGCCCATGGTTCCATCTATAGATACCCCTCCCTTCTCCATTCATCTTCACCATTTTCCCTTTCATCTCTCTCTCTCTCTCTACTTAGACTTTATCTCTCTAAAACTCCTTCATCAAGATGGCTTCCTCGAGTTCAAGGCATGTGAGAAGCTACTCGGCGCCCCGAGGTGATACGAATCCCGAGTTTCTACTGCAGGAGCCCAGAGATCATGCAAGCTTTACTAACAGTATGGAGGTATTTATTTTCTTTCCAGCACTTGAGTTAGTTCTATACAAGAAATAATATGATGCAATCTAGTTCATTATGCAGTGATGATTTTTTTTTTACAATGATATTTTATGATAATTAAGAAAAATAAAATAAAAAATAAATAAAATAGAAAAAAGTGAAGAAAACTCTAGTTCCTTATGCATGCAAAAATTTATTTTCTATGTATTTCATGTGAAGTCATGTGATCTGAGGTTGAGAGGAGGTAGAGGTAACCTTATGAGGGTTTCTACTTACTTGAATTGCCATCTTGATGTGCAAGCTATGATCGAGCCTTCTAATTTGCTCGATCTACTAGATTTAGAGTGTTCTCGTGAGGGCGATCATGCCTTGTTGAGAGCTTTGGCAGAAAGTTGGTGAGACACCACTAATACTTTTCATTTTCTATGTGAGGAGTTGACGGTGACCCATATGGATCTTCATCTGCTTGTTGGTTTGACTTTTTGTCGCTGGGCTTTGGACTTTTACGACTCCTGGACCTCACTAGATAGTCAGAGGATGACTGAGCTACTGGGTTTTGATCCACCTTGCACTGATGTTCATGCATCGAGAGTCTGGCTTCAAAACCGTATTGGAGACTTAGATCAATATGAGGGCTACACCACTAAGCAAGCAGCTCATTTATGCCTTATGATGATTTTGGGTTGCTCCATCTCTCACACAAGGCAAGACACCATTGATTTCAGCATTTTAGCTTCATTAAAGGATCTGACCCAGATCTCTAAGTATGATTGGGGAGGTGCCACTTTGTGTATGATGTATAGGGAGATGTCTAATCTCTCCTGAAACACTTTCTCCAATCTAGGTGGTACCCATGTTATTTGGGAGGTGAGCATGCATTCTTTTCTCATTTTTGCTTTTTATATTGCACTTCATTGTTATCTTGACTAATTGCTGTATGTTTTGCAGTACTAGGCTTACGAATACTTTACTCGGGTATCTCCACCCTTGAGAAATTTGGTTCCTGATAGAGTGCCCTGAGTTATAGTAACTGCAGCTGCTTCAATAAGATGGGTTTTGCTGGTTACCAGACCGATTTCAGCTAGTTGGGTGTGCACTAGGTATTTGTCTTGCTAGTTGGCTTTCTGTTACTTTTAATTACTTCAAACTTACTTTCTATTTTATAGGTTCGGTGGAATGCCTATCAGGATCGTTTGCCACCATCAGTGATGGAATGGATGGGTTCCAACTACGTGCTTTCCTCATGTAGGCTACTTCTCGACTTTAAGGATAAGAGAAGAGATTACCTTGGGGAAAGAGTTAGAGGGTAGATTACTGGTGATAGGGTTGTGCCTTTGCCTCCCCCAGCTGATATGAGACATGGATCGAGTATTGTAGATGATAAGGCATTATTGGCAGGCCTCCTTTGTGATCATTTCCTGGATTATGATACAGATTATGATTACTTCTGCCAGGCTGCCTTAATGACTGGTATTGTCCCTAGGAGAGATTTTGTTTATGATCCTAGGAGATTAACTGCTAGTTCCACTCAGACCTCTTCGATTAGGGATCCTTTGCATAGAGCAGGGCCTTCTAAGGTTACTCCTCCCTTTACTACTGCTATTCCTAACCCTAGAGTAGCTTCAGGATCATCTAGTGGTGACATTTGGCATCAGAGTCTATGGCCTTCTACATATTGTCAGTACTTTTCTGTTGAGTAGGGGCAACTGGTTGAGTATGATTCTTCTATAGTGGCACCATTTAGATGGCCTGAGGTTCCAGCCAACACTTCTAAGGTAGGTTATCCTGATTCTATCATGACTTTAATTCTTTCTCAGGTGCTTGACTTTCTTTATCTTGGAGGTGCCTGTGGATTGGGCTCATGAGACCTAGAGGGTGATGGGTCATTTGACTGCTGCTCTATCATCTACTTTGACCCGAGCAGAGTTGGGAAGTAGTAGAGATGCTGGTAGAGGTAGAGGTGTTAATGGTGATGAGGGAGATGAGTCTTCATATGAGCGGAGGAGGGAGAGGTGCAGACACAGTTAGATATGTTGTTTTCCTTCCCTTGAGTTATTAGTCTTATGAATGATATGTGTGGATGTAATGGATGTTCTTCCAAATGTGATATTACGATATGTATGGATGTTTTCTAAAATGTGATGCTGTGATATGTATGGAGATGATGTCATGAATAGTTTTACTTGTTATGAGATGTACTTCTATCATTATCATATATGTGTAATATGTATAAATGCAGTTCCTAAATTTAACTGAAATAGGGTCCCCACCCTTTTTTTTTTTTTTTTTTTGCTACAAAGCCTTGCCATAGCTCTGAATATGTAGAATGGAGATGAAAAAAATGTTGCGGCAACACAGAGGATTTTGCGATTACCGCAAAAGGAGTTGCAGCAACCACAAGCTCCTTGCGGTAGCCAAAATGGCTACCATAGAGAACTTGCAGCAATCGTAGGGAGGGCTACGGTTACCGCAGCCCAGGTGCAGCAACTACAGTGGATTCCATCCTTGATGCTGATTTTCTTGGTTTTCTGCTATTTATAGGCTCTTCCACCCCTTAAAACTTCATTCCATAGACCTTTGAACACTGTTCAATACGTTTAAGCATCTTGCTTTACTCTTTTCTCAAAATTTTTCTTCGAAACTTTTTTTCTCAATGGAGCCCTATTTCAGTCATGTAATATTCCTATGGTGTAAGAATCTTACTAAAGTAGAGAGAATAAATTTAGGAAGATATGAAGTAAGTGCCATGCCCACTTTGAGGGGAGTGAAAATTGACTAGGATTTTTTATGCACCTATATACACTTTTGGGATCCTGCTGCCCATGTCTTCAGGTTTGGGGCAAGCATGGAAGAAATGTGTCCTACTTTCGAGGAATTTTCTGTGTTGCTCAGGTCTGACCCTGAGGCTCTTTTGGCTATTCCTGTTGAGCGTGTGGGATATTTCAACTCCTTTAGAAGACTTTTAGATCTTAGTGAAGAAGTGGCTAGTCCCATGGTGGTGGAGGATTGGGTGGATTTAACTGTTGTAGTTGCAGAATTTCATAATCCCAAAGGGTTTGAGAATGATAAGTGGTTTCATTTAAGGATGCGAGCTCTCTCTTTTTGTCTGACTGCTAGATATATCTTTGTGAGCCCTACTGGTTGGGGTGATGCTAGGGTTGCTAATTTGATTCCTCAGATGGAAGAGGGAAGATCTATTGTTGTTATTATACTTATTGAGACTATTATGAGTCTGGATAAGGCATATGATTCGAGCGGTCTATGGACTATCAGTCTCCTTATTCTTCAGATTTGGTTGACAGACCATCTTCGGATAGTGGCTCCCCCTGTTAAGGCAGATTACTCTGCTTCCTGGTATAGGACCCATACTATTGTGATCAAAAAGGACTCTGAAAGGGAGTGGCTCAAATGGCTTCTTGAGTTGGATTCTGATGAGTTGCTTTGGAGATGTGAGTGGTATAAGATAGATCAGTTCATGACCATGAGCTTTGGTTACAGGATGGTTTACCTTTTGGGCTTGAGGATGGTCACTTTTTATTAGGCTACTAGGGTTATGCGCAAGATGGGCCATAGACAAGGCTTGCCCTAAGACGGTGCTTTATTCTAGTCTATCTTTATTACTGAGATTGTGGCCCAAGCCATTAGGAATGGATGGGCGAGGGGTTTTCATGCTATTCATCCTTCCTATCATTATGGCAAGACTTTGGAGTATATCGATTGGTGGATAGCAAACTCATGGCGGTTTAAGAAAGCCAGGAGAGCTGTAATGATTGAGGAGATAGAAGAGGATGAAGATAAGAGTCATGATTGACCTTTTGTCCAATTTTTGTTTATGCTTTTTAGGAAGACTTTTGGCTTGTAAGATTGCTTTGATGGTTTATGTCTTTTATTTTCTTTTTCAATGTTCCAAAAATTAAATAAGACAAATGAGACATCTTATTCTTTTTTTTTTTTTAGATGCAAATAAGGGCCAAACAAATGTGTAGCACATAATGAAATTTTATTAATGATTTGGACCGAACCCGCACGGGTCGCCTACGTATCTCCTTACAACAATTTCATCATCATCATCATTTTTTTCTTTTATGGAAAATTAGGTCCACATAGTTCTTGTTTTTACATGGATGCAAATGCAATGCATGAATTACAAGGATGCTTATGCAAAATATATCTTAAGCTGATTCAGATTGCATGGGCTCAAAAACTCTATGCCGTCCAAATCCATTAAGATAGCTGCTCCTCTAGATAGAACTTTTTTTCGCACGAATGGGCCACTCCAATTGGGTTTGAACTTTCCACTTGGATCATGAACAGGTGCTTTGATTTCTTTTAAAACAAGATTACCTTCTTGTAGGCCTCTGTCTCTAACCTTTTTGTTGAAATGCCTTGCCAATTTCTGCTGGTAGCCTTAAATTTGATATAGGGCATCCATCCTTTTCTCATCAATGGCATTGAGCTGTTCATGGTAGCCTTTTGCCCATTCTATTTCATCCAACTGACTCTCTTTCATGATCCGAGCTGATTTTATCTCCACCTCAATTGGGAGGATTGCTTCCATTCCATACAACAAGAAGTATGGTGTAGCACCGGTTGGAGTGCATACTGACGTTCTGTATCCCCATAAATCATAAGGTAGATGTAAATGCCAATCTTTATAGTTGTTAGCCATCTTTTGAAGTATGTTTTTGAGAGTTTTATTTGCTACTTCTACTGCACCATTTGTCTGAGGCTTGTAAGTAGAAGACCTATGGTGTTGGATTTTCTCCTTTTTCAGTAGCTGGGTGACTTCCTTTTGAAAGTGAGATCCATTGTCGGTGATTATTTCAAATGGGACTCCATACCTACAAAGGATGTTGTTACGAATAAACTGAGCTACTCATTTAGAATCTAACACTTGGTAAGGTGCAACTTCAACCCATTTGGAAAAGTAGTCAATAGCCACCATAATGTATTTATGTTTGCCTGAGGATTTTGGGCTTATCTTCCCAATGACGTCGAGACCCCAAGTAACAAATGGCCAAGGCATGGTGATTGGGGATAAAGGTACAAAAGGTTGTTTCTGAAGCTTAGCATAAACTTAGCATTTATGACATTTTTGCACGTACTTAGCACAATCCTCATTCATGGTAAGTCAAAAATATCCTTGGTTCGTGATTTTATGGGCCAAAGTGATGCCATTCATGTGTGGGCTTTCATCACCGCCATGCATCCATTCCATGATCTATTGGGCTTCTTCTTTAGTGACACATCTTAGGTGGATATTATCCCAAATCCGTTTGTAGAGCACATCCCCATCTGGAATGAATCCATTGGATAACTGTCTCAAAGTCCTCTTTTATGTTTTAGAGGCCCGCTCAGGATAAAGCCCCTTTTTGATATAATTGAGAATATTTCAAAACCATGGTTTGCTATCAGCGGCTTGTATATTCAGGCAATGAGTTATGCACCCTGGTTTATGCTTCACTTCAATTGTGATTGGTCTGATTATGAAGCCATTGCTTATGTCAAGCATTGAGGCGAGTGTTGCCAATGCATCAGTGAATCTATTCTTTGTTCTTGGGAGATAATGGAAGGATAATTCATAAAAATTGGCTGCCAATTCATCTAGGCATTTGTGGTAAGGAACCAAACGCTCTTTTCTGATTTTCTATTTTTCCAAAGCTTGGGACACTATCAGATTCGAGTCTCCATAAATCTCAAAGTGCTTGATTCAAAGCCTTATTGCTACTTCAAGACCACAAATACATGCCTCATACTCTGCCTTGTTATTTGTTACTTTGAAGTTTAGCTTGATGGCTATGGGTATGCTTTCCCCGCTTGGTGTAATGAACACAATGCCAGCGCCATACCCTTTATTATTTGATGCCCTGTCATAGTAAAGCTTCCAAACTTCATTGCCAATCGATAGGATATCCTCATTGGGGAATTCAAGCTTAGTCCATTTATCATCTATTAGGGCTGCAGCTAATTGTCTGCTATTATGCTTCCTTTGATTGCTTTACGCTGCATATATTTGAGATCATATGCTGCCAACACTGCCATCCATCTTGCCATCTTGCTATCAATAACTGGCTTTTCCATAAGGAATTTCAAAAGGCTCTTGTCAGTAAGGATATGAGTTGTATAAGAGCTAAGATAGTGTTGCAATTTGTGGCAAACCCAAACAAGGGCAAGGCATAGCTTTTCTATATAACCATATTTGAGTTCATGGGATAACATTCTTTTGCTCAAGTAGTAGATGGCATTTTCCTTATTACAGTTAGGGGCATTCTGGGCAAGCATTGCCCCCATTGCTTCATCAGTCACAGATAAGTAAAGCAACAACAGTTTCCCAGGCCTTGGAAGTTGCAGCACTGGTGGGTTCAACAAATATTGTTTGATTTGATCAAAGGCCTTCTGGTAGTCTTCATTCTATTGCTTTGAGGCTCCTTTTCTAAGTAACTTGAAGATGGGCCCACATACATAAGCCAATTGATTGATGAATCGACTAATATATTAGAGTCGTCCAAGGAAACCTCTGATCTCCTTTTCTATTTTAGGAGGTGGCATTTTTAAAATTGCCTTTAATTTTGCAGGATCACCTCTATATCTTTCTTGCTGACCATATGGCCCAGGAATACCCCAAATGAAGCGCCAAAAATACACTTGGCAGGATTGAGTTTGAGATTATATTGGCAAAGTCTAAGGAAGAATTGCCTTAAAGCTTCCAAGTGTTCTTCGATAGTACTGCCCTTAACCACCATATCATCGACATATACTTCAATCTCTTTGTGCATCATGTCATGGAAGATCATGATTACCATTCTTTGGTATGTTGCCCCCGCATTTTTAAGTCTAAATGGCATAACTCTATAACAATAGGTACCCCATTCGATGATGAAGGCTATTTTTTCCTTGTCAAGGGGGTGAACCATTATATGATTGTATCCCATGACCAAATCGATTAAAGAAACCATTTCGGATCCTACCATTCGATCCACTAGAAGGTCAATGTGAGGCAAAGGAAAGTCATCTTTTGGACAAGTCTTGTTCAGATCTCCATAGTCTACATATATTCTAACTATGCCATCTTTCTTAGGAACCGGTACAATGTTGGCAAGCCAGAAGGGGTAGCTGATGGGCTCGATGAAGTTATGGTCCAATAGCTTCGTAATCTCTTCTTTAATCAGTATGGACCATTCTGCTTTGACTCTTTGCAATTTATGTTTGACGGGTTTGGAGTCAGGGTAGATTGGAATTTTGTGAACAGCTATGCTCAGATCCAAACCCGTCATGTCCTTAGGATGCCATATGAAACAGTCTTGAAATTCTTTGATCATTTCCTCTGTTTAACCCTTGTTTATGCATGTAGATGCTATGAATGTAGTTTTTAGTGTATCATGTGTGCCAGCATTTATTGGCTCTTTGATTGCATCATCTCTTATTTCATTTAATTCATTTTTTTTATCTAATGTCTCATTTAAGTGAGATTTAAAATTTGGAACATTAAAGAAAAATGAAGACACGAGATCATAGGAGGAAAGGGAAAACTTTTTATTGAATTCGAACATGGATAAATCCTAGTTTACATTAAACTCAAAAGCTAGACACTCAAGGTCAACTACATTATCATCACTAAAAACAAAAGAAACTGAAGACTCTGACTCTGACTGGGACTGGGACTGGAACTCCATCTCGGATTGATAGAATGGGCTCTCCTCGAAATACCAATTATTTAGCTTGGTCTTATTTGGTTGGATTAGGGTGGATGGGTCAAGTTCCTCCTCCTCTAAAGTAAGCATGAAGACTTCATCAAAGAGACTTGCCTTCATGTTCTCCTCCTAATCTTGACTTAGCATGAATATGGGCTCACAATCCTCTAGTGAAAGCCTGACATCAAAGAAAATTTTGAAATCGGGGATTAATTTTTCAGAAATAGGACAGATCCAAGGTTCGAGAAAGCCATAGTAAGGAACTATGTCACCTTCTTTTATAAAATATCCATTGAGGGTTTTAAAATAGGGGTGCATGGGCCAGTCATAAGTCTCACCTCGTTTAAGGACCGCTACTCTTTCCTTGGCCCGTTCCTCCATTTCTATCAAATCCTCCTTAGTAGGCTCATATCCTAGCCCAAATGGCGGCATTGCAACTGGGTAGTCCATGAAGGATTTTAAACCTTGTTGATTTCTTCCAAGACCTAGACTAGGAAAATAATTCATTTTTTTTAACATATTAGCCACAGTCACATTTCCAAAAGGGTCAAAGTCTAGTGGCACAAATTCTTTACCTTCTTCACCCTCGAGGAACTAGATGAAAGAGAACCCTGAGAGAGGGTAGGCAGATGATGCAGGTTGAATTTCCAAAATGGGCACAGCACTTGGAATGTCAACCTTGTCATGCATGTCCCCTTTTATGGTAACAATCCCTTTGCCATAAGGAAATTTGACTTTTTGATGCAATGATGAAGAGATTGCCTTAGCTTGATGGATCCAGGGTCTTTTGAGAAGTAAGTTAAAATAAGCAGGAACATCAATCACTTAGAAGGGAATGGAAAAGGATGTGGGCCCGATGGTGACATGCAATGTAGCAGCCCCAAGTACTTCTCTCTTAGTATTGTCATAGGCCCTCACTATTTGATTAGAAGGGGTGAAGTCTGTTACTTCCAAGCCTAGGCAACTAGCCACTTTTAAGGTACACACATTTAGCACCGAGCCATTATCGATGAGAACCATAGGCATAGTTTTCCCTCAAGTTATCACTGTTATATAGAGGGCATTATTGTGGTCAGAGTCCCCTCTTGGCAAGTCATTATCTCTAAATGATATTAAAACTCCCTTAGTAGCACTGGTGATTGAAGCCACAAGATTCTTAGGGGTGATATCAATAGGAGTCTGACAATGATTTAGTGCCTTGCAAAGAGCTTGGCGGTGAGGATATGAGGATTGAATCAAACTCCATATTGAAATATTTGCTTGAGTCTTTTTCAACTGCTTAATTATGGGGTTTTCATCAGGTTCAAGACTCTTTTTTATGTTGTCAAATGGTGTAGGGATAGGTTGAGTGTTTTAGATTGGTGGGTTTGGATTTTGGACAATTCTGCCAGTTTTAGTGATGGCATCAATCTCCTCAAGTAAGTTGATGAGGTCTAACACACAACAGTAGCTAACAGTTGATTCTATCAATGAGACAGGATCAATTCCTTTGTGAAGAGTAATTGCATTTATTGTGTGGTTGGGTAAGGGGTTAGTGGTGATGTTGGGTCCTGCTTTGGGTGGTAAAAGGTTGTTTGAATTGATTAGATCTTAGATCTTGTGTCTTAAGGCCTTGCATATGTCAGTTTTATGCCCTGGCCCTTGGTGGTAATCACATCTTTCATTTGGGTTGTAATTTTTGGGTAGTGGGTTAGGGATAGGTTTAGGTTCAAGAGGTTGCACCATTCTTGCCTCAAGCAGGTTCTTGTAAATGACGCTCACAGATACACCCCCTAAATCAGATAATTGGCGCCTTTCAATCTTGAGTGGCTTCTTGATTGCAATGGCATTCACTTCCCCCCCTTTATGATTCATCAAGGAAGTTACATTTCCTTGATGTATTTTAACCCAAATGCAGATTCTTCTTTTATGTGCCCGCTTTGGATTAGATCTTCAATTTTATAAATAGTGGAAATCAAGGCTTTAAAGTCAGGCAAGTATTAGGTAAGCAGTCTATCTTGATAAACCGGGAGGAGATTCTTGACAATAATATCAATTTGTTCATGCTTAGGAGGTCAGTTCACCATTTGGGCAGCCTTTTTCCTCCACCTCATAAGGAACGAAGGGAAGGATTCTTTTGCATACTGTTTGGTAGTTTTAAGGTCTCTTCTTGTTACATCGACATCAATGTTGTAATGATACTATTGGACAAAGATATTGCAGATGTCATCCCAGGTCCCTTTTTTAGACACATCCAAGTCTACAAACCACTTCACAGTTGTATCAGTTAAAGATTGTTGGAACAATTGAGCAAGGAGCTCATTGTCGACTCCTAAAGGATGCATGGCTCCCACATATACTTTAAGATGGGTTTTTGGATAGGTAGTTCCATCAAATTTATCAATATTCGGCATTTTGAATTTAGGAGGTACCCTTGCATTAGGAAAGAGACTGAGAGAGCTTGTATCAACCATGTTTTCCCTTTTCTTTAAGTTCTTAAGCATCTTTTCCATAACTTCAATTTTGTCCATGAATATCTTCAGCTCAGGGATAACTTCCTTCCCTTGGGAAGGATCAACTGGGGGGGAGATGGATGTGGTAGTGTGGATTGGTGGTTCAGTGGGTATTGGTTGAAAAAGTGGGTTGGTTTTGAGAACAAATGGTGATGGAATGGTTTCAACTGTGGCTTTTTCCTTGTCTTTTAAGTTAGATTTGCCTATAGGAGGTGGGTTTTGGATTCATTGGGTCCGAATCGGTCAAATTCTGGTCTATGGTGGTCCAGCCCATCATTTCTTAGACATCTTCCATAATAATCCTCCTTTGATTTTGAAGTAGGTCTTGGAAATGAGTCTTTTGCCTTTTAAGTATTTCCTCTTGTTGTTCGGCAACCTAGCAAAGAGCCCATTAATCAAGTCATCAACTCCGTCAGTAGCAGCAACTTCTTGCCCTAATTCGGTTGACATCTCTTGAATCTTTGGATGAAAAAGATGAAACTAGGTCAATTTTTAGCTTGGGTGAAGATGAGGACAAGGTGAGATCATGAAATCCTAATCATAGCAGTAAGATAAGGATGAAGGTACCATGGGTAGACATAGATTTAGGAATTTGACATGGGTTTGAATAGGGACTAGCAATGTTTAGGTGGTTTTCAGGTTTTCCACTTTAGTAAGATTCTTGCATGATGCATGCATGCATGTATGCATGAATAAAAAAGGTTTCATAATAATGACATACCAAGTTCAGTATTATGGTACATTCAATCCTAAAGGAAGGTTCTATGGGTCATTACATGAAAGGGTAAGGGTGGTTTGAAAGGAACCCATCACACTAGAGATGCAATATGCCTAATCACATGCGAGTCAAGGAGCCTCACATGGGTCCAATGGTACATGCATACTCGTTACACCTCTAAAAAGATTAAGGGATACGTTGTGGGCTGGATAATTTCACTATCGGCAAACAGACCTAAGGAAGGTTGCCCACTCAATGTTACTTTCTATCCTTTGTTTTCCTAAGAAGCTAATGTTTTGGACAAAGAGCCCAATGTAGTGATGCATGAAAAAGCCACTTTGTAATAAAAGCCAAACTTTTGTTTTACCGAGAGTAGTCCACTTTATCCTTTATTTGAAAAAGATTTTGGAGTCCCTAGTGGAGTCGCCAGCTGTGAGGTCTCGCCCGAGCACCTGGTCCGATCTGCTGAAGGAGAATCAAAAATGCCCATTTAGGAAAAACATCACGATTGGAACCCGCTATGAGTTCAGAAAATTATATTTTGTAAGTTGTAAGTTGCAAAAGGAGTTGCCACTTTAATTTTGTTTATTTTAGTTGGGAAAATTAAAGAAAAATCCAATTCGATTGACTCCAAAATTATACCATTTATCTCAAGGAAAAGCACTAGTCTTCGAATAACCAAAGAGGGCTCGAAGACAAGGTTTTGGCTAAAACAATACAAAAAAATTAGTTTAGCTTAAATACAAAATAGCTTTTGTAAAAAGAAGTTTTTATGTATGCATAAACAGATATAATATGATGTATGAAATAAATATGATTTTTACAATATATGACAAATATGAGATAATAATAATTATAAAATGCGAAAAGTAAATGAAAGCTACTTAAAGCTATTACAAGTCAAGATGTCAAAATCAAGGGATCTTTCCTCTAGCCCTTATGGGTTCTAGGAAAAGCACACATTCCCCAAATATAATCTAAACAACTAAAATAAGAGTATTAAAACAATTATAATAAAAAAGAATTAAAATTTCGATTTTTATTTAAGAAAAGTAATTTTGATCCTAAACTATGTGAAAAAGGTGATAGAGAGAAGAAGTTGTTAATTTTAGCAAAGTTGAATGCCTTAGAGACGGCAAGCTTGTGTATCCCTTTGAATGGGAATCAAACCCCACGCAGTTCTTCCTTCTTGCGAAGGAGGGTTTTTAAGTCATTGCCTTTGTTATCATGTTTTGATTGATTTTAAATGGTTTTAGAGATTTGCTAATTAGGTCAGATTTTAATTAGCAAAAAATTAGATCTTTTCATATTTAGATCTTGAAATTGAAATTGAAAAGGAAAAGGAAAAGGAAAAGGAAAGAACTTTTACCTTTGGCTTATGTCGGCGAGGAACATAGGGAGCAAACTTAGCACCGGATAAAAGTTCTACCTTGACTTTGGGATATCACGAGTACTCCTTTTGGAAGAAGGACTCTTGAATAGCATGAACTCATGGATAACACCTTTGCTTGAGAACCACGAATTCCTTTTGAAAGAAAATGGCTTGAATCAAACCTTTTCTTGATTAGAAAGCTTGAGAATAGAACTTGAGGTGATTAGGAGGCTGTGAATGGGGTTTTGAGATGATTAGGAAACTTATGAATGAGATTTTATATGATGGAGGAGGTTTTGGAAGAGGGTTTTGGAGATTTAGAGGTTTAAAAAGAGGATTTTGATAATTGAAAAGCTTAGAAATAGGGTTTAAAAAGCTTTAGGGAGAGTATAGAAGTATGTAATTGTGTGTAGAAGTTGTTATGAGATGTAAGGTATTTATAGGGAGAGTTTGGGGTTAAAAATTCACAGTTTCCAGGTAGAATTCTGAAAGGGGACGATTGCGGTAACTGAGGAGTCAGCTGCAGCAACCACAGAGGGCTTTGCAGTTGCCGCAGCACCGGCTATGGTAGCCAGTTAGCTACCGCAGGGGCCTCTGCGGTAACCGCAAAGGCAGCTGCGGTGCTGCGAGTTACCGCAGCGGGCTTGTAGGTTGCTGCATTCCATTTTTCAGCCTATTCTTCTCCGTTTTTTATTTGATTTGAGCCTAGTTTGATTTTATGAATTCGTGGTCAAATGCCAGTCATTTGGAGGTGCAAAATAGAAGGTTCACAAATAGATAATGCTATTGATTTGGTAGAAGAACAATTGGGAAGGAGATGGTATGGTTGCAAAAATTCTGAAAATTTTGGATCATTTTGAAATTTTTTAAGGATTTATTTGTACTTGATTTTTTGAGTTAAGGGTCTACATGTAATTATCTTTTCCAACTAGAAAAAATTAAAAATTTTAATCCACATTAGCATTGTAACCAGAAATTACAATTGACTGAAATTTTTGGTTAAGTTCAAATACTAAATTGAAATTTTTATAAATTCAAACACAACATATTTACTAAATTCAGACAACAAAAATATCATGTTACCTTTATTGTGTGTGTATATATATATATATATAATAACAAATCAATTAGTATTAAAAAATTTTATTTATTTTATCCATGAATTTTCTTTTAGATGACAGCCACATTCAAAAAACTGGAAAAAATGAATAAAAAGGTTAGATTAAACTATATGCATTTGATAAAAATAATTTGTTTTGAGAAAGTAAAACTTTTTGTATTATAATATTTTTTAACAATACTTGAAATTTATTTAAAAAATATTGATTGATGAATTTATATTGGGTAAACGTCAAATTTTCAAGTGAGGCCATTAAGTTGACTGGTTGACTCATGGATTTGAGTTATTTCAAATTGCATGCTAATTCAAATAGATTGTGAATCATATTTGAATAGACAGATATTCGGATCGGGTCATCGGGTTAGGTCAAGATTTATCACCTCTACTTCATTGATAATCTGCTTTTTTTTTTTTAAAATTTAATTTTAAAGTTTATACTTCTATTAGATATTATCCTGCAATTTATGAATTTAATTAATATTTTTTAAAATAAATTTATGTATTTAATATAATGAAGTAATGATAAATATATATATATATTAATTATTATTGTCATGAAAAGACTTCATTTTAATATAATCATCACGTAAAATATAACTGAACGAAAAATTTAATAACATTTCATAATATATTGTTCATATATATAGGCCAATTTGAATTATTCAAGCTAAATTTATCTACGCGCAGACTCAACTTGAATATAATTTAATTAGATCCAAAATTATTGATCATATTAATTCAAACTGACCTGAATTTATGAGGCTCAGTTGGAAAATTTGAAACCAAAAACTTTGAGTTGGGGCTAACCCGTCAAATTTACAATCACAGTAAATAACATAAATAGTCCAATTACTATTACAGTACATAACATAAATATCTTCATATTTAATTTAAAGTGTTAAATTCTATCATTGATTAGACGGCCAATTAATGAAAATGGTTTAGATATATATGTGTTATATAGAATAAGGTGAGGATTTTAGTTAGATAAGGAAAGGATATGTGATTATATAGTCCAAGTTTTGATAGACTTGAAAAGGAAATTATAATTCAATGGATGGTCTTGACTCTTCATTAATGATCATAAAATTGAAATTTCCCGATTATATTCCTAGACTAGTACGTGCGTCACTGAATAATTCGTCTTTGTGAGAAAACGACCTACCTAAACTTACAAAAGCCTGTAGAAATATAGTAAAAGTTATGTCAACAACAATAAACAAAAGCTGTAAAAGGGAATGAAAAACAAGAATCATTCATACTCTTCTCTCTCACACACTCACACATTCTTTAGGTCAGAAAAGAACCCACTTGCAACCGCACAAAGAATTTTAAGATTGACTAATTGAACAAAAATATGTTAAAAAATAGCAAATGTGAATGAAGGGCATAGTAGCATTAAAACAATGATGTCTTTTGGTCTAACCTAATTAATCTCATCATATATTTTTGTATATACTAAAAAATTTATAAAAAGATAAAATTCCTAGTTATTATGATCTAAATTCTTAGTCTCTTATCTTATGAAATAAGTTTTTTTTTTTTTTTTAACATAGATATAATAAGATCTATCTCATACTAGTATGAATCTAATATTATAATCAAAAAGGTTTGCTTACAATAGAATTATATACTTGATCAAATTAATTAATATCATATGAATTGAATATGGATAGTAGTATTAAAAGATAAATACAAAAATAATTTTTTAAACATAATTCATATATTGATTAGTAAAGATATATAGATAATTGTTTTGAGATAAAATTAATAGCTTATATATAATATCCTTTAAAAGAATAAAAGAGGAGTTCATCTATTATGTTGACAATTATATGAAGGGATGAGAATTCAAAATAACCTATTTAATTTTCAAAATAGATAAAATAAAAGAAAAAATTTAGGACAAGTGAATGTTTAGTAAAACCCAAAACTGCCCTTTTCTCTCTCATTCTAATGTATAGTGAGTAGGCCAACACATGGAACCACCACAAAGACCATCTCAAAGTGCTCCCATCTCTTCTTTAAGACTGGCTGCTACTAAATAGAAAAGTAGGTCATTTTCCTTAAGCAAAAGAAGAGACCTGATAAATAGCTTTTTCCTTCTCTTAATTCCATGGATACTGCTCAGTGGCCACAGGTAAACACTAAAGAAACTTTCTTCTTTCTTTTTCCTTTTCTTTTTCTCTGCATATAATCATGTTGTTTTTTTTCTCTTTTTCTACTTTATGGGTTAGTATTTTCAAGGCCAGATAGAATACATACTTACCTGCCTGCTATAAATTAAAGTTTACCCATTTTTTTAATTCTTCCACTAATTTTTCAAATTTTTATTGCTATCTTTTGAAAATTTTCAGTTGTTCTTGAAAGTACTACACTTTTTTTTTTTTTTACTATTTATTCCACCCATCTGATAAAATGGACCTAGAAAAGTTATTACAATTTGTTTGTATTGCTGTTGCAATCCTCAAAAGTGCAATAAAAAGCAGTCACCTTTTGTTTTCTTTACCTTGTTTGTTTTCTTTCTTTTCTCTATCTTGATGATCTATAACTACCTATCTTTATATACTTTTGTTTTGATCATGGAATTATGGCTTTTTGTTTGCCTTTTTTTTAAAAAAAAAAAATAATTCTTTTTTAATTTCAGGGTATTAATGGAGTGGTTAAACCAATGGAAGATTCAAAACCCATTTCTTTAGAAAGAAAAGGAAGGCCTTAAAAGGATCAAGCTTTGAATTGTAAAAGGTGCAATTCAACTAATACTAAATTTTGTTATTACAATAACTATAGTCTTTCTCAGCCAAGATACTTTTGCAAGACTTGTAGAAGGTATTGGACTGAAGGTGGGTCTTTAAGAAATGTTCCTGTGGGTGGAGGTTCAAGAAAGAACAAAAGATCCTCATCATCAATCACTTTATCTAATTCATCGAAGAAGCTTCTAGATCTCACCACCCAACAAGGTAATAACCCTAATAATAAGATCCATGATGGCCAAGATCTCAATCTAGCTTACAACTCACCTTCAGTTGATTTTATTGAGCTGCCATTTGGTATTGAAACCAAAACCCATCATTTATTAGTGAACCCTAACTCTTCTTCATCTTCTTCCCATATTATGAGTTCAAGGGCTTCTTTGGGTTCTTTTATGTCCAATCTGCTGCCCGTGGCTGATTCAAATATAATTTTTTCAAGTGGATTTTCTCTGCAAGAATTGAAGCCAAGTAGTCTTAATTTTTCTTTGGAAGGATTTGAGAGTAATGGGTATGGTAATAACGTTCAAGAAAATAATGGTGCAAGACTCTTGTTTCCTATTGAGGAGCTGAAGTCGGTTCCAAGCAATACTGAATTTGAACAGAGTAGAGGGCAAGGTGATACAAGTGGGTTTTGGAATGGATTATATTAAATTAACAGAAATTATGAACAAGAACAAGATAGTGTTTATTTTCTTCATCTTTTTCTTTTGTTTCACTTGTTGAATGGTGAGTGACTTGTTCATGATCAAAAACTAACTCATAGAGAGGTACATGGGTTTCTTAATTTCTTGCTTTCAATTTCAACTTTTCTTAGTTATTTTTATTTTAGTCTTTATCGATGTGAAGAATGCGGATCGATTGAGGAGGTGAACTTGATGCTATACGAAAACTGCTAGTAAAATCACTTTACAGGCAAAATAATAAAAGAACATGGATATTTGAAGCTTGTTTTGGTTTGGCTTCAAAATGGATGTGTGCCAATTTGGAGAAGACCTCTTTTAAGACATTGATCATGCATGATATTGTATCACTGCGAGGGTAGTTTGATGTTGCTGAGGATGAATTATTATGTATTAATAGAGAGATATGGATGTAATTAACAGCACGATTTGTTTATTTTGAATTTGATTAATCAAACACTTGGTTTGATTTGTGTGTGGGATATGATTTAATCGGTAATTGTGTAAAATTTATTGGATTGTTTCACTTTTTTTCTCTCTTTCTTGGGCTCCAAGTGAGTTGGCAAATGATGATGGGATGTCAATCCCTTAGAGAAACTTTCTATTTATTTATTTATTTTATTGGCTTTTGATTTGCTTGAGAACAGGTCACAAGTGTCAGGTCCTATCCTATCAGTAGCATTTTGGTCCCAAGATTCTTCCACCCACTAAAAAGCAATCTTTGATGAAGCTTTGGTAGCTAATGATCTGAAACAGAATACTCACAATGACTAGGTATGGCTCTTTTACACATAGTGTTCCACTTTCTGCAATAGGGACCTTCTCCAATGCAGTCTTCTTTTTTAGATCTACATAAAACTATTTTATTATGATCTTTGAGTTTTGTTTTAGTTTTTTTCTTTATTTGTCATGAAATAGGATGATAATAATTTTTTTTTTGAATAATTATTTTTTATTTAAATTTAAATGTAAAATAATTATTTTATAATTTTTATTGAAAATTGTATAATTACCATATAAAATAAATAATTTTAGTAAATTTCCTATATGTATAGGTGAATGTGATCATAGAATAACTCGTGGAACTTTAACTTTGTTCAGCGATACGAGGATTTGCCTGCAAAATCAACTTTAAATATTCACTATGCTATTACTATACTAGCGACTTTTTCTTTTTATAAAAAATACATAATCTTTTTGCAAGATTGAAATTTAAGAGTTGTTATATTATGAATCTAGATCCACATCCAGATCCACCTTTTATCATAGATCTGGATCCAACATTTTAATTGTTTTATACATAATAAAATGAACAATAATATTAGTTGGTGAATTTGGTTAATAGATGAAATTCACTCTCTTTGTTTGAGGTCATTGGTTCAAATCTCATTAGAAGAATTTTTTTTTCCTTCTTAAGTTATTCTTTGTTTTTTTTTGCTTTTTTAGTTAATTTTTTTCTTATTTGTTTGTAATATTTGTAATTAATAGTTGAATTTTTTTATTTGTTTAATTATTCTAATTAAATTTATATTTATTCCTGTAAGTAAAAATTATATTAATGGTTGAATTTTTTATAAATAATTATTTATTTATTTCTATAAAATTATTAGTCTGATTTTTTATTTATGTTAAATTTGAAAAAACTAATAGAGTTATTAAATATTATTTTATTTTTATTTAGATAAATTATTTAATGATCAAATAAAATTCACTTTGTATAAATTTATATAAAATTATATATATATATATATATATATATATATATATATATATATATATATATATATATATATATATATATATATATATATATTGTTATTTATTTAAATTAATTATAAAATAATATTTTTATTTTTTATGATATTAAAATTTTATTGTAATATTTATATTATGAAATAATATCTAAATTTTTTATGATTATAAACTAATTTATCAAAATTCATAAATTATATAGAATAAATTTATTAGTTATAAAATATAAGTTCATAAAATATAAAACATAAATTCATATCATAAAATATAAAACATAAATTCATCACTTTTAAATAATATATTTTATTTTCTTACTAGTATAACTGATGAATTTATAACTTACAAATGATGAACCTATATTGTATATTTGATAAATTTATAAGTAATACTTAATGAACCTATTGCTTATATTGTTTTGAATTCTACTCGATTGAAATAACAGAATTAGTTATTGATTAATAAAAAAATAGATAATTTAGTATTAATTTATAATCATGAATCTGGTAGTAAAAGATAATGAATATGCATATTATATATAATGAATCTAAACATTATATCTAATGAACCTGATAGTTATATGTAATGAATCTAAATTTTAAATTTAATAAATCTTATAATTATATGTGAAATATTAAAGAATAAAAATTTAAATATGAGAAATGAATAAAATTAAATCATATAATAATTAAATTATGAATATGTCAGTAAAAAATAATAAATCTGCATATGATAAATCTAATAAACCTGGTAGTTATGTATGATGAACCTAAACATTATATCTAATGAACCTGATAGTTATATGTGATGAACCTAAATTTTAAATAAAATAAACTTCGCAATTATATATAAAATATTAAAGAATGAAAATTTAAATATGAGGAATGAATAAAATTAAATCATAAAATAATTAAATTATAAATATGTCAGTAAAAGATAATAAATTTGTATGTGATAAATCTAATGAACCTGATAGTTATGTATGATGAACCTAAACGTTATATCTAATGAACCTAATAGTTATATGTGATGAATCTAAACATTAAATATAATAAACTTCGTAATTATATGTGAAATATTAAAAAATAAAAATTTAAATATGAATAATGAATAAAATTAAATCATAGAATAATTAAATTATGAATTTATTAGTAAAAGATAATGAATCTGCATATGATAAATCTAATAAATCTGATAGTTATGTAAGATGAACCTAAACGTTATATTTAATGAACCTGATAGTTATATGTGATGAACCTAAATATTAAATATAATAAACTTTGTAATTATATGTGAAATATTAAAAACTGAAAATTTAAATATGAATAATGAATAAAATTAAATCATAAAATAATTAAATTATGAATTTATCAGTAAAAGGTAATGAATCTGCATATGATAAATCTAATGAACCTGATAGTTATGTATGATGAAACTAAACGTTATATCTAATGAACCTGATAATTATATGTGAAAAATCTAAACTTTAAATATAATAAACTTCGTAATTATATGCGAAATATTAAAGAATAAAAATTCAAATATGAATAATGAATAAAATTAAATCATAAAATAATTAAATTATAAATCTATCAGTAAAAGATAATGAATCTGCATGTGATAAATCTAATGAACCTGATAGTTATGTATAATGAATTTAAGCGTTATATCTAATGAACTTGATAGTTATATGTGATGAACCTAAACTTTAAATATAATAAACTTCATAATTATATGTGAAATATTAAAGAATGAAAATTATAAATATGCAGAATGAATAAAATTAAATTATAAAATAATTAAATAATGAATCTGATAGTAAAAGATAATGAATTTGCATATGATATATGATAAATCTGAATATTATATCTAATAAATTTGATAATTATATATGATAAATCTAAATTTTAAATCTAATAAACCTGATAACCTGATAGTTATGTATGATGAATCTAAACGTTATATCTAATGAACCTGATAGTTATATGTGATGAACCTAAATATTAAATATAATAAACTTTATAATTATATATGAAATATTAAAAACTGAAAATTTAAATATGAATAATGAATAAAATTAAATCATAAAATAATTAAATTATGAATTTATTAGTAAAAGGTAATGAATCTGCATATGATAAATCTAATGAACCTGATAGTTATGTATGATGACACTAAACATTATATCTAATGAACCTGATAATTATATGTGATAAATCTAAACTTTAAATATAATAAACTTTGTAATTATATACGAAATATTAAAGAATAAAAATTCAAATATGAATAATGAATAAAATTAAATCATAAAATAATTAAATTATAAATCTGTCAGTAAAAGATAATGAATCTGCATGTGATAAATCTAATGAACCTGATAGTTATGTACAATGAATTTAAGTGTTATATCTAATGAACTTGATAGTTATATGTGATGAACCTAAACTTTAAATCTAATAAACTTCATAATTATATGTGAAATATTAAAGAATGAAAATTATAAATATGCAGAATGAATAAAATTAAATTATAAAATAATTAAATAATGAATCTGATAGTAAAAGATAATGAATTTGCATATGATATATGATAAATCTGAACATTATATCTAATAAATTTGATAATTATATATGATAAATCTAAATTTTAAATTTAATAAACCTGATAACCTGATAGTTATGTATGATGAACCTAAACGTTATATCTAATGAACCTGATAGTTATATGTGATGAACCTAAATATTAAATATAATAAACTTCGTAATTATATGTAAAATATTAAAAACTGAAAATTTAAATATGAATAATGAATAAAATAATTAAATTATGAATTTATCAGTAAAAGGTAATAAATCTGCATATGATAAATCTAATGAACCTGATAGTTATGTATGATGAAACTAAACGTTATATCTAATGAACCTGATAATTATATGTGATAAATCTAAACTTTAAATATAATAAACTTCGTAATTATATGCGAAATATTAAAGAATAAAAATTCAAATATGAATAATGAATAAAATTAAATCATAAAATAATTAAATTATAAATCTGTCAGTAAAAGATAATGAATCTACATGTGATAAATCTAATGAACCTAATAGTTATGTATAATGAATTTAAGCGTTATATCTAATTAACTTGATAGTTATATATGATAAACCTAAACTTTAAATATAATAAACTTCATAATTATATGTGAAATATTAAAGAATGAAAATTATAAATATGCAGAATGAATAAAATTAAATTATAAAATAATTAAATAATGAATCTGATAGTAAAAGATAATGAATTTGCATATGATATATGATAAATCTGAATATTATATCTAATAAATTTGATAATTATATATGATAAATCTAAATTTTAAATCTAATAAACCTGATAATCTGATAGTTATGTATGATGAACCTAAACGTTATATCTAATGAACCTGATAGTTATATGTGATGAACCTAAATATTAAATATAATAAACTTTATAATTATATATGAAATATTAAAAACTGAAAATTTAAATATGAATAATGAATAAAATTAAATCATAAAAATAATTAAATTATGAATTTATTAGTAAAAAGTAATGAATCTGCATATGATAAATCTAATGAACCTGATAGTTATGTATGATGACACTAAACGTTATATCTAATGAACCTGATAATTATATGTGATAAATCTAAACTTTAAATATAATAAACTTCGTAATTATATGCGAAATATTAAAGAATAAAAATTCAAATATGAATAATGAATAAAATTAAATCATAAAATAATTAAATTATAAATCTGTCAGTAAAAGATAATGAATCTGCATGTGATAAATCTAATGAACCTGATAGTTATGTACAATGAATTTAAGTGTTATATCTAATGAACTTGATAGTTATATGTGATAAACCTAAACTTTAAATATAATAAACTTCATAATTATATGTGAAATATTAAAGAATGAAAATTATAAATATGCAGAATGAATAAAATTAAATTATAAAATAATTAAATAATGAATCTGATAGTAAAAGATAATGAATTTGCATATGATATATGATAAATCTGAACATTATATCTAATAAATTTGATAATTATATATGATAAATCTAAATTTTAAATCTAATAAACCTGATAACCTGATAGTTATGTATGATGAACCTAAACGTTATATCTAATGAACCTGATAGTTATATGTGTTGAACCTAAATATTAAATATAATAAACTTCGTAATTATATGTGAAATATTAAAAACTGAAAATTTAAATATGAATAATGAATAAAATTAAATCATAAAATAATTAAATTATGAATTTATCAGTAAAAGGTAATAAATCTGCATATGATAAATCTAATGAACCTGATAGTTATGTATGATGAAACTAAACGTTATATCTAATGAACCTGATAATTATATGTGATAAATCTAAACTTTTAATATAATAAACTTCGTAATTATATGCGAAATATTAAAGAATAAAAATTCAAATATGAATAATGAATAAAATTAAATCATAAAATAATTAAATTATAAATCTGTCAGTAAAAGATAATGAATCTACATGTGATAAATCTAATGAACCTGATAGTTATGTATAATGAATTTAAGCGTTATATCTAATGAACTTGATAGTTATATATGATAAACCTAAACTTTAAATATAATAAACTTCATAATTATATGTGAAATATTAAAGAATGAAAATTATAAATATGCAGAATGAATAAAATTAAATTATAAAATAATTAAATAATGAATCTGGTAGTAAAAGATAATGAATTTGCATATGATATATGATAAATCTGAACATTATATCTAATAAATTTGATAATTATATGCAATAAATCTAAATTTTTAATCTAATAAACCTGATAATTTAAAATTTAATATGAATCTATAATTTACAAATGATGAACCTAAACTATATATTTGATAAATTTATAAGTAATACTTAATGAATATATTACTTATAAGTGGTGAATATAATTATTATATAAATCATATTTGACCATGAATTTTCAATGAATTTATTATTAATTAAAAAAAGATTTGATTTTTGAAAATTTATTGTTATAAAAAAGGTAAATATGATATTTATCTTTTTATTAAATTATCCTTAAAAACCATTTAAAAAATTACATATAAAAATTTTAAAATTTATAAATAAAAATTATGTTGAAAAATTAGTGATAGTAATTTTATTTATCATTATAAGAATTAAATAAAAAAATTCAACCACTAGTATAATATTTTTCTTATAAAAATTAATATAAATTTAATTAAAACAATTAAACAAATAAAAAAACTCAAACATTAATTAAATAATAAAATGAAAAGTTATATTAAACTATATAACTCATAGATTTGACGAGATCCAACTAGGTTTCCTCTACTGATTGATAACTCAAGAGATGCTAGAACACCGGGTATTGGATAATGATACAAAGATTATTAGAACTAGAATAACCTAACTAATAGATACACAAGCACTCTAAAGACTCTGTTGAAATTTTGATAGAATCCCCCTTAAAATTAGGACGTTACCCAACTGTAACAAAGAAAGCACGCACATCTTATGAAATTCTCAATTTTTAGTTGAGAACATTTTTAATTATAATTATATTTTTAATTATAATTATTTAAATAAATGATAAGAGTAAAGACTATGGTGGTGAGTTTGATTTAATTATAAATATATAGTAGACATTTATTAATATACTAAAGTTTATCTACAATATTTGTAAGTATATGTATTAAATTAGTTTATATTATAATATATGTTAATTACGTTATGTGTATTGTACATGTATTAATTTACCTTACATTATAATATATAATATATATGTGTGTGTATATAATATGTGTGTGTGTGCTAATGATATGAAATTAAGTATTGTGTGTCCATGTGAATAAGGATATATATATATATATTGTGTGAAGTGTGTATTGTTGTATATTAGGCATATTAGGTTACGAAATATTGTGTGTGTGTGAGGAGGTAAGGAGTTGTATTGAAATTTAGCCACTGAAAAAAAAAATTGCTCAATTGAGGTGTAAGAATTAAGAGTGCATTATATGGTGTTTGAAGAAAATAATCAAGAACTTTGGTGCTCTTAAAGGATTTGTTTCAAAATTTTGAGGTAAGCCATTGTTTCTATCAATTTTATTAGAATTAATTTGTATATTTGGTTTTTGATTTAATTGGAGATTGTAGAAGAATATGTTAAAGTTGGTTCATGAATTGAAATGGGGTTAGCTATATATATATTAGATAACTAGTAATTTTAAAAATTTATAATAAATTATTGGGATAAAATTTAATGGTGAAATTTTAATATTATTTTCTTTTAGATGTTATTATCAAATTAAGATTTGAAGATGATCCAATGGTCGGATCGAGTAATATTAAGAATAATGTGATGACTATTTGGTAAGAAAATTTGCATAGGTCAGTTTAGAGAAATAATTATTTGGAGGTCCAAATGATTTCCGATCAGTGTGAAATTTTAATGACATTTAATTAGATATGTTAAGGGTATCTTGTTAAAATTTCATAAATTTTGGAGAAATTTTATATAGGTTCATAAAATTTTTATTTTCTGCTATTAATGTTCAGTTGGTTTTTAGACAGCAGTATTTTGGGTACTTTTCTTGAGTCCCTAATTAAGTCCAAAATAAACAATTTTTTGGTGGATAGATTTAAATATGGGTTGGGTAGTTGTATTTAAAATTTGGATTTATTTGGAATACTTATGGGAGGTTTAGAGCAAATAAAATTACTGTTGTTCATAATCAAAACCAGAGGAAAAATATTTGGATTGTGGTGTTGTGTTGCATATCACTTGCATTTCATGAAACCTATGAAAATTAGATGCATTTGATTCATATTTACATCAAACTTTAAGGTAATCATTGTAAAATATGTGTGTATTTAGGTGGAGAATTGGCTAATCAACAGAACCAATAAATTTAATGTTATGGCTTGATTAATCTGCCTTAGGTGAGGACACGTGTGTTAAATCGATAACTAGCACTAAATAATTATTTGGTAATATGATTGATATTTGCATGACTTGTATTAGAAGTCAAGGAACAAAACAATGCATGCCTTTATATGTGACGTATTTGTATGAAATAACTGATATGTAGTTTATCGGTGTAAATTGTTATTGTATTGAGACAATATTTGTTGTATTGGGATAAGACCATGACTTGGGCTTCCCATGGTGCACTTGGGGTATATTTGGTTACTATATGATTCGGGCAAAAATACCTTATATGTTATATGTATGTACTGGGCCTGTTCGCAGTGCTCCATTGTTAATGGTACTTGGGCCCAATGCCTTATATGCTAAATGACAAGTCTCGCAAGATCTTTCCCATTGTATATTGTGTTTATAAATTTCTTCAATAATAGTTGAGCTAGTGTAATTGCTATAATAACAAACGAACTTTAAATGCTATTATTGAATGTATTATATGAGTTATAATGTAAACATATTATCTAAGATCTTGTTAAGTGTAAGAAAATATTTGTTGTTCAATATTTGTGATTGAATCTTATTATCATGTGAATTATTTGATTTGTACTTGATGACAAAATTATTTAACTTGATGCAAATAAATTGTTAGGAAATTCCCTACCATATGTGTTCTCACTAAGCAAAGTCATATATGCTCATTCCTCTTCAAATATTTATTTTGCAGACCCTTAGTAGTTGGCAAGGCTTAGCTCATCTTTCATTCTTAAAGCCGTGCCAAGTCTAAAAGCATTCATTTGTCATTCTGTTCTAGATGATTTCTGAGCTATTAGGACTTTAGACTTATTGCTTTTTTATTCACTTATTTATACCATCCTTGAGTAGTTCAAAGCTATTTCAAAGTACTCAGATTTTTAGATATGTCATTACTTATTAATTTGTTTTCCTTTAAATTGTCATTTAAGTTGGTTATGGAATTTATAATTGTGGGATTTAATAAGTTTATGATTCAAACTCATACATTGAATTAAGACCATATAGTGTTATATCTTTATTATAGTATAGTTAGGCTTATGTGGTTGGATTTTAGTCTAACTGCAAGCCAATCACAACCTCTAGGATCAGGTCGTGACAAAGGTGGTATCAGAGCATGGTTAGAAGCTTGGAAATTATTAAATGTTTTGTTATTTGAGTCATCATTTGTCTCTTTTATGCATTTACACTTTTGAACCCCTCTTTCAGGTTTTACATTAATGGCTAATCATTCAATAAGGCAAGCTGAGCTAGTAGAGACTAATGGTCAGAGATTAGCTAGAGGAAAGGAGAATGCACATGGTATAGAGCCAGAGCAACAATCCCCAAATAGAAGAGGGAGAGGCAAACCTAGAAAGACAAACCCTACACCTAGGGCTGTTAGGATGACTAGAGTTACAACCACCAATGTGGCACCAGCTAACCTAGATGTTAATAGGGAGGAGCCAGTAGCAGATGAACTTGAGGATAGGGAAGAATCTAATGATGAGGAAGAACTTGTAGCTGGGGAAGGATATGTTGATGGAGGAGATGGACTTGTACCACCTACAGCAACACCAATTATCTTAAGAGTTTGGAGTCTATATAGAAGTCTATAGATGTTATGGTTGAAGGAGTGCATAAGGCTATGGGGTTGGTAGGGTAGAAAGAGGTGTGTGGGGTTGTTGAGGGAGATGGTGCTAGGAAGGGTGACATAGGTGATAATGTACCATTATGGAATTTTACTAGAGTGAACCCCCCTGTATTTAAAAATTTGTTTGCAAATGATCCTATGTGGTTTATAGATGAGGTGAGAAGGATATGTGTGACTCTTAAGTGCAGTGATAGGAGATCTATTGAATTGGCTGGGTTTTAGATGAAGGAAACTATGGGTGTTTGGTATGAGAGTAATATAGTGGGTAGGGTAGTAGAGTGGGAAGAGTTTAAAAAGAGATTTCTATTTATCTTTTGCTAGAGAGTGTAAGGAAAGGGAAAGCAATTGAGTTTGAGACTCTTAGACAGGAGGGTAGGACTATGAATGAGTATTTGGAGATATTTCAAAAGCTTAGGAAGTATACTACCCATTTAGTTCAGGATGTGGCTTTTATGACAGAGATATTTGTTAATAGGCTAAATGATAAGTTGTTTAATCACATTGCACCTAGAAGGTATACTAAGTTGCATATGGCAAACGACAATGCTTTAATGTTAGAAGCTAGGAAGAAATCAGAGAGGAGGGAGCACAATCATGACTCAAACAAAGATTAGGGTAGGAAAAGGTAGAGGTTTGAGGGGTAAAGAGTTTTGGATAGCAACAACAGTATAAAGGAAATTTCAGTGGAGGACAGGGTAGAGGCCATGGGTATCAGGGGCAATATAGGCAGTAAAGCTTACCTTGGGTGGGTCAGTAAGTCTCTAAACCATTACAGGCAGTAGCATTAGGACCTTGCCCTACTTGTGGGCATGTGCATGGTGGGTAGTGTAGATTGACTAATGGGAATTGCTTTTAGTATGGCCATATGGATCATCTTATTAAGGATTGTCTTAAGAGACCAGTTTAAGGGGATAATAGGGGACTTAGACCACTAGTAGGTAGAGGTAATAGAGGAGGTAGATGATATGGAAATAATGGAGGCAGATATGAAGGTCTAGGTTAAATAGGTAGAGGCCAGCAGGATCAGCAACAAGGTGCCTAGGGTAGAAGGCAAGGATAGGCTAGGGTTTTTAACCTCAATCATTAGCAAGCTTAGCATAATAATGATGTGGTGTAAGGTACACTTTTCATTTTTTCTATAGATGCATATATATTGATAGATCCTAAAGCCACTCACTCATTCATATCACCTAGTTTTGCATCTAGGATACCTATGAAATCTATTGCTATGAATGAGCCATTATCTGTTGCTATACCTATTAGGGATTTTGTGGTGACTACATAAATTTTCCAAGGATGTATTGTTAGTATAGAGAATGTAGAGTTACCTAGTGACTTGGTTTTGCTAAGAATATGAGACTTGGACATAATTTTAGGGATGGATTGGTTGGCTGCTCATGGGGCTAATGTAGATTATAGGGCCAAAATGGTGACTTTTACTAGACTAAGTAGGGAGTTATTAGTATTTCAAGGTTCTAGAAGCTATGGACTGAGTACATTGATTTCATCTATGGCTGCTCATAGGTTAATGAGGAAGGGATGTCAGAGTTACTTGGTATCTATACAGGATGTTAGGGTAGAGGAGCATAGTCTGAGGGATGTGCCTATGGTGAGGGAGTTCCAGGATGTTTTCCCAGATGAATTGTCTGGGTTACCACCTGTGAGAGATGTAGAGTTTTGCATTAACTTATAGGAACTAACCCTATCTCTATGCCACCTTATAGGATGGCACTAGCAGAGCTTAAGGAGTTAAGAGAGCAGTTGTAGGATTTGCTAGATAAGGGATTCATTAGGCTGAGTACCTTACCTTGGGGCACTCCAATCTTATTTGTAAAGAAGAAATATAGGTCAGCGAGATTATGCATAGACTATAGATGGTTGAATAAGGTGACTATGAAAAATAAATATCCTTTGCCTAGGATTGATGATCTATTTGATCAATTACAAGGGGCTAAGTGTTTTTCTAAAATAGATTTAAGTTTGAGTTATCATCAATTGAGGATTAGGGAGAGTGATATACCAAAGATAGCTTTCTGTACTAGATATAGGCATTATGAGTTCTTAGTGATGTCTTTTGGCTTGACAAATGCACCAGCTGTATTTATGGATATGATGAATAGGGCGTTCAATGAGTATTTAGATACGTTTGTGCTAGTTTTTATAGATAATATTTTGGTTTATTCTAAGAGTGAAGAAGAACATAGAGAGCATTTGCAGTTAGTGCTACAAACCTTAAGAAAACATAAGCTTTATGCTAAATTTTCCAAATGTGAGTTTTGGTTGGATAGTGTGGTTTTCTTAGGGCATGTGGTCTTAGCTGAGGGCATACGAGTGGCTCCTAAGAAGGTGCAGGTAGTTCTAGATTGGCCAAGGCCCAAAGCAATCATTGAGATTAGGAGTTTCTTGGGTTTAGTTGGGTATTATAGGAGGTTTATGAAAGACTTCTCAAGGTTAGCAACACCACTTACAAGGCTAACTAGGAAGGGTGTTAAGTTTTTTTAGGATGACAAGTGTGAGGAGAGCTTCATCACTCTTAAGGAAAGGTTATCCAGTTCAGCTATTTTAGGGTTACCTAAAGGGTCAGAGGGCTTTGTTGTATATTGTGATGCCTCAAGGCTATGTTTGGGATGTGTGTTGATGCAAAATGGTAAGGTTATAGCTTATGCTTCTCAATAGTTAAAGAAGCACGAGCAAAACTGTCCCACTCATGATTTAGAAATGGCTGCAGTAGTTTTTGCCTTTAAGACGTGGAGACATTACTTGTATAGGGTCACTTGTGAGATTTTCACTAACCATAAGAATCTCAAATATGTGTATAACTAAAAGGAATTGAACCTTAGACAAAAGAGATGGGTAGAGTTCTTAGAAGATTATGATTATAACATTCAATATCACCCTGGGAAAGTAAATGTGATAGCTGATGCTCTTAGTAGGAAGTCAATGCGTAGCTTATCTCATATTTCTCTAGTAAGACGACCTTTAGTTAGAGACCTTAATAAGATATGGGTTGATGGTGTGAGTTTTGATATGTCAAATACGAGTATACTTTTAGCTTATTTAAGGGTGAGACCAGTCATGTTGGAAAGGATAAAAGAAGCTCAGAGTAAAGATAAGAACTTTGAAGAGATTAGGAAGGGGATACTAGATGGCAAGATGCAAGAATTTAGATTGATAGTGATGGTGTTTTGAGATATGATGGTAGATTATATGTGCCAAATGTGGATAATTTGTGGTTAGAGATTTTTAGGGAAGCTCACAACTCGAGGTATATAGTCCATCCAGGTTCAACCAAGATTTGTAGAGACTTAAAACAGTTGTATTGGTAGAGTGGTATGAAAAACCATATAGCAGAATATGCATCCCAATGTTTAGCTTGTCAATAGGTTAAATGTGAACACCAAAAACCTGCAGGGTTATTGAGAGACTTACCCTTACCTGAATGGAAATAGGAGAGGATTTGCATGGATTTTGTTGTTGGGTTGCCTAAAACTGTTAAGGGGTATGACTCCATTTGGGTCATTGTGGATAGATTAACTAAGTCTGCTCATTTCTTACCTGTTAAGACAACTTATAATGTAGCTCAATATGCTAGACTCTACATTGATGGGATTGTTTATCTTCATGGGGTATTTGTATCTATTGTCTCTGATAGGGGGCCATAATTTACTTTAAGATTTTGGCAAAAGTTACAAGAGGGTTTAGGTACTAGACTAGACCTTAGTACTGCCTTTCATCCTCCAACTGATGGGCAATTTGAGAGGACTATTCAAACATTAGAAGACATGTTGAGGCTATGTTTTAGACTTTAAGGGTAGTTGGGATGATCAGCTTCCTTTAGTTGAGTTTGCATATAATAATAACTATCAGGCTAGTAATGGAATGGCTCCATATGAGGCATTGTATGGTGAAAGGTGTAGAATCCCTTTGTATTGGGAAGAGGTTGGTGAGAGAAGGATAGAGGATCCTAAATTATTACAATACACTGCTGCTAAAGTTCCTTTAATTCAAGATAGGATTAAAACTGCCTTTAATAGGCAAAAGAGTTATT